>CM042247.1:42130342-42665342 GCA_023566225.1 Romanogobio albipinnatus | reverse complement strand
GTCAGTAGACCGATTTATAAATGAATCAATGATTTGAGTCAAATCTTTCAAAATAATTGGTTGAAGCAGTTAACAAATCAGACTGAACGATTCTTGGACGGATTTAACTGATCTTGGTTTCGAGAAAGAAAGAAAAAAACCTCACTTACAGGTTGTTCGAAACTATAATGACATACAAGAACCGATTAACATTTAAAAAAAAAAGAACCTATTCATCAAAATGAGTCAGACTTACCAACACTATTGAATATTAGGCGTTTCTCAATGTCAAGGAAGGATCCTCGGAAGCCAGAATTCCGAGGATGCTACGTCATCGACGTCCGTCGAAGGGCTGTTCCAATGTCGAGGATCCTCGGAATTTCAACCAAGGTCTGAGTCCTTCGTTCGAAAAATATGCCATATACAGGAAAGGATGCATACGAGTAGACTTCGCGGTCTTCGCGCTCTCAAATCCCCCATAATCCTATGCGCAGCTTTGCTCTCTAAATAACGTTGGCGGAGTCGGACCATTAACGGGGCAATATGCTTTCAAATGTAAGTATATTTACGTTACCAGACATTTGTTATAACCGTAGTAAATATAAGTAAAGTTTAACTTCAAATGCTTGTACAAATTACTACCGTATTGATATTATAAATTATACAAATATATACAAATTATGTTATTGATGGCTAACGGACCTGTCATTTAACAATTAGCTTGGTTGCCGTCACCGGCATTTCATTTATAAATAACTAGTTAAGTTGTACAAAGTGATTTAACGTTAATATTCACTGACGTAATGACGCCACGACGCGCACTTGAAAGCCTGTTCCATTTACGTGTTTTCCGAATGCTAAAGAGGAGCCTCGCCTAGCCTCTGAAGGAAGTGACTTGGAAGGATCCGTCCTACCAAGGAAGGATCCTTGACATTGAGAAACACCTACTGACTCACTCACAATACATAAAATAAGCAGTCAGACTTCATTGACTTCTGTATTAGTCAACTAATTTGTTGCGATCGATTGGTCAGTAATTCATGGCAGATGATTGGCTGATAGAACTATTTACAAACGAATCATTGTTTTGAGTCAAATCTTGTAAATGAATCATTCGAAACATTTCATAAATCAGACTGAATTCATTTTGAATGAATTTGAGTTAAAAACTCACTGAACAATAAAATCGCATACAATGCAAATGGGGGGAAAAAATGGTTTAAAAAGAACCGATTGGTCGAAATGAGTCAAGATTTCCAAAAAGCACTGACTAATAGTCAACTAATCTGTAGCTAATGATTGGATACAGATTAGTTCAGTAGATTAGTGGCAGATGATTGGGCGGTAGATCAAATAACAAATGAGTCAAATCTTTTAAAATAATCATTTGAAGCATTTTGAAAATCTGAGCGAATGATTCTTTCAAATTGAAGGAATCGATTTGATTTTGAGGCAAGAAAAAAACTCACTCTAAAAGCACTATTGACAAATAGTCAACAAATCCGTAGCTAACGATTGGCCAGCGTTCAGTAGATTCATGGCAGATGATTGGCTGATAGAACTATTTACAAACAAATCATTGTTTTGAGTCAAATCTTGTAAATTAATTATTAGAAAGAGTTAACACTAAAATCGCATACAATGCAATTGAAAAAAAAAAATTGTTTAAAAAGAACCGATTGGTCGAAATGAGTCAAGATTTCCAAAAATCACTGACTCATATTCAACTAATCTGTAGCTAATGATTGGCCAGAGTTCAGTAGATTAGTGGCAGATGATTGGGCGGTAGATCAAATAACAAATTAATCAGTTTTGAGTCAAATCTTTTAAAAGAATCATTTGATGCATTTTGCAAATCTAAGCAAATGATTCTTTTGAATTGGACTGATTTCTTTTGAGGTAAGACAAATCTCACTCTAAAATGTCAGACTTCAAACACTATTGACAAATAGACAACAAATCCATAGCTAATGATTGGCCAGCGTTCAGTAGATTCATGGCAGATGATTGGGCGGTAGATCAAATAACAAATGAATTATTTTGCAAATCTGAGCGAATTATTCTTTTGAATTGGACTGATTTCTTTTGAGGTAAGACAAATCTTACTCTAAAATGTCAGACTTCAAACACTATTGACAAATAGTCAACAAATCCGTAGCTAATGATGGGCCAGCGTTCAGTAGATTCATGGCAGATGATTGGCTGATAGAACTATTTACAAACGAATCATTGTTTTGAGTCAAATCTTGTAAATTAATTATTCGAAAGAGTTCGCAAATCAGACTGAGCGAATTTTGGATGGATTTGACTGATTTCTAGTTTAAAACCCACTCACAGGATTTATGAACACTAAAATGACACAATGCAAATAGTTTTTTAACTTTATCATTGAAACAAATGGTTTAAAAAGAACCGATTGGTCGAAATGAATCAAGACTTCTAAAAATATCTGATTAATAGTCAACTAATCTGTAGCTAATGATTGGCCAGAGTTCAGTAGATTAGTGGCAGATGATTGGGCGGTAGATCAAATAACAAATGAGTCAGTTTTGAGTCAAATCTTTTAAAAGAATCATTTGACGCATTTTGCAAATCTGAGCGAATGATTCTTTTGAATTTGACTGATTTGTTTTTGAGGTAAGAAAAATCTCACTCTAAAATGTCAGACTTCAAGCACTATTGACAAATAGTCAACAAATCCGTAGCTAATGATGGGCCAGCGTTCAGTAGATTAATGGTAGATGACTGGCCAACTGTCAGCTGATTCGTATCTAATGATAGTCGAGCAGTCATCAGATGCCACGTGCCGATTGGCCAGAGCTCTTTAGATCTGCAGTTGACGATTGGTTGACTTGTGGCGTAGCAAGTCGATGACAGCATAACGATGTTTAAACGAACCTACTCTTTCCTGTCCTTCTTTTTCAGGAGGTTTTAATGGAAGGGTCGGGTCATGCTGTACAAGTTCAACTAGTAAATGTGCACACACTGCTCAGGAAACCTCCACAGACTGCCTGTATTTTTTCATCCGTCATGTCAGGATGAGGTTTTTATATAAGCCAAGTGCGGTTTTGAACCCAGATATCTGGATACATTGGGTGCTGACAGAACCAGACATTGTATTTCACTAGTGTAGAGTAAAAACTGCTAAAATAAATGGAGTTAAAACTGCCGTGGATGTCCTTTTCTACGCGGAAAGCATGTGATTTCTCCTGATGTTTGTACAGTGGCACTTCTAAAAGCCCTCAGATATTTATCAAAGCACTTAAGTCGATGCCAGCTCTCTAGTTCTCACACAGACACACTCTGCGACATCCAAGGACAAACCCCAATCCAAGACAAAACCAGGCTATTTTACGAAAGCACGTCTGAAGGACAAAGGCTATTTCCCACCTGCAGACGGACACACACGCGCAGAAAAAGAACTCAATACAGGTCAGTTTAAGGTCTACTCTACCCCGTCCACTTTATCAGAGAGATTAAATTCACTCTCTTCCACACAAAAACATTCACTTATCCTCTGTCTCTGCTAAAGTACACACACACCTGTGAGTTATGAATTCCCCAGCATCTTTTAAAGCTCTATTAAACACAGTTTTGATTCATCACAGTCAGATACTTGCACAGAATAACCCTTTTATATTCATATACCAGACATTAGGCTAAGAGTAATGAGGTTCGGATACATATATTATCTGAATGTTTCAAGCACAGGGTAAAGAAACCTGGTCTAATACGATTCATTAACATGAAATTAGACAACAAGATAAGGCCATTCAGTTCATCTAGGAAGAATGTTCCCTGGGGGATGTTTCTAGCAGCCAACTACGTTTATAAATGAATAGATGAAATATTCAAGGATCGTAGAACTGAGGCGAACCACAAGATATGTTTCCTCGCTATATAGTTATAGTATTATATTAAAATTCAAATGTCATAAATTCAAATTCAAAATTGCTTTATTGGCATGAATGTAAATCATACAATATTGCCAAAGCTAGGAATATATGAACATAAATAATAATACATATATGAACATAAATAATTATACATGAACATTAATAATAATATTAATGATGATAATAAACATCAAAATAATCGAGGAAAATATTACAACATAACTTAAACTTAAATAAACAGTGTAACAAATTAGACCATTTGATACCACAGTGTTTTAACATATATATATATACACTCACATGTACTGAGGGTCTATATATCTATATACAGTGAGGAAAATAAGTATTTGAACACCCTGCTATTTTGCAAGTTCTCCCACTTGGAAATCATGGAGGGGTCTGAAATTGTCATCGTAGGTGCATGTCCACTGAGAGAGACATAAAAAAAAAAAGAAAGAAATCACAATATTTTATATTTTAACTATTTATTTGTATGATACAGCTGCAAATAAGTATTTGAACACCTGTCTATCAGCTAGAATTCTGACCCTCAAAGATCTGTTAGTCTGCCTTTAAAATGTTCACCTCCACTCCATTTATTATCCTAAATTAGATTAACCTGTTTGAGATCGTTAGCTGCATAAAGACACCTGTCCACTCCATACAATCAGTAAGAATCCAACTACTAACATGGCCAAGACCAAAGAGCTGTCCAAAGACACTAGAGACAAAATTGTACACCTCCAAAAGGCTGGAAAGGGCTACGGGGAAATTGCCAAGCAGCTTGGTGAAAAAGGTCCACTGTTGGAGCAATCATTAGAAAATGGAAGAAGCTAAACATGACTGTCAATCTCCCTCGGACTGGGGCTCCATGCAAGATCTCACCTCGTGGGGTCTCAATGATCCTAAGAAAGGTGAGAAATCAGCCCAGAACTACACGGGAGGAGCTGGTCAATGACCTGAAAAGAGCTGGGACCACCGTTTCCAAGGTTACTGTTGGTAATACACTAAGATATCATAGTTTGAAATCATGCATGGCACAGAAGGTTCCCCTGCTTAAACCAGCACATGTCAAGGCCCGTCTTAAGTTTGCCAATGACCATTTGGATGATCCAGAGGAGTCATGGGAGAAAGTCATGTGGTCAGATGAGACCAAAATAGAACTTTTTGGTCATAATTCCACTAAACGTGTTTGGAGGAAGAAGAATGATGAGTACCATCCCAAGAACACCATCCCTACTGTGAAGCATGGGGGTGGTAGCATCATGCTTTGGGAGTGTTTTTCTGCACATGGGACAGGGCGACTGCACTGTATTAAGGAGACGATGACCAGGGCCATGTATTGCGAGATTTTGGGGAACAACCTCCTTCCCTCAGTTAGAGCATTGAAGATGGATCAAGGCTGGGTCTTCCAACATGACAATGACCCGAAGCACACAGCCAGGATAACCAAGGAGTGGCTCTGTAAGAAGCATATCAAGGTTCTGGCGTGGCCTAGTCAGTCTCCAGACCTAAACCCAATAGAGAATCTTTGGAGGGAGCTCAAACTCTGTGTTTCTCAGCGACAGGCCAGAAACCTGACTGATCTAGAGAAGATCTGTGTGGAGGAGTGGGCCAAAATCCCTCCTGCAGTGTGTGCAAACCTGGTGAAAAACTACAGGAAACGTTTGACCTCTGTAATTGCAAACAAAGGCTACTGTACTAAATATTACTATTGATTTTGTCAGGTGTTCAAATACTTATTTGCAGCTGTATCATACAAATAAATAGTTAAAAAATCATACATTGTGATTTCTGGATTTTTTTTTTTAGATTATGTCTCTCACAGTGGACATGCACCTACGATGACAATTTCAGACCCCTCCATGATTTCTAAGTGGGAGAACTTGCAAAATAGCAGGGTGTTCAAATACTTATTTTCCTCACTGTATATATAAATAATTCTTAAATATAATCATGCATAATATTTGTGTATTTATAAATATACACACACACACATACACGTGTGTTAAGTGGTCTCTTAAAAGAGACCACTTAACATTGAGAAATTTATGATTTTAAAAATGTAATTAAAATTAAGTGATTTCTTAATTTTTTCCAGAGCTGTATATAAAGGAGTAATATCTAACTATAGTCATACATTGTAATAAAATATTTAAATATTATGCATTAAATAAGAAATACGGTATTACAATAATGAGAATCATCATTGTAAACTAATGTATATTTTCTTTATTCAACATATAATTCCATGCAAAATGCGACATGAAAATGTTTTCATGAGATTTACAGATTTATGGGTAAAATAACCTTGTCCATCTAACAAAATGAACATATAATATCAGACTACACTCCAATATTCAATGTTAAATGAGCTCAAGATTGAATTAAATCAACATACAAATATTTAGGATACACTTGGACGAAAACATGGATGCGTTAAAATCAGGACACCGCGGAAACTGAAAGGTAACACAAAGTCCAATTTAGCCGTGCCGCACCAACACTGATCCAAGAACACTTGGGCAAGTGTCTCAAGTCTCGGGACAGGCCATGAGCAGGGATTTTCTTTTAAACTAAGTGGGTGGTGTGACATCCAAACAAAAAGCGCATCAGATCAGATTAAGGCAGGGTACCAACAGAAACCCGTTTGTGGCCTGGCGAGCCGTTTCACATTGAATGATAACTTCAGTTGGACAACTGGGTTTTTTTTTTTTGTCACACTCTGGCTTCCAAAACCAGGCATGAACTGGGATACCTCAACTGTATTCTGATGGAACTCCTGGACCTTCTCCAAAAGTGAAATCTCAGACTGGATCCACTTTGGCTCTGTTCATTTGGACGGAGTCCTAAAAGACGAGCCTGCGGGTGGTAAACAAAAGGATGCTGCCACAAACACATTGATCGAGACGGGTCATCAGCACACATCCATTACTTTACAGAATATTAGAACCATTAGGAATATATAGGATCCTACTATTCAAATTGCACAACTGTTTAAAAAACAACCTGTGTGCTTCTAATGGCAAACGTTAATATATGCAATTAAACGTATGCTGGGTTCACGCCATGTCATAATTGCCGTAGTCTCGAGATGACTGCCGTTCTACTCAGAGCCGTTCAAATTCCCATCTTACAATTTGTAATTACGAGCTCTACGAGGACGTGAACGATATTTACTTCAATTGATTCATCAGCGTATCAAGTGGTTTGATTACAAACAACATAATCTGATCACTTACTACTTCATTTGGCCGCCTTAATTGCTTGAGATATGAAGTCGTCAGTGGTTCAATATGTTAATCAACTCAAGAGTTTCAACAACGAGCAGGTGGAACTTCTGATTATGAACTACCTGCATATTTATACATAAACATATACATACACTATATTGCCAAAGGTTTTGGGACGCCTGCCTTTACATGCACATGAACTTTAATGACATCCCATTCTTAATCCGTAGGGTTTAATATGGAGTTGGCCCAGCTTTAACAGCTTCAACTCTTCTGGGAAGGCTTTCCACAAGGTTTAGGAGTGTGTTTATGGGAATTTTTGACCATTCTTCTAGAAGAGCCTTTGTGAGGTCAGACACTGATGTTGGACGAGAAGGCCTGGCTCGCAGTCTCCGCTCTAATTAATCCAAAGGTGCAAGTCATGTTGGAACAGGAAGGGGCCATCCCCAAACTGTTCCCACTAAATTATCCAAAATGTCTTGGTATGCTGAAGCATTAAGAGTTCCTTTCACTGGAACTAAGGGACCAAGCCCAACCCCTGAAAAACAACCCCCACACCATAATCACCCCTCCACCAAACTTTACACTTGGCCTCAGTATATTCGGTCAGTGCATTCAGTCTTAAAGTGACAGCAGCCTATAAATGTTCATCTGCCTCTTCAGAAACCTGTTACTCACGTGACATTGCAGTGATTAGCATACAACAATGAATCAATTCTCAGTGAACAAAATAAAGTCCCACCCTACATAATTTTTCATTCGAGAAGCCGTTTCATATGATCAGATTAGTCACAATAGAGAAGATGAATGCAATTTTCAATTTCATGCCAACTTTAAACACAAAACACGTTATGTGTGAATAACTTGGCCAGTAATGCGTTACAGACACAATATTACTGATGCGTTACAGACACAATATTAGGTTACACTTTATTTTACGGTGTCTTTGTTACAGTGTAATTATACATTTAATAAATAATTAACAGTGACATAATGACTTTACCAATCAGCGATTGGCTCTTTTACTTTAGAAGGCGGGACTATTCCACCATATTGCACGTTGCAGTTTCTCCCATTCATGAGCTACAATTAGCATCTAGCTACACAAGACAATTTATGAGATTAATACTACACTTGCACTCAAACGCCACTGTAAACCACCATTGAGTGTTTGTGATAACTTCGATTGCAATCTAATGTGCATTTTGGTCATATATGATGAGGCATAAATATGTTGTTTGTAGCCTTTTATAAGAGGCTAATTGCTACACCTGCTTAGCATTTCTCATGTAAACATCCTTTATTCTAATAAAAATCGCATAGAATTCATATAGAAATCATGTGGGGTCTTAATCTTGTGTTACTTAGCGTCATGTTTCATGTGTTGAAACGTTTCTCTTGGTTTGTTATGTTTGTTAAATAATTTAATATTTACATCAATAGATTTTTTTCTCATTGAATATCATGTTTCATTCTGAAATACACTGCATTAAAGTGAAACAGCTTTTTCATCTGGTCAAAGCTGAATAAAGCAGGAAAATTTATTTCGCTCACAGTCCAATAAAAGCCAAACTCTCTGGCAGTAAAAACCCACTGAAAACACCCGTTGAGCGTATATATCAAAGGTTTTAAAAATACAACCGTTTCTTTAAATAACACACACAGTAGAAGTGTAAAAACCGTTGGTTTAAAGAACATTAGAAGTGTGACGGTTGAGTTCCTGTCTACGAGGGCAGAGCGCCAGAACAGAGGAGAACAGTAGAACACTGTGTGAGAAGCGTCAAAGAGCTGAACGAGTGGACGGACGGACAGACGGCGCTGTAAAATAAACGAGAGGAGCAGACCCAACTATTACTGTTCTTACACACTCGTGTGCGCACATACACACACGCTTTGAAGCGCACAGCAGCTGCAGCTAGTCAATGTCAAACTCTTCAACATGTGTGCAAACACAAACGCAGGGTCAGTCTATAGAGATTGTGTTACTCTCTGTGTAATATTTGTGAGTGCTAGGTAACAAAAAGCCAGTGGAAAAGAATCAGAAAAACAGCCAAAGAGAGAGAGAGAGAGAGAGAGAGATTGTTGCTCTGTTAGCTTTTGAGTGATGAATCTTTTATTTATGGAGTTGTGGAACCGTTGACACCTTGCAGGCAAATGAAAAGAAGCCACACCATAAGGAACAGTATCGGTGTGTGTATGTACGTGAGGAAGGAAAAATGAAGGATGAGGGGGTGGAGGAGAAAAAATGATCAGGTTTGATATAGTGAGAGACGAGAAAGGACAAAGAAAAAGCGAGGTATTGGAACTCCCTCTGGAGAAAGACATAATATACATAGCCGAGTGAGTGTGTGTGTGTGTGTGTGTGTGTGTGTGTCTGTCAGTCGCGGTCGAGCTTGCGGCCGGCAGCATTCCAGCCTGAAGCTGCTCTGAGTTCTGTGTTATTACTGATGTAAATTTAGAAACATAATTATGAGCTTTATTCAGCACACACACAAGCACAAAGACCTGAGTCCTGCATGTCCACGTTTGTGTTCTTAGATTTGACTAGATTTAACAAGATTTTTACATTTTCTGATGCAGAAATGCAAATTTAAATACTGTTTGTACACAAATGGTTGATAGATGTTTTTTTTTATGGCACCAAAAATAAAAAGTTTTCACCCCCATGTTTCTCTTTTCATCTAGTCAGGATTATTATCGTTAACTAAAACCATACAAAATAATGAATTAAATGTTAACTGAATTTTTTTTTAAATTAAAATATATATTTGCCATGGCAACATTATATACAGTATAAGGTGTATTTATACACCGATCAGGCATAACATTATGACCATTCCTAATATTGTGTTGCTGCCAAAACAGCCGTGACCCATCGAGGCATGGACTCCACTAGACCCCTAAAGGATGTTAGCAGCAGATACTTTAAGTCATGCAAGTTGCGAGGTGGGGCCTCCATGGATCGGACTTGTTTGTTCAGCACATCCCACAGATGCTCGTTTGGATGACCCTGTCGCCGGTTCACCACTGTTCCTTCCTTGGACCACTTTTGATGGATACTGACCACTGCAGACTGGGAACACCCCCCAAGAGCTGCAGTTTTGGAGATGCTCTGACCCAGTCGTCTAGCCATCACAATTTGGCCCTTGTCAAACTCACTCAAATCCTTACGCTTGCCCATTTTTCCTGCTTCTAACACATCAACTCTGAGGACAAAATGTTCACTTGCTGCCTAATATATCCCACCCACTAACAGGTGCCGTGATGAAGAGATAATCAGTGTTATTCACTTCACCAGATATGCCTGATCGGTGTATATGCACATACATACATACACACACAGACACATATACATATATATGTTTATGTATATGTATTCGCCTCAGACTGTCAGTCACTGTCGATCCACACTCCAATCCAAAATGTTTGCTAGCCGCCACAACTGGACAAAGAGCAGAAGAAGAGACAATCTATGCATCAACCCAACACAAGAGTTCAGATGGCAAGTAAGGGCTTTCTAGTATCTTATATTTTTATACATTTTTCACAAGCTTCAGTAAGGAAACTGAAAGCGGAAATGTAAATGTACCGAACTTGGAACCGTGACCCCAAAACCGAGGTACGTACCAAACCGACTTATGTGTACTGTTAAACCCATAATACTGAACATCTATACAGGTGCTGGTCATATAATTAGAATATCATCAAAAAGTTTATTTATTTCACTAATTCCATTCAAAAAGTGAAACTTGTATATTATATTCATTCATTACACACAGACTGATATATTTCAAATGTTTATTTCTTTTCATTTTGATTATTATAACAGACAACTAAGGAAAATCCAAAATTCAGTATCTCAGAAAATTTGAATATTGTGAAAAGGTTAAATATTGAAGACACCTGGTGCCACACTCTAATCAGCTAATTAACTCAAAACACCTGCAAAGGCCTTTAATGGTCTCTCAGTCTAGTTCTGTAGGCTACACAATCATGGGGAAGACTGCTGACTTGACAGTTGTCCAAAAGACGACAATTGACACCTTGCACAAGGAGGGAAGGACACAAAAGGTCATTGCAAAAGAGTCTGGCTGTTCACAGAGCTCTGTGTCCAAGCACATTAATAGAGAGGCAAAGGGAAGGAAAAGATGTGGTAGAAAAAAGTGTACAAGCAATAGGGATAACCGCACCCTGGAGAGGATTGTGAAACAAAAGCCATTAAAAAATGTGGGGGAGATTCACAAAGAGTGGACTGGAGCTGGAGTCAGTGCTTCAAGAACCACTACGCACAGACGCATGCAAGACATGGGTTTCAGCTGTCGCATTCCTTGTGTCAAGCCACTCTTGAACAACAGACAGCGCCAGAAGCGTCTCGCCTGGGCTAAAGACAAAAAGGACTGGACTGCTGCTGAGTGGTCCAAAGTTATGTTCTCTTATGAAAGTAAATTTTGCATTTCCTTTGGAAATCAGGGTCCCAGAGTCTGGAGGAAGAGAGGAGAGGCACACAGTCCATGTTGCTGGAGGTCCAGTGTAAAGTTTCCACAGTCAGTGATGGTTTGGGGTGCCATGTCATCTGCTGGTGTTGGTCCACTGTGTTTTCTGAAGTCCAACGTCAACGCAGCCGTATACCAGGAAGTTTTAGAGCACTCCCTGCTTCCTGCTGCTGACCAACTTTATGGAGATGCAGATTTGCACACAGTGAGATGCACACAGTGCCATAGCAACCAGTACCTGGTTTAAGGACCATGGTATCCCTGTTCTTAATTGGCCAGCAAACTCGCCTGACCTTAACTCCATAGAAAATCTATGGGGTATTGTGAAGAGGAAGATGCGATATGCCAGACCCAACAATGCAGAAGAGCTGAAGGCCACTATCAGAGCAACCTGGGCTCTCATAACACCTGAGCAGTGCCACAGACTGATCGACTCCATGCCACGCCGCATTGCTGCAGTAATTCAGGCAAAAGGAGCCCCAACTAAGTATTGAGTGCTGGACATCCTCATACATTTCATGTTCATACTTTTCAGTTGGCCAAGATTTCTAAAAACCCTTTCTTTGTATTGGTCTTAAGTAATATTGTAATTTTATGAGATACTGAATTTGGGATTTTCCTTAGTTGTCAGTTATAATCATCCAAATGAAAAGAAATAAACATTTGAAATATATCAGTCTGTTTCACTTTTTGAATGGAATTGATGATATTCTAATTATATGACCAGCACCTGTATATTAAATTATAATCTTGCACTATGATATCTGCATTGAACTCCATAATGCTATGGCATTTTCATGGTTCATGTTCAAAAACATGGTTTGGTGTCATGTGGTACTTCTTTGTCTTGTTCTGCTACACCTGTGAGAGCCACATCTCTGAAAATGTCAAAGGGACATCCCCACGAACATAAGTGCACATATGTGTGTGTATGTGTGTGCAGTTGCAGACTGTCTCATGTAGTCTGATGAGAGAATGTTGAATGTCAGGCGAACACAGAAAACCAATTCAATCTACAAAAGAGCACATACACACACCTGACAGGTCAAGTGCTCTCTAACCTAATTAGCAATAAATCTTTAGTGCCGACAGTCTGAAATGGCAGAGGCATCTTAAATCACAACACACACATATTTCAGTCATCCTGACACTCAAATACACACACACTCAGTCTTATCTGCCGTCAGCTCATAGTCCCCGCAGAGGAAAAATGAGCTTCACAGTGCAATAATAATGATTATTAAACATTTAATAACGCCTCATAACTCTCTCTCCACTGTCTGTTTCTCAGTTGATCTCTCGCTCTCTCGCTCACACACACACACACACACACACACACACACACACACACACACACACACACACACACACACACACACACATACACACAAGCAGGGCTTGAAATATGCAATACAAATTTAAATAATAAAATACTAGTTTCACAATAGCAAACTTTTAAATAATCAGCAAAAGTCTGGTCTATTCTGGAATCTTCTCTCAAAGATTCAAAGCCATGAACCTTGATGTCAAGACTGTGTCGAGACAGTTGAGTAGGCCAACTCAAACGTGACAATAATGAAATAAATGTATCTTTTTCTGAGTTATTACAGTATTTTGGGGTGGTACCTGAGGTCTGACTGGATTAGACAGCATGCAATCCATACCGGAGAAATAAAGTGAAATTATGGCTAGTTAAAAGAGCGTAGTGATATCACTTTGATAACAAAAATACTGTAAGATGTGCCAATCTGCCATATACACAACATTAAAATGAGAACACTATTGTAATAGAATGTTGTAAATTCTTTGGGTGAACATGATTTCCCCAAGTGCAATATCTTCGTTGATCCTAGAACAAAATTCCAATCAACCAATCAGATTTGAGGGACAAGTTTACAGTTTGTCAAGTTTAGCCTTAAAACCAGGGTTAGGTGACATTTTGGGGATATCACACACACTCTTCCCCCGGCTCTGAATCCAGTGACCAGTCATGTTAAGCATCTGGCTGTCAATAGCAACTGCATCTCAATGACCCCGAGACCATTCAAATGCTAATGCACGCACGCACACACAGCTATTGCTTTTTAGCACAAACACTACAACACACTCTTCGGCCATCTTCAGTTGCTCACAATCACGATACAAACACATATATAAACATAAATACAGCCCAAATCCCACACTCAGTCCCACAGGAGCCCTTCACACAGATTGCATGCGCTCTCCAATGCAAAAACACACAGTCAGAAGGCCTGATCTACACTGATAAGTTGTTTTGTGACTCAGAAGAGATAAAGATGAACAGATAGAAGGAGAGAACGCACTAGCCTGAACAGTAATTCACTCCTCTGCAGCATACAAACACGTTCCCCATGAAAACAGCACTTATGATAGCTAAGTAAATGTGTATGACGCTACACCACGGCATGTAATTCTCACTGTCTTAAATCTTCAAAATCTACCAGCTGTGGCAGACAAAAAGGTTTAAAGTGCTAAACGAACATTTGTGAGATATGAAAGCTAACAGAGCTGGTTTTACCGTCACCTTTCCCCTAGCAACACAGACTTCTACCAATGTGCTCTAGGGAACAAAAACGGGTTGCTTGCAAACGGGTAAATGGCGTTTCTCGTATATCAGAATAAACGCAGGTGTTGGAAAGGACGCTGTTAGCGTTGACCTAGGCTGTCAAATGCTCGAGGAAGAGCGTAACCTTGCCTAGCTTTGTATTCAAAAATTACTTTAAATACATTTCAGCAAAAAAGAGTGGATATTTATGATCAAAAAGGCATTTATGTGTGATGATGAGATGCCGTGCACAGCCTTTACATTTCTCTCAGGTACATCAGCTATAATAAATGCTGTCACACACACATATATATATATATATATATATATGGGAATGTATGTCAATAGAATCTTATCAGGGTTACCACCACATATACACTGTCTACCAGTCAAATTTTGAAATAAGTATTACAACACGGCTCTGGGGGTTTGATAAAGACCTTCTGAAGTGAATCAATGCGTTTGTGTATATCTATATTTAAAACTTTATAAAGTAAAGTTTCGGCCGACCGCCGGCATTTTCCGTATTCAATTTATGGAAAAAGTGTTGAAAGTACCTCTGCCGATCGAAAGACTAGGCGACTAACGCTCGTCAGACGTCACGTGCGCATCTTGAATCGCAAGAAGGAACTTTCAACACTTTTCCATGGCAGGCGGTCGGCTGGAACTCTATTTGATAAAGTTTTAAATATGGATATTTTTCTTACACAAATGCATCGATTCGCTTCAGAAGGCCTTTATTAACACCCCAGAGCCGTGTGGAGCACGTTATTCGACGGACAGATGCCTTTTTATTGGGCATCGAAAACAGAGCAACTATTACTGCTATTATAAAGCTTGGATTAGCCAGAACATTTTTAATATAACTCAGATTTTATTCGTCTGAAAGAAGAATGTCATATACACCTCGGATGACTTGAGAGGGAGTAAATCATGGGCTAATTTTCATTTTTGGGTGAACTATCCCTTTAAGATGATAAAAAAGTCACATGCTCACAAAGTCATTTGATTAAAAATACCATAAAAAATATTGTAAAATATTATTACAATTTAAAAGTGTTTCTATTAATTAATTAATACTAAAATACTTTTCTATTTGAATACATTTTAAAATGCAATATATTCCTGTGATCAAATCTGAAATTTTGGCATCATTACGCCAGTCTTCAGTGTCACATGATCCTTCAGAAATCATTCTAATGTCCATTTAAGTGCCTGTGTGTGTGTGTGTGTGTGTGTATGTGTGTGTGTGTGTGTGTGTGTGTGTGTGTGTGTGTGTGTGTGTGTGTGTAATGTGTGTACACTATCGGTTTGGAATAATTCATACTTTAACTTTTATGTTTTGGGGATAAGTCTCTTATTCTCACCCAGGCTTAAAGGCACCAATGATTAAAAATATAGTAAAAACAGTAATAATGTGATATTACTACCATTTATAAATGCTGTATTCTATTTGAATATATTTAAAAATTTAATTTATTCCTATGATGGCATTGGCAAAGCTGAATTTTCAGCATCATTGCTGCAGTTTTACGTGGCACATGATCCTTCAGAAATCATTCTTATATGATAAGTTAAAAGATAATAGGTTCTTATCAGGAATCCATGTCTCCTGTGTAGCCGGAGTATTGAGTTCTGCAGATGTACACTGAAATATATGAGGTGAAATGCAGGTCTACAGCATCACATTGGCCTCTTGGGAGGTCTGTGTTAGCTGAATTTATGTAACTACCCGTATGGTTGTGGTACTATGCAGCATAAAAACATCTGAATGTTTTTACCATACAACGAGCTCATCTGTTATACTTTCTCACCCCTCAAGGCAGAGAGAAGAAATTTGGCGCCCTCTTGCCCAATTCGGCTCATTAAAAATGGATCAATTGATTCCCAAGGCTGTCGAGTTGCCCAATCACGAACAACGCCCGTTGGGGGGTGGAGCACATCGGGCTACAGAAGGTATCTAAGGAAAGAGATTTCAATTAGCGCATATAAAAAATGCAGGGACCCTATATAAGAGCGTAGTGAAAATGACAATATTACTCTACTGGAACTCTGAGATTGTGATGTAATCGTGGTTTCCATGGCAATTCCGCCTAGGGATTCTTGCATATTTAATTAAAAAAAAAAGCTTTGGGGTGGTTCTTTTTGGTTTTAGCTGATTTGCATTTTTGTGAATAATGCATGATGGGAAATCAATGCTCTCTCTTTGATGCCAAGGAGGAAAACAGCACGCACACACACACACACACACACACACGGGTTCGTATCAGTGGATTGATCACACTGCATTATGCTCTTGGGATGCTGATTTGTTTGGACAGGCAGCAGCTGCTTATAAAGCTACTTTTTCACCTACACGGAAAGCACATATTTCTAGTTATCAATAGCAAAAATTGTATTTATTTGCATTATTTTTGAGTATGCAATATTACTCTCAAAGCAGCTAAGCATCCAACAAATGGCTAGTAAAAGTTCAAAACTCATTGGGTAGTTGACATATAAGATTTTATATATGCACCACTCAACCGGTCTTATGTCAAAGTTCCCCCTACTGTATGTTTCCCCTTAGGTTACTGGTAGGGTTAGGATTAGGGTCAGGGTGAGGGTTAGACAGTCCAGGGGAAAGAACTTCGACATAAATCGAAACTAACACGATCGGAAACTGGCCAAAATATTACAGGTCTGTAAACAGGACATTAACACTGCCCAGAGATAGGACAGCACAGATGCGCCAGCAGAGAAAATTCTGTACCAGTAACGGCAAGCTCAATGTTCGCCATGCGCAAAAAAAATTTAAAATATGGACAAAGCAAACCGTTGGTTTAATTTTTTTTAAAGCAGCACTAGGTAGGTTTTGCTCTCGGGGTCCCCCTACAGTTGAGAAACAGTATTGTCCTCTACTACTGTCGTAAACTCTGTAATCCTGCATCAGGGGATACATCGCACGTGCATTTGTTGACATGACGCATGCGCGAGAAGATGACGTAGCGCTGGCGTTCGGGAATCCATGAAATGCACACTTTAGTCCCATTTTGAGCTCTACGCCGAGACCTAAAGCACAATCATTGTAGAATTCAACAGCTTAGATACGGCGCGTCTTCCTCTGCTTGTAAACACATCTCCTCCTCGCTTCTGGGTTATGTGTCCGAACGCCGGATCTGCGTAATATTATCGCGCATGCGTCATGGTGCTTCATGAGTTCACGGCAGAGGCCAAAGTTTGTGTTGAATAAAGTCGTTATTGTGATTTTTTTTTTGCGCACAAAAACTATTGTCGTCGCTTTGTAAAACTATTGTAGAGCCACTGTAGTGAGATGGACTTTGTAATGACGTTTTTATTGTCTTTTATGGGTCTTGTGAGTGTAAATGTACTGAATCCCTATGGAGGGCTTGCTGAGGCCTTTCTCAGCCATCAGCTTTCAACAAAAATATCTTCATTTGTGTTCCGAAGATAAACGGAAGTCTTACGGGTGTCGAACGACATGAGGGTGAGTAATTAATGACATAATTTTCATTTTTGGGTGAACTAACCTTTAAGGAAGTGGGGGTGATGGTGGAAGTGACGTATATGCCGTAAAGCAGTCGAATTTTGTAGTTCTTTTTTTTCTCGGGTTACTACCCGAAACCCGAAGTTTAAAAGTACGATTAAAAACGAAACAGACCCCGTCAGGCTATGGCAGACGTGTCATTCAACCTATTGTAAGTCGATGTATCATCACAAGAGTCTTGAAAATATATTATGATGGTTGAAAAGTTACCTAGTGCTGCTTTAATGCATTTTTTAAGAAACAATTTTTGACCCAAACATGGGTTGAAACAACCGCGTGTATGCTCGAAATATTGGAAGAAAAACATAAATACTGATCTGTGGGTTTATATGAATGTACCTCTGATAGGAAAAGTTTTGATGGCATTGTCTTTTCCTCTTACCTCCGTATAATGCCTATTTAAAGTAGTGTTTAAAAGCACAGCACTTATAGGTGCCACCTACTGACAGCGAGTCATTTTGCATTTCCATTCAGTCTGTCTGCTGTATTTCTTTTGAGCAGATATGTTTTGTGTAGCATAATTTCACAAAGCTAAACCGTTCAGTTTTTACTTTAAATCTTGAAATTATGCAATTTAATAAAAAACAACTGATCATTACGGTGGCCCTACTTAGTGCACAACACAACGCAATATAAAAAGCCAACATAAGTTCACAACACAACGAAAACAAGCCACAACACAAATAAATCAAGCCACAACACAACGGAAAAGCCACAACACAATGGAATCAAGCCATAACACAACACAACGAAATCAAGCCACATCACAACGAAAAATCCACAACACAACACAACGAAATCAAGCCACAACACAACACAACGAAATCAAGCCACAACACAACGGAAAAGCCACAACACAATGAAAAAGCCACAACACAACGGAAAAGCCACAACACAACGGAATCAAGCCACAACACAAAGAAATCAAGCCACAACACAACGGAAAAGCCACCACACAACAGCATCAAGCCATAACACAACACAACGAAATCAAGCCACAACACAACGAAAAAGCCACAACACAACGAAAAGCCACAACACAACGAAAAAGCCACAACACAACGAAAAAGCCACAAAGAAATCAAGCCACAACACAACGAAATCAAGCCACAACACAACGAAATCAAGCCACAACACAACGAAAAAGCCACAACACAACGAAAAGCCACAACACAACGAAAAAGCCACAACACAACGAAATCAAGCCACAACACAACGAAATCAAGCCCCAACACAACGAAATCAAGCCACAACACAACGGAAAAGCCACAACACAACGGAAAAGCCACAACACAACGGAAATGCTCCCAACCACTCAGGGGCTCTCGGAGCGTGGTAAAGTTACCACTGTTCTATAGAATCGGCAATCTTACAAAGATATCAATACTACAAAATCACCTACATGCATTATAGCTGCATATTTATGCTCGAGAATGCTTTGACTGAGATACCATGGGTAGCATGACATCTAAGGGAACGTCTGCCAATTCCACCAAGTGGTTGAAACGTATAATTTGTATGAATTAAAACTACTTTTAACATTTAAAAACAGACATGTTAAAATTCCACAGCTTAATTGTATTGGTAAAACTGACTTAGTAATGCACAACACAACATTGGAATTTGATTCCGTTGTGTTGTGGCTTTATTTCTTTGTGTTGCAGCTTTTTTCGTTGTGTTGTGGATTTATTTCGTTGTGTTGTGAACTTATGTATGCTTTTGTGCAATACTGGGCCACCGTAGATCATGCTACAATTGTGTATCATGAAAAGCGTGACTGAAAAGCAGATGTTGCCTCTAATTTCAAATGGCTACAGATTTTTTTAAGGCCAGTTTGGCCTGTAATAGACCAAATAAACAGCAAACAAATTTGCTTAAAAAAACTTTTTAAAAAACTTGGCAACTGATATCGAAATCGGCCATGAAAAATCATGATTGTTGCAAAGACCTGTTGCAAAATCCCGCCCATTTAAGAGGTTGGCCAATCATCATAAAGAGAATTCCATTGAATGTTAATTGATTGAAAGCCTATTTTTTTCCTGAAGCAAAAATCACTTATGTTCTCAGACCATACAGGTAAGAAACCACAATGACATTTTCAGAGCCTACTGTCCAATCAACAAAATCAATGGTATAGTTATCTGCCATAGACTCCCATTGAAGCATGACATCACTGAGGCTCTATAGGCTTTGTGTCTGCAAACTCCTATGGCTATATTCATGTAGACTGAGGCATTTTGTGTTAACTGAGCAGAGTGATGATGCTGTGGTATTTCACACTTTCTGTTAAAATATGGAAATGCACAGTAATATGATACATATAGATTATACTGAAATCGATTCACATTACTGTGGCATTTTTAAAATACAAAGCCGTTCGTCCTATGCATTCCTAAAGCAATCGCCACTGCCTACATGTTCGCATATGCCAAGAAAGAGAGAACACACACACACACACACAAGCACATATAAATAGTCTCTGAAAGGCCCTTTTCACAATGCTGAATTGGCGTAACAGTAGTGCCAGGAATTCATTTTCCTGTTTCAACCTGAGCAAGTAATCAAACTCACTCACACACACACACACACACACACACACACACACACACACACACACACACACACACACACACACACACACATCCTTACACGTACACCCACACACAGCTGTTTCTGAGGTGGTAATTACATGGGCACATCTGGAGTGGAACTTAGCAGTAGCAGAAAAATGCCTACAGATATGTGCCAGGTCCAGGTAGAGCTCTTAATGTGTGTGTGTTTCTGAGTGTGTAGTTCAAGATGGTGTGATACTCCTGGGTGTAGAGTCTTGGTCGTGTGCCGATTAGATACTGAATGCGGGAAATTCATTTCAGACAAATGCAAATCTACACCGAAAAACACAATGAGAAATAAACACAAGCACATAATCAAATCCTGGCACCATGTGAAATCCAATGTCCATTCTTCTCCTGAAGACTGGAGTGTGTGCTGGTTTTCCTACCCTATAGGGACAGAAAATTAACCCTCATACTACGGTACAGCTATGTACAGACGGTAATACGATGGTACTTACATTGACATTTAAGAATATGATGGTATATTATGTGGTACATGTTCAAAAAATCATGGTAATAAAATAAACTTTTGAGAGAAAAGTACTAAACAAATCTGAGCTTTCTGCTCGGATGTCAATCGATTAAAAACCAATAAGAATCAAAATAAAATCACAAAAAACCACATAAATCAATAATTGCTGAAAAAGAAACATTTACTGCAGGCATGTTAAGTAACAGTAATATGTTTTTTATATATATATATATATATATATATATATATATATATATATATATATATATATATATATATATATATATATATATATTCTTAAAGTTTGTTTATGGCTTGGATGCCATGATTATATGCATTAACTTTCTAACATTTTTTTTTTTCAATCAATACTTGTATTAAACGAGTGTGTTACATTTGCCTGGGACTGGTTTGTGTCTGTTTGACGTGACTCTCTATCCCAGTGTGTGTGTGTATTTGTGTGTGGACGTTTAAGTTGGCACAGAGGGTTACCTGGCATACAGCGCCAACAGGCACATATGGGCCTATTTACACATCGAGGCTTACTCACACTGCTGCCTCGAAAGACGAAAAGAGAACGCAAGGGGGAAAAAAAACGACAAAAGGCATTTCCCCAAACCATTATCCACTTTGAGCAGAGGAGTGCGCTGAGACGAGCAGTATGCTAATCTCTCTACTGCACACTCGGCAATACACACACAGATCCATCACACACTGAGAGCTGACATTCACACACACACACACACACACACACACACACACACATCCCACACTGAATACAAGCAAACACCTACACCATCCATTCTGAGGGATACACGCTAGCCCACGCGAACATCCACTTAGCTTCACAACATCTGTCCTATATGAACACACTCACAAATGTAAAACCACAGGCCCACACATGGCACTAAATTAGCATTTAGCTACACCTGCCATGGTGGATGAATTGAGAATTGTATTTATATATATATATATATATATATATATATATAGCACATTAGCAGCAATGTACGATGAAACATCACATCTCAACTACATTTACATTGAGACCCATTGTTTTTTTTCCTTTCATTTATTGGGCTCAACCGATCAATCAACCCAACAATTTATCACTTTTGTTACAACAACACAACAAAAATCAAAAGTGCGCTAGCTAAACATTGTTGCTAAAGCTAAAGTTTCAACGTCTGTCTTCCACCCCTTGCCGGTGCATTTATTAATAATTTAGCTAATTTGACGAGTTCATTACAGCTCCTTTTAACACATATTTAAAAGGCAGCAGCTATATTTGCTATTTATACTAAGGGCAAATAGTGATATATTTTATTCACACTAAGTGACAATAGCAGCATTTTCTTAGTGATGCTATTTACACTAGTGAAAATAGTGATATATTGTATTTGCACCATGTAAAAGTAGCAGTTTTTTTTTAAATATGTGTAAATAGTGATTAGATGCAATTTATACTTTATTTTGACAGATACATACTATTTGCACCTCAGTATGCAATAATGACATAGAGTGTAAATGATTATATTTATTAAAATTATTAAATGGATGCCGCCTTAATGGGACAATAAAAGCCCTCCCTACACCGACCCCTAATCCTACAAAATAAATACTTGTATTATTATTATTATTATTATTAAACATTTCGTTAGGCACTTTATTTCCACTTTTAGAACATTTCCTTCATTTTTATTCAAAGTAAATGCCTTTCTGATGTGATATGTGATGGGAAAAGGGAGAAGAGCGAGCTCTGCAAAAGGCGGATTTGAACCCGGGAAGATCCTTGAGCATTACGCGCTACTGACTAGCCAAAACGTCGGAAGACGTTAGATTAAGCGTCTTTTTTAATCTTGTGTGGCCCAACCAGGCATTGTCAACATTGCCAACAAGGCACACTATTTGCACTTGGTGTAAATGACACTTCGTATTTAAAATAATTCCAGAGAATTTAGCTGATTTTCCCTCCAAAATGAGTGAGGAAGTAAAACCTCCTCCTGAGCCAAAATCCAATTTCAAAGAGGCTCAGAGAATTCTACAAAACCTGACTAATCACAACCGTTATAATGTAAATGTGAGATGAAGAGGCACAATTATATATAATACAAAATAAACGAAGTCTGTTAATGCAAATTGTAAATTAATAGTAAGGGAAAATCACTATCAAGATGTCAGTGGCAACTCTAGATTGAGTGCACAGAGGTAACAGGCTGGTGAAAAGTGTGTGTGTGTGTGTGGATAGCTGTCGATAAGACCCCTGCACTGTGTCACCAGCATAACAAGAACAGAATGCCCTGGGGGGTGGCCACACAGCGGGATCATGGGAAATGCAGCCTCCCTCCATGGCATCTGCTATCACACACACACAAATACACACTGGCACTTGGAAAATAAGCATCTCTCAGAGCACATAATGTAAAAATGCATGAATATATTCATCAGTACATGTAAACATTTATTTAGATGTTTAATCTGCATTTCCTTCCACACACATATATGCTTAAAGGGATAATCCAGTATATGACTTTCTTCTTCCAGACGAATACAATCGAAGTTATATTAAAAAATGTCCTGGCTAATCCAAGCTTTATAATGGCAGTGAATGGCAGCCCAAAATTTGAAGCCACTTAAAGCCAAATTTTCACTTTTTTGGGCTTCAAATTTGGGCTGCCATTCCCTGCCATTATAAAGCTTGGATTAGCCAGGACATTTTTAATATAACTCTGATTGTATTCGTCTGAAAGAAGATAGTCATATACACCTAGGATGGCTTGAGGGTGTGTACATTTTCATTTTAGGGTGAACTATCCCTTTAAAGATACTCTTTTACACAAAACACGCATCCATCAAACAAACACAGACAGAAAACGCACCTCATACACATTCACTCCATCAAACGCAAATCATACATACTAACTTCTCTCCCACAAAACAAGCATGACATTTCATGGCCTAACCATAGTCACACGTGTGAAGGACCGGCCTGTCTTCTGCCCGGTCACTGGCCTGCTGAACCGCTCATGTAAACACCTTTCATTCTGGCAGCATGTCATCTGTCTAAACCTGTGAGGCCGTTAATTCAAGCGGAACGCCGTTATGAACACGTGATGAGCGCCTCTACATTCACGTTATTTGTCAGGAAATGAATCCGCTCTTCCAGCTTTTATTCATGCGGTAAACAAACATACACTAATACTTGACATTTCAACAAAGAACATTTAAAAAAATGTCCTACAGCTTGTTCTTTGCGCCACAGCCTTTGGCAGGAGTAATGACCTTCAAGCGTTCCTTTGTGATCAACGTTTAGCTTGGTGTTCATTTGTATAAACAGTCGCCACCTCCAAAGCACTTTCATTCCTCGCTGTTTGAGAGCCTCTATTTACAGGCTGACTGCTGTTTTCTTTTGAAGTTCGAATTTGAAATTTAAATTCGGAATTTAAATGGAGGTTCATTGACGGCCTGGAAGTTTATCTTCGTTTTGATTTAATGAAACCCGCACAAAAAACAGACACCCTATTATTTTGCCCCATAATGGAATGTTTTAATCCAAAGTTTGAGTCCTACGAACCACACACACACACACACACAGACGGTTAAATGAGTTCAGCATTCAGCAAAACAGATTTTCCAATAAATCATTTAGGGTGAGACTTGGTTTTATCCATATTTGGCAGGGTTGTGTGTCATTCAGAATAGAATTGAGAATGCCTTTAAAATCAAATTTGAGGTAGAAAACAAGATAAAGTAGAATGAACTGAAGCCAAGTTTTAATTACAAAATCAAAGTTGGTCAAAAACAAACGATGATACACTGAACGAGAGACAGATGGGATAGATGGATAGATAGACGGACAGACGAACATTTGGATTTTGGCTGACTGAGGAAATGAATACAACACCCACTGACACACACACACATGCAGCAACTCATTTACTAGAACAAGTACATGTGAAATCTCTCTTTCTCTCTGTTCCAGACAAACTCACACATGTGCAAAAGCTCTCAGATGAGTGGGAGTGAGAAGTGACCAGCAGTTCTTATCACAGTCACACACACACACACACACACACACAGTGGCTGTGCTAAATGGATTAGCTGTGTGCGCACCACTGAAAAGTGCTTCTGGCTGTTTGTTCCAATTTCCAGGCAATTCCTCATGTTTTCTAAAGATCTCCACCACAACTGGCCACTTTTACCCATCACTGTTATCTTTCTCTCTCACACATAAACTTTCCCAGCGATCTGAATCGACCAAAACTCTTTTTTTACAACTAATATGTTATTTTTATGTCATTAGTTTATGTGTCCAGTATCTGATTTGCAGAACAAATGTGTAAATGATTGAATTGTAAATGTTTAACAGAATATGCTGTATTAATATTTTTATATTAATAGCAACAACAACGAATAACAAAGTAATATGCAAAAATATGCACATTAAATTTCCTGTAAACAACGTTGTTTCCCATTAAATGAGACCAACAAAATGGTGAAGCCTATTAAAAAAAAAAAAAAAGAATAAATTCTATTGATTTTTATTGGTCAATCTCTTCGACAGATTTACCATAAACCTTTAAAGGTCCCGTTCTTCGTGATCCCACTGTTCAAACTTTAGGTAGTGTGTAATGTTGCTGTTAGAGCATAAATAATACCTGTAAAATTATAAAGCTCAAAGTTCAATGCCAAGCGAGATATTTTATTTAACAGAAGTTCCCTTTCAAAGCCTACAGCGAATGGCTGGCTTGGACTACATCCTGGTACTTCCTTCACTAATGACGTCATTAGAACAGTAGAACAGACTAACCTCCGCCCACAAGAATATGCGCAACAAGGGGGCGTGGTCTTATTGCTGTCCCACGTGGAGAAGAGGACGTGTCGCGTGGAGAAAAGGAAGTGGTGCGTTTGACTGTGTTTGTCGCCATGTCGTCGAGACGCTGTTATTTTCATCCCGGAGTCAAATCACCTTTGTTTGGCTTTCCCAGCGACGCTGTAGAGATCATTGAGCGCATACATCACCCCGTTAAGAGGCGTGACCTTTCCACGTGCGCTAAGCTGCTGTCGAATCACAACACAGGAACCGTGACAAGTTCGCTAAGCTGCTGTCAAATCCCAACACAGGAACCGCTGGCACAATCAGAATTTGTTACGTATTTCTGAAGGAGGGACTTCATAGAACAAGGAACTCATCAACCCGTTTTTAGGACAGTGAAAACAGCGGTATACAGATAAGTAAATTGTGTTAAAAATACTGTTTTTTTTTACACACGAAACATGAACACATGTTATATTGAACACTGTAAACACAATCAAAGCTTCAAAAAACACGAAGAACGGGACCTTTAAACTTAAAGGCTTTTGGAAATTTCTCAACTTTGTCTTGACAAGCTTTGCTTTTTATAGTTCAAATTTATTTTTTTTTACTTTCAATTCAGTCAATTAGCCTATACTTCTTTCAATTAAACCAATTTCAATTGGTTTCCAGTCAATTTCTTTTCAAATGAAACCAACTTTCTTTCACACAAGGGGCCCTATCATACACCCGGCACAATGCACAAGTGTTTTTTGCTAGTTTCAGCCCGACGCAGTTATCATTTTCATGTCAGTTGTTTAAATAGCAAATGCTTTTGCGCCCATTTGTACACAATATTTTGTTGTGTTATTTAAAGAGCCTGTTAGTAATATGCGCCTATAGGCGGGTCAACAACGGGAGTACACTCTGCTTAAAAACTCTGCTTCAGAAACACTGAAACATTTTTAAATATTAAAAATAAAAGATTCCTCTCTGGAGAAGTGTTCAGTCTTTCCACTCGCAAATTCGGCCATGTAAATAGTGAATCCGCAATGGCGCAAGCGCAACTGGCTTTTAAAGGGAATGGGAGATGATACTCTGATTGGTTTATTGCACATTACGCCCAAAACACAGCCATGAGGGACAACCCTTTTAGACTAGTGTAGTCACGATACTGGAATTTCTAACTTCGATACGATACCTAAAAAAGTATCGATATTCAATACCATTTTTGATACCACAGGGAAAAACGTGTGAGTGCTGAACAGTTCTTTTTGCCGCCTATATTTGGGCTTGAAATCCCCCTGTAAAAGTCCCCTTGTAGTCAATAATTGTATCCCTTAAAAGTCATCTTTGATCACCAAAAAACATTCTTGATGCCTTAAAATAGCTTGAATGTAACTCTTCACCCTTGCTTCATTTCGTATATATGCAAATCCATGAATATGCAAATGAGCCATGTATCCAATCACTCACACCAGCTCAGAGATCCACTCGCTCAACTTTACTTAAGTTACTGAAGTAAACGCTGCACAATAAGACTTCTATTCTGCTGCACAATAAGACTATGCTACACAGGATATTTAATGACATGCTAAAGCCCGCCCCCCTCATGACGTGATTGGTTACAAGGTAGTTTGTGGCGTAAGAAACACAGTCGATTTTAAACCGCGTTTTTGCCGTCTTTTGTTTCAGTTTTAATGAGTAAATACTCAGCAATGGTGTTGACTTATGAGTTTGCACATGGTTTGTCTGAAAGCCACATAGACATAGACATAACACTAAAAATGTGATTTTCACCACAAGGGATCTTTAAATACACATACTTATGTGTCAAAATGTCAGTATTTGCAAGTAGCCTCATAAAGTGAATGTAAACAGAAAGAAAACGCACCAGTATATTGGATCCGTGGATTCGGTCTTAAAGTGACAGCATCCTAATAAACCTGCTGCTGTCTGTCATTAATGTTAAAGGCTCACTGAAGTGCCTTGAAACGCGCAGCATTATTCAATGTGTTGATGTAATTTCCACTGAAATAGGAAGACAGAGTGAGACATATCAAACAGTTCCTCCCCTTTTTTAAATAGCCAATAGCATTTAGTTTAGTATCACAGACTTCATTCGCCCCAATGGAAAGCACATTTACACCGTCTGAATCGTTCCCTATTACCTATATAGTGCACTATGTGCCATTCACCATGTAGAAAATAGTAAATGTGTGAACAAGTGACCCATTTTAGCCATAGTTTCAGCGGCTATTTATAGTGTAGGGGGCGAGACACTTCAGATTCTAGAGAGCATTTGATCAGACAGAAAATCTGATGAGAAGCTGAGGTGCAGAGTGAAGTGAGAGACTGTGAGTTTCAAACGCTTATATCTTCTAAATGCAAATGCTGCCATTATTTTGGAGCACACTAGCTCATAGACAACATTAAGGCTAGCATATTCATACTAAAAGCCATAAAACGTAAAGGGGCACTTCAGCGCTGGGAAGATGAATGTGTATTTAAATGTGGGCCATTTATGTAGTAGAAATGTGAAATTATATTCGAAGTTGGTGCCTTCTAGACGGAGAAAAGGCAGAAAGTGTATTTTTGGCTCATATGGATGAAAGACAACAACTCCCAGAATGCACTTGCTTCACTGCCCTACGAGGCCACTCCCAAGCCACTCATACCGGTTACATCTCGGGACCTAGACATGGTGGGGGGAGGGGGTTATACTCATAGATATCCATAATAAAGGCTAGATGTCTCGTCCGCGCTCCTGGCCAATGGAGGTCGACGTCCGCACCTGGCGGCCATCTTGTCACAGGCAGCTCGCTCACTCGTAACATTGTTTTCATGGGTGCTTGCACTTTTTAAATAACCATAACTTGCTCAATTTTCTACCTTTTTTCAAACTGTTTGGTTTGTTATAAACGTCAGAGATGTAGTTATGACACTGCATACTTATGAAAAATTATTCATAATTTGTTCAAGCATCCATAATTATAGCCACGTTAATAACATTTGTAAGAAACCAAACCATTTGTAAATCCATCAATATTTCAGTGAGATAAGAGTATTTTTCACTCGCCTTACATCAGGTACCACAGAGCCCTGCCTGTGACAAGATGGCCGCCGGTGATGACGTTAGAGACTCCGCCATAAGACATCTAGCCTTTATTATGGATATCTATGGTTATACTCACGATTATACTACCGGGTTTCTACTGATACAAAGCTTAACGCTAATCTCTGAAGTAACCCTTTAATGGGGTTGATTTCATGGGGACTTTAGTCAAAGAACAAAAGAGAAAATCTCCCACTGCTCTTGGCTAAATCACTTTTGCAACTTTAATAAGAATAAAGAATAAATTTAATTTTTTTCTTTGTTCTATTGTAGTTTGTCTTCCTATAAGCTTGTAATTAGTTTCTTTGTTCTTTTTTTATCAGTTTACTTGTCTTCAGAAAGATTGAATGCTTGTTTTACGCTTAGGCTAGTAGTTTTTTGTGATATTTAAAATGGTGACTATTGTTATATCTAAGATTTTGGTCATATCGGCCACGCCTAAATTTCAGTACCACTAGCGCCACCAAACGGAATTCAAACCTTCAAATCCTTCAAACATCTAACAGGGAGGTTTTAGCAGTGTCTAAAATTGTAATAATGACATGTTCCAGAAGAAAGCTAATAGGCCTATCAGTGACGTACATGCACTATCAGGGTCTGATGACGGATCTGTCCATAACTACTCCAGCTAGGCAACAGAAATCGGCTCACAGGAAATCAATCGCACTGACAAATGCATAAACACGCACGCAGTGGCATTTAAAACAGCTGGCGGCTATAAGAAAATTCACGACGCTCGAGCAGAACACAGATGCAAACACGCAAGACAAAGCCAACTACAAGAATTACACTTTCACTCATAGTTAAAGTTGAAAATCCGTTTTCCTGTTCATGACTGTGTGAAATGATGTGTGCTTGTGTGAGAAAGTGTGTGTGAGTGTGATTTAGGTGGTGCCACTCGGCTGTCCGGACCCCCTGAGAAGTGACTGGGCCAGACGGGTACTTTATCCCGTTGCCATGACACCCAGCCAGTGACCTCTGGGTATTCACAGGGAGGCATAGCGCGGGCGCTGCCAAGAGAGGGGCACCGTGGCCGTGCCAAGCTCACAGAGAGAGCGCCTGACATCATTTCCCATTAAAGAGGCACATTCTCCCACTGCTGTTGGCGGCAGAGACGGAGAGAGAGGGGTGAGGATGTTTCAGGACAAGCAGACGGTTGGCTGTTCGCCCTAACTGATGGACAGACATACTTCCATCAGTGAATGAGCTGTAAGCACATTTTCCTGATGCCCTCGCGATGTCATTATGATTGACCCAACAAGTGTTTGTCTTCTGGCTTCTGGATCACGAAATGACACAGCACAAACGGGGACTCTTTGTGTCAAATCCCTGCCATTGTTCCACTAATAGACTCCCTTTCGATTCACCAGTGAGAATTTGGATTGGAATGGCCACATCACACAGGAAGCTGGATTGGAATCTGAGTTGGATCTATCTATCACTATCTTTTTCTACATCTATTAATCTGAATCATTATGATCTGTCTGTCCATGCATCCATCCATAAAAAATCTATATGTTACTATATATTTCTAAATCTATCCATCCCAATCATTACAATATGTCCATTTATCATTCCATCCATCCATCCGAATCATTACTATCTGTTTGTCTGTTTATCCATCCATCCGTAAATATCTATCGCTATATATTTCTAAATCCATCTATCATTCCATCCATCCATCTATCATCCCATCCATCTATCATTCCATCGTTCCATCCATCAATTCATTATTCCACTCATCCATCCATCCATCATTCCACCCATCCATACATCCTTCCATCCATCCATCCATCCTTCCACCAATCCACCCATCCATCATTCCACCCATCTATCATCCATCCATCATTCCACCCATCCATACATCCTTCCTTCCATCCATCAATTCATTATTCCACCCATCCATACATCCATCCATCCTTCCACCAATCCACCCATCCATCATTCCACCCATCTATCATCCATCCATCATTCCACCCATCCATACATCCTTCCATCCATCCATCCTTACACCAATCCACCCATCAATCATTCCACCCATCCATCCATCTATCATTTCATTCATCTATCATCCTTCCTCCATCTTTCCATCATTACATTCATCTATCATTCCATCATTCCATCCATCCACTCACCTATCCATCCATCCATCCATCCAACATTATACCCATCCATCCATCCATCCACCCATCCATCTATCCAAATATCCATATATCCATCAATTCATCCATCCAAATATCCATCATATCCATCATTCCTCCATCTTTCCATTATTCCATCCATATCCATCCAGCCACCCACCCACCCTTCCAACTACCCAACCAACCACCCATCCATCCATCCATCCTTCCATCATTCCTCCATCTTTCCATTATTCCATCCATCTATCATCCCATCCATCCACTCACCCATCTATCCATCATTACACACATCCACCCATCTATCCATCCATCAATCCATCCTTCCATCATTCCTCCATCTTTCCATTATTCCATCCATCTATCATTCCATCCATCCATCATTACACCCATCCATCCATCCATCCAGCCATCCATCCATTCATCCATCCATCCATCCATCCCCAGCTGACTTTAGTTTCCCTGTCATTTTAGGGCTCATTAGGATCATATGACTTTTCTCATTGAATGTTTACTGTTGATTTATTGATGCTGGTTTTATTTTCTGGCTTACAAGTCATGTTTGCTGACAGTCTGCATTCATTATTTCTTCCTTTATCTCTGCTGCATTCCTTTACCTTTTATGTTTGGCTTTATGCTCACAACAGTGCTCTTGATAATCAAACATAAAAATCCTTTCAACTTTAAGCACACAGATTTTTTAGTGATAATTATGTAGAAAATAACAACATTATTAAGATTAGAATTATTTGGATATACGTTTTATCTCAGTAGTCTTTGAGCGTATTAAATCTGTGTTGTTTTTAACTGAATAATTGGGTTACACTTTTGTAGCATTATATTATTGCCTTGAAGGCCACTTATGATCCAAGCTCAGATTTCTGACAAAACAATCGTAATTTAGTTTTCATGATCAAAAAATATTTCTATTAACAAAGTTAATAGAGTCCTGTCAAAAAAGACCCACAAACATGGCCGTGCTTAATTATATTAAATTAAAACAAAATCAATCTCTACCACTCACAACTCTCTCTCTCTCTAACACACTTTTTCTGTTGTACCTTTAAGATTTCTGTATTACCTTCTTGTAACAGAGTAATTCAAATTGTCATTCATCAGGGTGAGTCAAGTTGATGAATACTGTTGACATGCAGAAGTAGGTAGTCATATCCCATCAAAAAGACCAGTTTAAAACAGTCTAAGGTGGTCTGACAAATACCCAAAACCCCTGTAAAATCATCAAAGTAGAACTTGAAGCCTGGAATCCACTATGGTTACCAGTAAACCACCTTCAAACAGAAGATATGTAGTCTACAAAAGATATTGAGGTCTATATAAACAAATAGCACATTTTCGTTTAGCTCCTTGAAGACTCAACGGTTTCGAACAACCTACTGGAGTGTGTGGGCAGAGCTTCATAAAGACCATTTATATAACGGACCATCAGTCATGATGAAGTCCACGCACCGACACTTGATAAGGTCACTACTCTAAACTCTGTTCTGCGATCACTTCTACTTTACCATATTTAGTTGAAAGCTCTTTAACATGAATGCGCTGGAGTGAGGGTTTGATCCCAACTTGAGTTAACGACATTTAGGGAAGACATGCTAATTAGGTTGTTAATATGCTAATGAGGCCAGTGGAAACTGCATGAGACAGTTCCACCTAATGACTGCAGAAAGAAACAGAAAGCAAACATGCCAAATGTCAAAGTTTAAGGACAATGTATTCTTGTTTGTTGAAATGTTGCAAAAAAAAGACAAACCTGAAAGAAAGAAAAAACGGCTTTTGTTAAAGGCAATGCAACAAAATTGACGAGTCTGCATTCCAGGAATGATCTATTTTATAAAACATGCATAATGTCTTCATTTCAAAAAGAGACACGACAGACACAACAGACAGATGGCATGCAATCTTGATGTTGCACTAAAAATGTACCAATCAAGAAGGGCAAGTCAAGTCAACGCTCAATTATCCGATTATCTAAATATGTGTTTCCTGCATTTAGCCACACAAACTCAATTACAGCCTTTTGTCTGCCTCCAGAAACCTCTCGCTAGATAAAATTATAGGCTACATGTCCCATGATGCCACTGAGATTCCACAGGAGACCGTTAAAAGTGTTTCGCACACAGCAGAATAACTGAGAGAGGCAGAGAGACAGACTAAAAGAACTTGAATAAAAAGCAAGCGACTGATAATCAACTGCCACCTGAAACCATTCAGTCAACCCAAATGATTCAATTACCCTTCACTGCCCACTGACAAACAGACAGAACTGTGTTGTATAGATCGAAAGACGAATGAGGTTTTGATGCAAGAATCTCTAGTGACAATGACTGACGCAAACACATTAAACAGGTCTGTTTTCCCTCTATCACAGTGTCAACCAGCTTTCTCAATCCGCCCTCTAGTTCAGAAGTAAGTCCACTGGCAAAGCTATAAGGAGTTGAATGAAAAACATTACGTTACGTTATATCACCAGAGGAACTGCAGCCAGCAACTTACTGCTCGTGCTCGTACTTGTGCACACCTAATGTATGAGAGGCCGAATATGTAATAATGATTGGAGAAACATTCATGCATTTAAGGGCTATAAAGTATATTCGAGACTATAGACTATATAGTCTATAGTAAACAGCACAGCAGTAATGACTTTATGAACTTCTTCACATGTAAAATTGATAATATTAGGAAGAAAATTTTAACCATGCAGCCGTCTACTACAGTATCACATCAGACAGAGCATTGTAGTGTCACTGAGGAAAAATTACAATCATTCAATGCTATAGGAGAAGAAGAATTGGCTAAACTCGTTAAATCATCAAAATCAACAACATGTATGCTTGACCCTGTACCGACTAGGCTATTAAAAGAGATGCTACCAGAGGTCATAGATCCTCTTCTTAATATCATTAATTCATCTTTGTCATTAGGATATGTACCGAAAACTTTTAAGTTGGCTATTATTAAACCACTTATTAAAAAAACGCAACTTGATCCTACAGAATTAGTCAATTATAGACCAATCTCAAATCTACCCTTTCTGTCAAAAATACTTGAAAAGGCAGTGTCTTCACAATTATGTTCCTTTTTAGAAAGAAATGGTATCTGTGAGGATTTCCAGTCAGGATTTAGACCGTATCATAGTACTGAGACTGCTCTCATCAGAGTTACAAATGATTTACTCTTATCATCCGATCGTGGCTGTATCTCTCTATTAGTGTTACTCGATCTTAGCGCTGCATTTGATACCATCGACCACAACATTCTTTTGAATAGACTCAAAAATTATGTAGGTATTAGTGGAATTGCTTTATCATGGTTTAAATCATACCTATGCGACCGTTATCAGTTTGTAGCAGTAAATGAAGAGATGTCACACCGATCGCAAGTTCAGTATGGAGTACCACAAGGCTCAGTGCTAGGACCGCTACTCTTCACCCTGTACATGCTACCACTGGGAGATATTATTAGGAAGCATGGCATTAGTTTTCATTGTTATGCTGACGATACTCAGCTCTATATTTCTTCACGCCCTGAAGAAATTTACCAATTCACAAGATTAACGGAATGCATAGCCGCCATAAAACATTGGATGACTGGTAATTTCCTGCAACTCAATTCAGAAAAAACTGAATTTTTAATTATTGGACAAAAAAGCTCCACAAGTAGTAACCTAGAATACTGTCTAACACTTGATGGCTGCTCTGTCAAGTCTTCGTCGTCAGTGAGGAACCTGGGTGTGCTCTTTGATACCAATCTTTCGTTTGAAAGCCACGTTTCTAGCATCTGTAAAACTGCTTTCTACCATCTTAAAAATATATCAAAATTACGGCACATGCTCTCAATGCAAAATGCTGAACAGTTAGTTCATGCGTTCATGACCTCAAGGCTAGATTATTGTAATGCTCTATTGGGTGGTTGCCCTGCTCGCTTAATAAATAAACTCCAGCTGGTCCAAAACGCAGCAGCTCGAGTACTTACTAGAACCAGGAAGTATGACCATATTAGCCCAGTTCTGTCAACATTGCACTGGCTACCTATTAAACATCGCATACATTTTAAAATCTTGCTTATTACTTACAAAGCACTAAATGGTTTAGCTCCCCAATACTTGAGCGAGCTCTTAACATATTATACTCCATCACGTCTACTGCGATCTCTAAATTCTGGCCAGTTGTTAATACCGAGAATATCCAAATCAACTGCAGGCGGTCGATCCTTTTCCTATTTAGCTCCTAAACTCTGGAACAGTCTTCCTAGCACTGTTCGGGAAGCAGACACACTCTGTCAGTTTAAATCTAGACTAAAAACACATCTCTTTACTGTGGCATACACATAAAACACTTTATCAATTAATTGATTGTTAGGCTGCATTAACTAGGTCAGCCGGAACCGGGAACACTTCCCATAACACCTGATGTACTCGTTACATCATCAGAAGAATGGCATCTACGCTAATGATATTCTCTCTGTTTTATCCCGAGGTTTACTGCAGTCAGCCAGATCTGGGCCGTATCCTAATCAGATGGTGGACCAGAGAAGACCAACACAGGACCCCGAAGTGTCTGCAGAGACCGTGTCAATTATCCTCCCCCTGCAACTGCCTCATCGACACGGCATCTAAATAAACCCGTCACCAGTGTGATGACTCCGATTGTTCGAATATTAACATTAAATAATACTTAAATCGATATGTCATCCGCAATAAACCCGTCTCCAGCGTGTTGCCTCCGATCATTCGAATATTGCACTTTAATAATTATTTAATCAACATCATCCTCAATAAACCCGTCTCCAGCGTGTTGCCTCCGGTCCTTTGAATATTCCGATCTATTATGACCTCTGACCTGTAAAGCAGCCAGAATAATAATAATAATACGTTGTTTGTAAATTGGCCAGAGGAGAACTGGCACCCCGACTGAGCCTGGTTTCTCCCAAGGTTTATTTTTCTCCATTAGGTCACCTAATGGGGTTTTGGTTTCCTTGCCACTGTTGCCTCTGGCTTGGCGTGCTCAGTTGGGGACACTATATTTTTCAACTAAACATCGAAATAAATCTAATTAATAAACTAATTTAACCATGTAAACTAAATTACTGATCTAATTATTGATCTAAAGCCCACACTGTCACCGTATGGAAATTGAAATGAACTGATGACATCAAATGGCTATACAGCTGAATAAAATTAGGCTGCATTATTTTGCTGTTTAACACTGTAAAGCTGCTTTGAAACAATCTACATTGTTAAAAGCGCTATATAAATAAAGTTGACTTGACTTGACTTGACTATATAGATCTGGCTATGTGAAACTACAGTTTGAATGAATCCCTATTCTTTGCATGACATAGACATTACAGTACAGAATGGCTCTTTCAGTGTTACCCTGAACATTGTAAGCATTCATGACACATACAGGATCCATCGGGAAAGTGTTCACAGCGCTTCACTTTTTCCACTTTTTGTTATGTTACAGCCTTATTCCAAAATGGATTAAATTCATATTTTTTTCCCCCTCAATTCTACAAACAATACCCTATAATGACAACGTGGAAGAAGTTTGTTTGAAATCTTTGCAAATTTATTCAAAATAAAAAATGAGAAATATCACATATATTACTTTGTTACTATACTATACTTTGTTGATGCATCTCACTGTTGTGGCACCAATTACAGCCTTTAGACTTTATATTAGGTGGCCTTAACTTCTATGTACTAACATTTAAATTAAATCATTTGATACAATGCACTTATTGTGTACATACCTTCACATTGTACTTACATGTAAAAATTACCTGCATGTATTTACGTCTGTAATTAATTTATGTAGTTACATTTATAATTACACTGTTGACACTTCCCTTACACCTAACCCTACCCTTAAACTTACCCATACCACCACACCTGACCCTAACTTTACCCTTGAACTTAACCATACCGGCACACCTGTCCCTAACTTTACCCTTAAACTTACCCATACCACCACACCTGACCCTAACTTTACCCTTGAACTTAACCATACCGGCACACCTGTCCCTAACTTTACCCTTAAACTTACCCATCCCACCACACCTGTCCCTAACTTTACCCTTGAACTTAACCATACCGGCACACCTGTCCCTAACTTTACCCTTAAACTTACCCATCCCACCACACCTGTCCCTAACTTTACCCTTAAACTTACCCATACCACCACACCTGTCCATAACTTTACCCATAAACTGACCCATCCCACCACACCTGTCCCTAACTTTACCCTTAAACTTACCCATACCACCACACCTGTCCCTAACTTTACCCTTAAACTTACCCATCCCACCACACCTGACCCTAACCTTACCCTTAAACTTACCCATCCCACGACACCTGTCCCTAACTTTACCCTTAAACTTACCCATCCCACGACACCTGTCCCTAACTTTACCCATAAACTGACCCATCCCACCACACCTGTCCCTAACTTTACCCTTAAACTTACCCATCCCACCACATCTGTCCATAACTTTACCCTTAAACTTACCCATCTCACCACACATGTCCCTAATTTTACCCTTTAACTTACCCATCCCACCACACCTGTCCCTAACCTTACCCTTAAACTTACCCATCCCACCACACATGTCCCTAACTTTACCCATAAACTGACCCATCCCACCACACCTGTCCCTAACGTTACCCTTAAACTTACCCATCCCACCACACCTGTCCCTAACTTTACCCTTAAACTTACCCATACCACCACACCTGTCCCTAACCTTACCCTTAAACTTACCCATCCCACCACACCTGTCCCTAACCTTACCCTTAAACTTACCCATCCCACAACACATGTCCCTAACTTTACCCATAAACTGACCCATCCCACCACACCTGTCCCTAACTTTACCCTTAAACTTACCCATCCCACCACACCTGTCCCTAACTTTACCCTTAAACTTACCCATACCACCACACCTGTCCCTAACCTTACCCTTAAACTTACCCATCCCACCACACCTGTCCCTAACCTTACCCTTAAACTTACCCATCCCACCACACATGTCCCTAACTTTACCCATAAACTGACCCATCCCACCACACCTGTCCCTAACTTTACCCTTAAACTTACCCATCCCACCACACCTGTCCCTAACTTTACCCTTAAACTTACCCATACCACCACACCTGTCCCTAACCTTACCCTTAAACTTACCCATCCCACCACACCTGTCCCTAACTTTACCCTTAAACTTACCCATCCCACCACACCTGTCCCTAACCTTACCCTTAAACTTACCCATCCCACCACACCTGTCCCTAACCTTACCCTTAAACTTACCCATCCCACCACATCTGTCCCTAACTTTACCCTTAAACTTACCCATCCCACCACACCTGTCCCTAACTTTACCCTTAAACCTACCCATACCACCACACCTGTCCCTAACCTTACCCTTAAACTTACCCATCCCACCACACCTGTCCCTAACTTTACCCTTAAACTTACCCATCCCACCACACCTGTCCCTAACCTTACCCTTAAACTTACCCATCCCACCACACCTGTCCCTAACTTTACCCTTAAACTTACCCATCCCACCACATCGGTCCCTAACTTTACCCTTAAACTTACCCATCCCACCACACCTGTCCCTAACTTTACCCTTAAACTTACCCATCCCACCACATCTGTCCCTAACTTTACCCTTAAACTTACCCATCCCACAACACCTGTCCCTAACTTTACCCTTAAACTTACCCATCCCACCACACCTGTCCCTAACCTTACCCTTAAACTGACCCATCCCACAACACCTGTCCCTAACTTTACCCTTGAACTTAACCATACCAGCACACCTGTCCCTAACTTTACCCTTAAACTTACCCATCCCACCACACCTGTCCCTAACTTTACCCTTAAACTTACCCATCCCACAACACCTGTCCCTAACTTTACCCTTGAACTTACCCATCCCACAACACCTGTCCCTAACTTTACCCTTGAACTTACCCATCCCACCACACCTGTCCCTAACTTTACCCTTAAACTTACCCATACCACCACACCTGACCCTAACTTTACCCTTAAACTTACCCATCCCACAACACCTGTCCCTAACTTTACCCTTGAACTTACCCATCCCACCACACCTGTCCCTAACTTTACCCTTAAACTTACCCATACCACCACACCTGTCCCTAACTTTACCCTTGAACTTACCCATCCCACCACACCTGTCCCTAACTTTACCCTTAAACTTACCCATACCACCACACCTGACCCTAACTTTACCCTTGAACTTACCCATACCACCACACCTGACCCTAACTTTACCCTTAAACTCACCCATCCCACAACACCTGTCCCTAACTTTACCCTTGAACTTACCCATCCCACCACACCTGTCCCTAACTTTACCCTTAAACTTACCCATACCACCACACCTGACCCTAACTTTACCCTTGAACTTACCCATACCACCACACCTGACCCTAACTTTACCCTTAAACTCACCCGTATCCCACCTCAATATCAGCAAAAGTGTTTTGCAATACAATATGAACACAGTAAGTACATTGTACTTATTTTTTGACATAAGCACATAGTAGTTAAGGCCACCTAATATAAAGTGGGACCAGACATACATGCAATATACATTATACATACATTTCAATGAGTAAAATGTATGTGTTTTGCAGTTATTAAATTATAAGTATTAAACTTCAGTATTAAAGTAATCTCACACTATAATTTTCAATAAGTAATGAAGTGCAACCACTGAAGTACTGTTGTGTATATCACAATCACCCTACAAAAGTCCAGTGCAACTTACACTTCAGACAAAATTTCAGAACACACTGACCTACTGAGTGACAAATTATTAATGTTTCAGTATCTGATAGACAGCTTTAGAACTATTACATCTCATGGTCATTGTCAGAGGCGAATCCAGAAACAAACTAGCCATGTTTAGCCATTTGACCAAACAAAGTGTGAGTGTCAAAAGTAGCAACATTCAGCTCAGAAAATACTTAGTATAGTTTAGATTACAAAATGATTTTGATGTTATCTTTCAATGACCTTTACAAAAATCGACCATATACGCCATAGCTTAATAGTACAGCAACTATAACTTTTTCACAAAGGAAAACATTTTGCTGGAAACTTGGAATTAGCCAGCAAAAAATTAACCCTCTGTTGCTGTTCGGCCATTTTTGCCAGAAAAAAAAAAAAATCTTTTGTTTTTTTAGAATTTAGAATTGACCAAGTTTTTTTCGAAACTTGGTAAAGATTTTGGCACTTGGACATGGACATGATTCGAAAAGGTTTTATCAGGGGTGTCCAAAGTCGGTCCTGGAGGGCCACTGTCCTGCAGAGTTTAGCTCCAACTTGCCTAAACACACCCACTGTGTCCCAATTCGCATACTATCCGTACTAAATAGTATTCGAAAAAATAATTAGTATGTCCCAAATCGTAGTATGTTGAAAAGAGTATTCCAAAGATTCCCGGATGGTCTACTATTTCCGGTCAGAATCTGAAGTGCAGATCGGTGCGCACTCTAACGGCTGATATTGCCCACAATACATTGCAAGATGTACGAGGATTCGATTAGAACTACAAACGTGGATAAAAAGTGTTAAAAAAACTACAAACATGACGGTTGTGCGAGAATGACGGTTAAGTAGAGAGGATAAGATAAAGGGGTCGAGTGAGCAATTATCAGTATTTAACCTGACAAAAAGATATTTATTCAATGTTAGCAACATTATATTTCACCTGCAGCAGCATTGAGAACTTTTGTAATGATACGTTTGGCCATTAACTTTGCAAACACATGAGAGGAGTCTCTGCATTAAAGACCCACGAATGGTGGATCAACGTGCGACTACATTTCTCTCCGATACGGTAGAAAATTAAACTGAATGCGGGGGATTTGAACTGTGACGATGATTGACAGGGCAGTTTAAACGGTGACGGGATGCACGTAACTAGCAACAGAGTCTGTTAAAGATGACGAAGTAGTATGTCCCAAAGCTTGCATACTCTTCTGCTACACACTCAAAAGTATGCACTTTTTCTTCACAAAAAGAGTACATACTTTTAGGACGTAGTATAAGTAGGCGAATTGGGACGCAGCAACCTGCCTGGAAGTTTCTAGTATGCCTAATAAGACCTTGATTTGCGGGTTCAGGTGTGTTTGATTGGGGTTGGAGCTAAACTCTGCAGGACAGTGGCCCTCCAGGAGCAGGATTGGACACCCCTGGTTTAAATGGTCCTGAAAAAAAGTCACATTTCTATTGTTCAGTCAAAAATGAGCGCATTGGAAATTAATGGGGGACGAATGTCCTCTATTGGAAAAGTTTGGTATTTGAGATTTGTGACTTCATTTTCAGGTCCATGCTCAAAAAGTGAATAAATGGATTATAACTACTGCATAAATATTATTTAGTACCATAAAATCTCCTGAAAATACAAATAATTAAATGTGAAACATTATCAAACTAAAATATAGTACAATAATTTCATTGAAAAAATAATAATAATTAAAAAAACAGTACCAGAGGGTTAAACACATTGTGATAGCCTCTTACATTAATTTAATTTCCATTAAGCAGTTTAACTTGCAAGAGTACTGCAACATTTACCAGAGATTTTCATGCTGTCATACACTGGGAAGCAAAACTCTTTATCAATATCTCTAAAGAAAGGAACTGTGAGACAATGTACAACAATGTATTAAAGCTGGATGATAAAATGACATTGCAGGCATACCATAATTCACAGACTCTAAGGGGAAACACTACAGGGTTTGCTAATAAGTTTGACCTTTAAGCATTTCAGCTTATCAGGAGACTGTAGGCAAAGAAACCTGGGCAAACGTCACATTAGCATTCCAGCGCTGCATTGATGGCAGCAGTCGAACAGAGAACATTGTACGCGACACAGTCTAATGGGGTCAAAGTTGGTGTAGGGACACAGCAGAGCAAAAAATATAACACTAAGACAGATTTCCCATTGTGGCAAACACTTATGTACGTGAAAAAAGCATGCTGAAATAACATATTTTTTGCTGTCTAAGCAGCTTGAAATCTGTGGAATTGTACAATGATGGGCGCTTTATATCTTTTCACGGTTTGGGGGCAAGTGACTTTGAGGCCTTTTAGAGAACGTTTACCCCGGGAAGCTGTTAAATCAACTCCCTCCCACTAGAGATGGAGAAGGAGAACAACGGAGGAAAAATCTTTAAGCCGTTTTTACGATTCTGTGGAGCAGCGTCAAGGACGCCGCTGATCTACGGGGATCATTTTAACGTAATTCACGTTGTCAGCGGCCTGTTGTAAACCTGCCCGTTTAATTGCATGGCTCTTTTGTTCCATCGTATCGTGTGTAGCCATGCATGTGATTGCTTTATCAGGGGTATTATGAAAAAAAAGATGTTATTACATTTCCGCACCCAAGTGAACGGTCATGACAAGTTACCAGTTCAACCATAAAAGTAGAGTACAGTTGAATCTCAGCTTTAAAATACGACATTAATACTCGTTCACTGTACAATCCGGGGACATCTGTAGAAATATTGGAGCCATTCTACAGCTGAAAAAGAGATGTACTGGCCGTTTGCCATGCTAAAGGGCATCACGTGTGCGTCCCAAGAGAAGAGCCAGAAAGAGACAATAGAAACCCGAGAACCGCTAAGAAAAATGTCATTTGAAGAGACCACAGAACTGTAATTGGGCCTTTCTGGCACAAAGAAATGGTAGAAACTGAAACATCAGCCAGTAAAATGTACCCACACGACAGGTTTGACGGAAAAATAATAAACAAAAACATGATTTCCAGAAGAAGGACATTATAAGTCCTATAGAAACACTCCAATCCACCAATCCTGTGATTTTAGAGTTTGGATTTGTGTGAGAAGTCAAAAACGAAACCCAAACTTACACCTAACCATGATTGTAATACAGGAAATATGTTGATATATGACTTGATAATTTCACCAGGTCATAAAAAACCTAATCCTTTTGCAAGCCCTAACCTATGATAATAATAATGGGAAATACATACATTACACTGTTGAAAAGTTAGAGGTCCGAAATATTTTTTTTTGTGTTTTTGAAAGACATCTCTTATGCTCACCAAGACTGCATACATTTGATAGAAAATACAAGAAAACCAGTGATATTATTGCAGTTTAAAATAACTTCAGTGTCACATGATCCTTCAGAAATAATTTTAATATGATGATTTGATGCTCAAGAAACATTATCAATGTTAAAAACAGTTGTGCTCCTTAAAGGCATTAAAGTGCGGCACGATGTGTAAGATTTTTGTATGTAAAATATCCAAAAACCACTAGAACAATGTTATATATTTTGTTGAGTTGTATCCTTACATTATCCCAAATGTTTCCAAGAATGTTTAAATCCAGAAACCAACCGGGTGATCAGGACCGTGTCCGTGCATCTTCTATCAATGACATCATACCCGCGTTAACCTCGATTTCCAGTTTTATTTTGTAGAAACCATGGAAACACCAAATACGCTTTAATATATTTTGTGTTTTATTAGACAGGTGAGCAACTGTTTCGATCCATTCATCGAAAGAAAACGAATCATTTGTTATATAGCTTATTGTTTAAATCTGGTTTTCTTGATTTACCGCGATTAACATGTTTAACATGCCTAATATCGTGCAGTGTGCAACAAAAGTCTTATAGTAGCTGTCGAGCGAATGCACAGTAGGGTCAATGACGTAACGCCTACATTTTCTGTCCGATTGCATTTTTTTCAGTTAAAAACTGGTTTAAATGCATAAAAAGATCCCATATTTTCTCAGTACCTCTCGCATGTATGTACTCAATATAATATTGAACCGTTCGGTATGGCATTCACGGTTCAATACGCGCTTGTGAATTGCGTTTTTTTCGGTTTTGCATTGAATTAATTGTTTTTCTACAAATTCTATAATTTGCCTCCATCCCAATACTGAACAACACGACATACATTCACATCGTTAGTGGTAGAGTTATACTCACGGAACACTATTCACAAGTTATTCACAATCACGGAAGTTCATTATTTATTAACCAAGTTATGTATTGAACCGTGGACCAACTGTATTGTTGCATCCCTAATGTACTCACTTTAATTTTTTTCTGTTATTTAAAGTGTCAAAATATCATGTGGTGCGACCGTCCGGCCATAACTGCCGTTTTGGAAACATCTGTGAAATGACTCTATTTTTTTAGAATTTATTTTCTACACCATCAAAAAAAAAATTTGCGACCTCAAAAAAAACAATGAGTATTAAGTTATTTCTACAAATATATTTTTTTATTATAAATTTCATAGTGACCTTTTTTGGGAATCTAGCTTGTTTTGTTTAGGTGGCCAATTCTATGCCAATTCATCTAGATGAAAAAACAGTAAAATCACTTAATTTGACATTTTAATATGACTTTATGTGTACACAACATTCTTAATGTTTGAACAATCGCAATAGATATCATTATTTTTTATATTTTAAAAATGGCCATTTTTTTGGCCGTTGTGTTGATGTGGGTAACAGATATAAACCCGTCTCCGGCGTGATGACTACGATTGGTCGAATATTACAATTTAATAATTCTTAAATCGATATGTCATCCTCAATAAACCCGTCTCCAGCGTGTTGCCTCCGATCCTTCGAATATTGCACTTTAATAATTATTTAATCAACAAATCATCCTCAATAAACCCGTCTCCGGCGTGTTGCCTCCGATCCTTCGAATATTCCGATCTATTATGACCTTTGACCTGTAAAATTGTAAGAATAATAATCATACGCTGTTTGTTAATTGGCCAGAGGAGAACTGGCACCCCGACTGAGCCTGGTTTCTCCCAAGGTTTATTTTTCTCCATTAGGTCACCTAATGGGGTTTTGGTTTCCTTGCCACTGTCGCCTCTGGCTTGGCATGCTCAGTTGGGGACACTAAATTGTTCAAAATTTTTCAACTAAATATCCAAATAAATCTAATTATTATACTAAATTATCCATATAAACTAAATTACTGATCTAATTACTGATCAAAAGCCCACACTGTCACTGTATGGTAATTGAAATGAGCTGATGACATCACCGTTTTCTCCAGAATGGCTATACGGCTGAATAAAATTATGTTGCATTATTTTCCTGTTTAACACTGTAAAGCTGCTTTGAAACAATCTGCATTGTTAAAAGCGCTATATAAATAAGGTTGACTTGACTTGACGTGCTCAACATATATGTCTGTGATTGGCTGTTATGTTCACGCGCTCAACATATATGTATCTGATTGGCCATTGTGTTAACGCGCTAAACATATATGTCTGTGATTGGCAGTTGTGTTGACGCGCTCAACATATATGTCTCTATGTAAAAAAAAACACACACAAATGTATCTAACATGATAAAACAGCGCTGCGTTACCCCACACACTCGAGCTGAAGAAGTGGAAGCACTCGTCTGCGGCATAATACAAGCTCCACTGCTCTCGAGCCGTGTGTCTCCCTTTAGCAAACGCTCCAGCGGCCTCGTTCTGCTCCATCCTGCTTCACACTACAGTAACGTTAATACATCTTTAATACATGAGCTCATCCATGAGTATGATTTCTGCCCGAGTCCAGTCGGATTCTTTTCCACCGGCTGTAGAGGTGAAGGCAACAACACCCATGATTCCGCGAAATCAAGGCGTCACAAAGCTACAACTTTGTTTTGTATAAGTGACCTCTAGTGGCGAAAAATTACATATTGTGCCTTTAATATTTTTGTGGAAACCGTGATTAAAAAATGTCAGGATTTATTGATGAATAAAACACTCAAAAGTACAAAGAAATCTTTTGTAACGTTATAAAATGTCTTTACTGTCAAGTTTTATTGCATCCTTGCTCAAAATAATACATTTCTTACAAACAAAAGAATGAGAATCAGTTTGCCCATGTGTATAGTGGTCTGCAGGCTTCTCTACTGCTCTGTCAGGACAGCTTTTCCCAATTCTGAATATGTCCATTGTTCACTGGAGGAGACAAACTCCTAACTCTCTTGGGCTCCTTGCTGAATCTACAATTTGTTCATCATGTGTTGTGCCCTGACTCCCATGTGGTGTTGGTGTGATGCCGACGGACGCAGTGGCGATGCAGGTGCCGTCGTGACCGACGTCTCCTGTGGACCCAGCCGAAAGCTGCTCATCTATTGCTCACCCCCGCATGTCACCGGCGAAAATACAACTTCCTGTCTGCCTCTCTCCTGGAGATTAGAGTGAGTCAGAGCGAGCAGTTACCCGGCCTGCATCAGCAACGCAGCCTACCAGAGTTATTAAAAGGAAGGAAGCTGCCTGCGCTGCTTCTCAACATCAGCTCTGTGTCTCTCTCTCTTTCTCTGTACTACACAAACGTATATTTGTTCCATACCGGCAGCCCTTCTTTTTTTAAGTTCCTAAATTCTCTCTCTCTCTCTCTCTCTCTCTCTCTCTCTCTCTCTCTCTCTCTCTCTCTCTCTCTCTCTCTCTCTCTCTCTCTCTCTCTCTCTCTCTCTCTCTCTCTCTCTCTCTCTCTCTCTCTCAGGCGGCAATGTATTTTCCAGACTCAGCCATAAATATAGGGCATGCGCTGCAAGCAGTCTCTGAGGACCACATCAGCAAGTGATGGACGGGCTACAGTGTGTGTGTGTGTGTGTGTCGCTGTGCAACACAACACTGCCGGACCACCAGAATTGATGTACTCCAGCGCCAGTGCCTGCTTATATATTAATATACTTAATGGCCTTTCAAGTCTAATTTGAGTAAATTCAGTAATTTGCACGTTGTAACATGGCGAGAGGCGTTATTTGTTAAATGGAGAAACCATTACGACAGCATTAGCTTTCAACACGCGGCCATGGCAAATTTCAGATTGCTAACTTAGGAGCTCTTAATGTGATGCCAGTCCTGGAGTTATTATAAGAAATGCGCTGTCTCGTATTACTCTGTTCTGGCTCTAATTTCATATCAGTTACACTTGGAGAAGAACTCAATTCACATGAAAATCACATTCATTTCTGTTTTCCGTTATTCCGTGGCTCTGATGAAACTGATGAACCGAATAAAAACGAATCACAATGTGCCTCTTTGTGGACGCACTTTACACACGATTGATTTAATATTTTTTGAAGTTCTCTATAACACATTTGGTCAAGCAACCCAAGAAAATGTTAACATCTATGCTAACTGGTTTTATTGAAGTGAAATATACTAGCTAATATGACTAAATCAACTTGACTATTTTCGGCTCAAGTAGACCAGAAAGAGCATTTCTCTGCGCCAATAGCCTCGTGGGCAGCACGCCAACATGTGGCACAGTTGCGCTTCTGGCGTCCTGAGTTTGAGTCCCGGCTCGTGAACCGATCCAGTCCCCCTCTCTCTCTCCAACTTTGCTTCCTGTCAACTAACTGTCCTGTAATAATAAAGGGGAAAAAAAGATGTATGCACTGAGAAACTTTACTGAGTTAATCAGATGACTTTAAATAACCTGTTAGGGCAACAACTATGAAATCATCTATTACATCAAGTTTTTTTTTTATGGAGATAGTTAAATTGAAACTTTTCCTTTTTTGCCTGCTAGATGTGACTACTTTTGTGGATTTTTTTTGCAGAATTTACATCTAAACAGGGATTTATGTTTTATATTATGATATGGTGCTAGTTTTCGCCTGCTTTCAAACGCTCCTGTCTGAATCTAAGCTCTCATGGAAGAGCGTCAAATATGTCTATTTCTTTACAACACGTTTTTGAAGCATAGATCATTGTAGCCAATCACAGACATATATGTTGAGTGTGCGAACACAACGGCCAATCACAGACATATGTTGAGCGTGTGAACACAATGGCCAATCACAGACATATATGTTGAGTGTGTGAACACAACGGCCAATCACAGACATATGTTGAGTGCGTGAACACAATGGCCAATCACAGACATATTTTGAGCGTGTGAACACAATGGCCAATCACAGACATATATGTTGAGTGTGTGAACACAACGGCCAATCACAGACATATATGTTGAGTGCGTGAACACGATGGCCAATCAGAGACATATATGTTGAGCGTGTGCACACAATGGCCAATCACAGACATATATGTTGAGCGTGCGAACACAACGGCCAATCACAGACATATATGTTGAGTGCGTGAACACAATGGCCAATCACAGACATATGTTGAGCGTGTCAACACAATAGTCAATCACAGACATATATGTTGAGTGTGTGAACACAAAGGCCAATCACAGACATATATGTTGAGTGGGTGAACACAATGGCCAATCAAAGACATATATGTTGAGCGTGTGAATACAACAGCCAATCACGGGCATATAGGTTGAGTGCGTGAACACAATGGCCAATCAGAGACATATATGTTGAGCACGTCAACACAACAGCCAATCAGAGACATATATGTTGAGCACGTCAACTCAACGGCCAATCAGAGGTGTTTAAGAATCCACTCTAAATTCTAGAGGAAAATGCTGGTATAGTCACATTTTCAAAATTTCAGTACTGAAAACGATACTTTTAACAACACTACGTTCCGCTCCGTCACAGATGAGTGTGCAAGCCTTTCAAAGTCTACTGCTTTGGCCATAAGTGCGGGAAAACGCTAGTGGACTTTGCTTTCAAGCGCTCAAGTCATGTGCACATGTGATGTTGTACGGCCACCGTCCGCGTTGACACAAAAATTTAGGCTGCAAAATTACGGCACACGGACAGTGCGTGGACCATTGCAGAACACGGACCGCCGAAGTGTACTTTGGGCTTTGCACACATGTAAGCTAACGCGATCAAACATTCAACAGTATAGAAATCAAATGCAGTAATCACTTAATGCAACCAAAAAATATAATTTATAACAAATGAATCAGTCTGGCATCAGTACAAAACAGCTTAAAATTTAAATCAACGTAACTAATATTATAAAACAAATAGTTTTCACTCAAAATATTTCTGTCATTTTTACATGTAACGCAAAGCAGTCTTGCCCGCTGACAGCTATGCAAATATATCTACAACCGTACAGCAAATCCTCAAAACCTTCAACCATTGGAAAGTATATAATGTGATAGCGCCTAGTCCTAGGGTTGCAGTTCATTAAGCCTTATCCATCAGGATGGTGTCTCCTGCAGGTTTATATTCAAAGTGTGTACTACAGATCCCATTGTAATTACCCCAGGCTGTAATCCATTAAAGAATAGCTGATTATCTAGGGATAAAGTGTTTGGAGCTTCAACCTAAAACCTGACCATCTGAGTGGCCATCATGCTCTCTTTGTGTAGTGGCCATGTTTCAAAGCACTGGCTTCGGGCAACAAGTGCTGTTATTTCACTCTCTCTCTCTCTCTCTCTCTCTCTCTCTCTCTCTCTCTCTCTCTTTTCATCAGCCCCCCAGGCAGACCATCAAACCATCTGCTTCCCATCTCATGAACACAGCCGTGGGTCTATCGCAGCTTCTCGTGATCCACAGGGCTCCACGAATCCTCGTGTGATCGAGGTGATGCTTGAAGACGACAGACAGGCAACAACTGAAAGCTGTTCTTGATAGAATTATCACCCACTAAGTTTAACCCAAAGCCAAAATATTTAACTTGAAACACAAACAGTGCCACAAAGAACCAAATGCGCAATTATGAAAATTTGTTATATTATATAAACAAATGGATGCATGGTAAATGGTAACAATAAATATGGTCCAATGCATTGTAAACCCTAACGCTCAAAATAATTAATTGGTTTGAGTAGAGCCAACGGAAATTAGTTCAATCAAATGAACTTTTATGAGTATTTAGAACTTTCTTTTTCTTTTGAGTTCACAGCAGTGACATATTTTAAGTAATCGGAATGGTTTCATTGTTTTGAGTTTGATGAACTTGTTTCTTTTAACTTAGATTAACTTAAATTTAACTGAAACTGGACTGGGATTTCTATTTCCCAGCATGCTTTGCCCGTGGCACTCGAAAGTGAGAGTAAATGCTAAATTTAAGTGTTAAATGCTATCAAAGCATTGTATTACAAATTAGCAAGCTAGCATTTATTGAATTAGCTAGTTAAAGCTAGCCAAGTTTCCACTACTAAAAATATTTAAATTGAGATTACATGATAGTTTTAAGTTAAATGTATGAATTAGCTTACTCAAATATTCCAAGTTAAGAGCAATTAATATGTAGTACAAATACAAATCTGCACGTCCTGCTTTCATCAAATTAAACATTTCTTAATTTACAAAAATGTATGTAACTGATTACCACAACTATTTTGAGTGTTTCCAACTTATCTGGGTTTACAGTGTGGCTGGTGTTCGGTTTGAGTGTGTTTTTTTATTCACTTTGCTAATTTACACACACATTTCATGTTTTATTTTTTTAACGAAACTGCATTAAGGACGCTCCATCGATCTGACAATGAAACTTCAATCAATGCAACGACTCAAGTATAACATTTATTTTTTGTTTTTCCCCAAAATGCTTTAAATCTCAAGCCTCTGCTCCATCTAACATATCTGCACCTTATTTTGAAGAGCTTTTACACGCCTACCAGGAACATAACAGAACGCCATATTGTTTGTGTTGTTTCAGCACCTAGGGTCTATTACAGATCAGTCAGGCATCTCTCCACCAGCACACTGTATTTTATAAAGTTTTAGTTTCTGAGAACTGATGTTCTGACGCCCCAATCGTTTTCTGATGGTCTGTTTGGTCGGTGTAAGAGTTCTTGAAACCGGCTGTCTAAAAGACTCACCGTTATACTAAAGGACAAAAAGACTGACAGCACACCAGTTAAAGTGAATCAGACCTGCGTTAACCTCTCCTGAGATTGCCGTGGAAAAAAAAAACCAACATACACGGTCTCAAAAGACCTGCTGACATCATCATCAAGTGCTTTCCAGGTCTAGGATTTCACTTCTTTTTTATTTTCCTGGTTCCTTTTGGTCCCTTGTCCACAGACACTCAAAAACATCCTGTTCTGGTAATCAGACTCTTTTGAATGGGGCTTAACTCTTGTGGCCTTTTCTAAAAGGCTCCTACACATGTAGACACAAAAAGATTTTACTGTTCCTTAAACAAAGGTAGCTTTAGATGATTTAGCCCATTTTTGGATCTGTGCAAATGATTGATTTTATGATAAATAATACTTAAATCATATATTTTTCATACATTCTCAAATATTGTATATTTTCAATGGCAATGGGTCATTTATAACCATGCTGTAGATTAAATTTTACTATTAAATGTTTTTTATTATTAGTATTCATAATCAGTTTATATTATGCATTTTTATTATTATTCTTTATTAATACTCACTATCATTTGTTTTAATCATTATTATTTAGTGTGCATTTGTATTAATATTATTTACTAATATTCATTATCATTTGTGTTGTATCATTCATAATTATTATTATTTGTATTGCATTATTATCTAGTCAGAGTAAGTCTGAGCACATGAAGTGTGAGAGACATGGAGAGGGGATCATGTGTAAGGAATATGTAGCATAAGGTTTCAATTATGCACATGTGACTGAAGTTTTCTGTAAGAAAGTATTGTTGTTGTTTTCCTACGAATGCATATGACATGTCACAAGTTCTCTTTAAGACATATTTTGAACAATGAACAACAAGTTTCTCTATGCATATGTTCAAGGGTATATTGTGCCACGTGAAAGCACGAGGTATAGCGTAAATAACCTGTTTTTCTGGTAAACAATTATTGCACTGTTTAAGCAACCTATAAAATCCAACTGGTTGTCCAGGAAGTCAGAGAGGAAGAAGCTGGAATGAAGACCATCCGTCAGAAAATTGTCTTCCTCTCCCTATGTCTGACTTATAACAATAAAAAAGAAATCTCTTGGCAAGATAACTGGTGTCCGGTCCTGTGAATTAAACCACGGGGGAAAAAGCTTAATTTTTAAGTCTACAATTTGGCGTCACGGAACAGGATTGCATCTTCAGCCATTTGTCTCAGCTAATCAGGTAAGACTTTTTTCTTTCTAAATAGTTCTAAGTCTGCCTGATGGTTAGAGACATTGACTGAAACTGCTGAAAAGAACTGTGTTATTTGAATACCAGTTGTGTTGCCAATGAATATATGTGTCAGACATAGTAAAAGTAATTTAAATAATTAAATTTGATTTGGCCTATTTAAGTTGCTCAGATCAGTGGACCTTCCAAAAAAAAAATATTTGAATGAAGCTGGGGTAAAAGTGGATCTTGGTTAAAGACCATTTAGTCAAATTTCCGATAGAATGAGCCATAAGGCGATTCAGCAATTAGCTTGACATGGCTGCGAGGTGGTGAATATGGCGGATCTGCAATAATTGTGATTGCAGAATTTATCCTAAAATATTTCACACACCACAGATCCGTGCTGTTACAGACAGACGGGGAAGGTGTCAAGTGGTGTTTGGATTAAAAGCAGTTTAAAGTGGCGGATCTGGATTCGAAAGCGGAATCCTGTTTATGAAGAATCCTAAAACGTTTAAACGTGCTGAAGTAGCTGAAATCGCGGGCGGCATTCTGATTTTGACAGTTAAGCTGTTCAGTATTTGAGGAGAGAGAAATTGATCTGAGTTCAACTTAATAAAGAAAAAAAAAAACAAACAAAAAAAAAAACAAAACATAAGAAATTTATCTGAGTTAAACAAAAAAAGGAAGAAAAACAACTGAAATATATAAGAGAAACATTTATTTTTGATTCTTCACCTCTTTTTGTTCCTTCAGTGATTAGGAGGGAAAGAGAGACAAACAGGGCAGCCCGTCCCTTCAGAATTTACCCTATAGGCACACATATCTTCTTCTTCTCACACACACACACACACACACACACACACACACACACACACACACACACACACACACACACACACACACACACACACACACACACACACACACACACACACACACACACACACACACACACACACACAGTATACATATAGCTTAGAGAAAGACAGAGAGGAGCGAGGTAGCCCCTCCCTTGGAGATCCTCTCACACACACAGACATACCAAAGCCCTGCTGTTTTAAGAGCACAGACACAGAAGTGACCAGTGTTTGCAAAATGACAGAAAGTAGCTATAATTGCAAAACAATTTCTTCATGGTATCTGGAAAAGAAGAAAAAGAAGCAAACTAAGTTTTTGAAAAAAGGACTTGACATTAATGCATCCATGGATGAGCAGTTAAACTGGTTCAAGACTCAAAAAGACTCTATCAAGTTAAAAGTATTTCCAATAATGGCAGCTAATTGGATCATGAAACAAGGAGGAGTTTGTTGTGGTATTGATGGTTGTCCAGTTCCACTTGCTGAAGCAATGAAGCCACAAGTTGAAGCATATAACAAGTTGAGTAAAATCATGTCTATCACATGTACAGAAAAGGAAAACATCACCAGTGATGATTCATTTGATCCAGATTGGACAGATATAATAGCTGAAGCGGAAAGGAAATATTCACAAACATCAGCAAAATCATCAACAACTGTAACACCACCTGTTTACAAGCCAATTTATCCAACTTTGCCTGAACAATGTACAAGTTACTCTAAACCTCTGATGCAGCCTCAAGCTTCAAGCTCGGATGGAGTTCGGGTTGACAAAATGTATATTGCTTCTGCACAAGCAGCTCCAATAATTACCAGATCTAAATCAACCCAACCCAACAGAGACATGCTGCGATGTACTCCTGCTCGTACTTGTGGATCCGAATGGGGGGATGAGACAAGAGATGACGACATGATCACAATTGATAAAGTCGGTCCTGAATTTTCTCCACTGGCTATCAAAAAGGAACAATCTGAAATGATGACAGAAGAGAGACCATTCACACCAGGAGAACGTCAAGCCATTCTCACAGCTTTGCCTCCTCTGAAAAGACAAGATCCAAACACAGAGTTTTGGCGAGAATTAGATTCCTTGATTGAAGCACATCAAATGACACTAAGAGACATACACACCATTGTGAAAGCTAAAATCCCAAGAGACCGATGGGAGCGCTTGCCAGCGTCGATAACAACAGCCCAATGGATGGACTTGTGGGTAGATGGCCAGGGGCGACCCCTGGGTCTTTGGCAAGCATTAGATGGATTCCGAAAAGAAATCCAAGAGATCTTGGGCAGCGGTAAAATCCCTTTCACATCAGTGACATTGATTAAGCAAAAGGACGATGAATCTCCAGATGAATATGCCTTGCGCAAATGGAATGCTTATGAAAGATGGGCCCTCTGTGCTAAGAAAGATCCAGACAGAGATGATGTACAGTTTACTGACACACTCGTGGATGGCTTTAGCTCAAAGTACCAACAAGCTTTGTCACTTGGAGTCAACCCAGGAGAAACATTTGACCAAATTATGCAATGGGCTGGTCGCCTAGAGATGGCTATGAGATCAAACAAGGATGAAGGAAACAAGTCAAATCGAAGAGGAGTGGCATCAGTTCAACTTAACGGTTGCCGCAATTGTGGAAAGCCTGGCCACTTCAAAAGAGACTGTTGGGCTAAAGGAGGAGGAGCAGAAGGGAAAGGTCCATCATTTAGACAGGTCAGTGTGAAAAACAAGGATGAAACCCCTCAAGGGAAGATGTGGACCGAAGAGCAAGTCCGTCAGCTTATTGAGGGAATTATGCGTCCGCAATAGGAATCAGCGGCCCCCTGTATGAGTAAGAAGAGTGACAATCGACTTTTCATTCCTGCACAAATAGGGGGCCACCCATGTGACTGCCTCTTAGACACAGGGGCTTCGATTTCGATAACTGACCTGAACTTACCTACAACACATGAAACAATGGAAGTTGAAGGAGTTGGAGGAGAAATCACAACATTTCGCAAAAGTATACCAGTTCCTCTGCAAATACATGAAGATGAAGTCTTATGGACATCTTTCTGGGTGGGGCCGAATTCACAAGGAAGCCTCATTGGCATGGATATTCTTCCATTGTTGAACATGATCATATTCACTGACAGTCGTCAAGTCGCTACAACAGCTGGAATAATACCACATGAAGATCGCACATGTAATATAAGTTCTGTTGGTGTGGCAAAACCAATCATCAGAGACTGGGGAAAAGAAGGTGTGTGGGGTCTTCTGTGTAGCTTATATCCAGATGTTTGGGCTAAACACAAATTGGACTGTGGAAAAGCCAACATTGATCCTATTGTGATTGAGGGACCGATACATGCCCCTCATAAACAATACCCCATCCGACCTGAAGCAAGACAAGCCGTGGAAGAGATAGTGGCAGACTTGGAAGCTGAGGGGATCGTCAGACAAACTTTATCTACTACCAACAGCCCCGTCTGGCCGGTAAAAAAAAAATCTGATAATTCATGGCGATTAACGATTGATTACACAAAACTTAACAGTGTAACACCAAAACCACACCCTATTGTGGCTAATCCTGCTACCATTCTGAATGATATTCCAGGAAATGCAAGAATTTTCACAGTACTAGATGTGCTGTCCGCTTTCTGGTCTATACCTATCGACGAAAGATCTCAAGAGAAATTGGCCTTCACCGTGGGCGCAAAACAGTATGTTTGGAATAGACTCCCACAAGGTCTTAATCTTTCTCCAGTTGTATTTCATAGAGCTCTGGACCAATTCTTAACTGAGCGAAAAGCTGAAATTGAGAGCTCAGGAAGTGTTTGCCTCCAATATGTTGATGACTTGTTGATTGCAAGCCCAGATGAAAACAGTCATGTATCAGCTCTGAACATTGTTCTACAAGCTCTTAGGAAAGGAGGATTCAAAGTCAACCCAGATAAAGCACAGCTGGCCAAAACTAACGTGATCTACCTAGGCCAAGAACTATCTGTCGATGGAAGAAGAATGACAACGGAGCGAGTAGAGGCATTACGGCAACTCCCAAAACCTCTAACAGTTACAGGAATGCGGAAAGTGATGGGACTTTTCAACTATTGTCGTCAGTATATACCTGATTTTGCCAGCATCACTAGCCCTCTCATTGACCTGTACAAAGGAGGAAAGCCTGGAGTGGAACAGATAACCTGGACACCAGAAGCTGAGGAAGCATTTACTTCTATGAAAGAGAAACTGATTTCAGCCCCAGCCTTGGGACTTCCTGATGGTCGGTTGCCATTTCATTTGTGGACCAGGGTGGGAGATGAGACCTACTCAGCAGTACTGTGTCAAAAACCAGGTGATCGGTACAAACCAGTCGGATACTTTTCCACAAAGATTCCTGTCACCATGATAGGTCAACCACGATGTATACAAGCCCTCGATGGTGCCACATGGGCAGTGGATGCTGTGGAAAATCTGATAGGAGCACAAACTATCATATTGTACACACCGCACAGTATAGTGACGCTGTTGAACAACACAAACATCAAGACTATCACTGATGCGAGGAGAGCAAAATGGGAAGCGACTTTGCTGAATAAGGATTTGAGAGTGGAAATCATCAGAGACACCTCCCTTAACCCTGCAACAATGATGCTGGAACCGCATGAGGGAATACCACACAAGTGTGAAAAACAAGTAGAAGAAGAAACCCTTGGTCCAGTCAATCCAATCCCTCTTGAAAATCCAGACCAAGAATTATGGGTCGACGGATCCAGTTACTACGTTGATGGAAAGCGACATACTGGATGGGCTGTTGTGGAGACTGATGGAACTGTTGTGAAGAAAGGAGCTCTTTCTGGACAGTTTTCAGCACAAGCAGCTGAACTCACAGCACTTACAGAAGCTCTTGAACTATCGGAAGGAGATCGAGTCAACATCTATACAGATAGTCGTTATGCTTTCGGCGTGGTCCATGACTACCTTGCCCTATGGAAAAGACGTGGACTCATCACTAGCAGTGGGAGCGAAATACAACATGCTTCCATAATTCGTCGTTTGATTGCTGCATGCCACTTACCAAGAGAAGCAGCTGTGGTCAAAGTAAAAGCACATCAATCTGACAAGTCCAAGGAAAGCCAAGGAAATTCTGCAGCCGATGCAGCAGCAAGAGAAGCGGCTTTACTCCCTCCTATTCCTGTCATCGTGGTTCAAGAAAACAGGAAAGACAATCCTGAGCTCCATCTTTTGTCATATCAAACAGAGACAGATGAAGAGAAAGAGCAATGGATAAAAGCGGGAGCGAAAGAAGATGATCAGGGTATCTGGAGAATTCCAACAGGACAAGTGGTGATGCCTGTCGGAACAAGAAGAGAACTAATGCAGCTGTATCATGGAAAAGTGCATGCTGGAGCAAAAGCAATGAAAGCTCAAATCAGCGAGACGTGGTGGTGGCCGCGAATGATGAGAGACATTGATGATTACTGCAGGAGATGCTTGATCTGCATGAAAGCAAATGTGGGAAAATCTGTAAAGGTGCGAATGTCACATGCACCCAGACCCACGGGGCCATGGACAAATCTCCAAATTGATTTTACAGGACCTTTGTCACCCAGTGGGGGGTACCAATACATTCTAGTAATCATAGACAGATTTACTAGGTGGGTGGAAGCATTCCCTACGAAAACTTGCACTGCTGAAGCAACAGCACGAGTAATGGTGGAAGAAGTTTTTCCTCGCTGGGGTCTTCCATATGAAATTGACTCGGACAATGGAACTCACTTCACTGGAAAACTGATGAAGGAAGCAATGAAACTGATGGGGATCAAACAGAAGTTCCATATCCCCTACAGGCCAGAAAGTTCGGGTTTCGTAGAACGCATGAACCGCTCGTTAAAAACGGCTCTTACCAAGGCCATTCTGCAGACTGGCCAAGGTTGGCACAAGTTATTGCCTGCCATCTTGTGGAACTTAAGAGCAACTCCAAACAGAGTAACAGGACTGACCCCTTTTGAACTGATGACTGGAAGAGCAATGGTTCTACCTCCTGATGCTCCGCCTCCTGCAGGAACAGGAGGAGATTCCACTTTGTTCCAAGAGAAGTTACGACGCTATCTCACAATGCTGGACAAAGCTACCAAAGACAATAACAAAAAAGTGCGAGAGGCTCAGCAGCAATGGGATGAAAAACACACCACTACTGACATTCCACACATTCCCGAGTTAGGCAGTTTTGTTATGGTCAAACGTATTGCTAGGAAAGGTTTAGAGCCAAGGTGGGAGGGACCATATGAGATACTCTTAACAACAGATACAAGTGTTTGCCTAAAAGGGAAGGGTGTAGGGACAGATAGATGGTATCATTGGTCACAAGTTAAACCTTGTCTAGTGAATGAACAAAATGATAATGACGGCTTATGGCCTGAAATTGAGCAATGTTCATCCATTAGCTTTAAAGATTGGGAACAAAGGAGTGATGTTTAATTATTTTTCTGCTTCCATTTCAGGGATCATTCCCATTGACATTGCTTAGAGATGGTTGCAAGTTATTCTCGATACACAACGACGATGGTATGCTTGTTTTTAATTTTACTTGGCATGTACCAAGGAAGCCAAGCCTTATGGACTCCTCGAGTTCAAGAAATCACTAGAAATGCAACTCTGAAATCTGGCCAACATTTTACTCTACCCTTTATTTCCAAATGGGGATTATGGGATTGGGTGCCAAGCAATGATAAAGATCTTGCCAAATATCGTAAGGACATCTATGGTGGATGTAACTATCATCATCAATGTTACAAAAGCAGAGTAATCTGGCCAGTGAAAGACGGAGGATATTCTAGTAGTGGTCAAAGACGAGAAATTTGTTCAAGAGAACAATGTGAAATTGTGGGGTTAGACCTCATAACTTCTACTAATGTGGAAATTAACTTAATTTTGAATCGTACTCACATGCTTACAATATGGGACTCGTTGGCTCTAGGGTGTATTTATCCCATAGTGTTGCCATGTGAGGGATTCCTAAGGGATACTGCCTCGAAAACGACAAGATTTAAGGGAAATTATGTAAGAGTATGGCATTCAGAAGATGAGAATGAATATTGTGAGACTGAACTAGAAACTGGAGAAATTGGACGTTGTTTTTATCTTTCTGCTGAAAAAACAAACAAAGCTAAAACATGCCCAACTACAACTATTGCGCCAGCTCATGGTATCTTGTTAGCAAAAGAAACCAAAGTCTTGATAAATGAAGCCCATATGGTGCGACAACGTATCAATTATAATTTGATATCCCTTCTTACCGTTTATGATCAGTCATACTGTGGAAATTTCACACAAATAAGGAAATGGTTGGAAAAAGAAGTAAAATATTATACCTCTAAAGATCCATTGAATAGTCGAAGTCGTAAACCTCGGAGTATATGGGGAGATGTAGCGGGGGTATTTGGTTCTGTCAATTCAATAAGTAATACTGCTCAAATGAATCAATTAAGTGAATACACTCAGTGGGTGGGAAAAATGACAGGAAAAGGACTCACCGAGGCTCTTAAAGGTTCTTTACATATTATAGCAGCGGGTCAGCATCTTAACGATGCAGCGAAGGAATTGGCAGATGCATTAGTAAAATCATCTAATTTCGAGACACATCGTGCAGCGTGTTTATTTTTAGCTCAGAATTTAAAGGATCAAATGGTAGAGGATGTTCAAGTTATTCGAATGGGTCAAATTCCTGAACGAATTGTGGAATCTTTGTTAGTGGTTTTCGGTAAACAACTTAATTTGACTTCTGCTAAACATATTCCATTAGTCAAAATTGCTATCGATGAAGATTCTTTGTCAGGTTCTGGAACATTACCTTTATTTATGGTATGGCCTCAATATGGAAAGCGCAATATAATGACAGTTAGACAATTCCAATCAATGGGTGTTAGACAAGGTGATTCGGTGATTAGATTAGGGAGAAATGGATATTGGGCTGAAGGTGAAACACCAATGATTTCTACCACAGACTGTTGTGTTGAGGAACATGAGTGGGTAATTTGCTCCTGTTCTACAATGTTTAGTCTATCCCTTAATGGATCTGCAGTTTGGGAGGTAGTTCCTTTAGATCAAGCTACAGGTGCATGGCAGGTGTCGGAAGCACAGTGGTGTATATTACATGACGGAATAAGTGAAAATATGATATATGGAGGGAAGTTGTGTCCAATTCCTCCTGATCCATTTTGCGTAGAGATTCTCTATCCTCTTCAATTGGGTGGAATTCATGTTCCACATGTGCAATTGCTGCAAGTAGAACCACAGTGGTGGAATAATGATTTAGTAGAGGAAAGGAATTATGAACTCTTTGAAATGGTTAAAAGAGTTAAGGAAAGTGTTAAAGCAGCTCAAGAGGAGGGAATTCAAGCAATGGGTCATGTTATCGTAGCAAATGGAGTAGCTAAATTGATGTCTGAGAGAAAATTAGCACAAATTCCAGGGAATTTATCATGGTCGGAATGGATAGTTTTGATTATGGTTGGAGTGGTTGTGTTCCTGTTAATAATACAACTCATAAAATGTGTTTCTAGAAGGAAAAGTACCAAACCTATCAGATTGGTTATTTCTAACCGTAAGGATAAAACCGAGAATAGGAAATACAGAGTGAAATAGGATATTTTATACATTACACTACTTACAGAACACAACCTCACAAACAATCAACACCTGCTTACTGATTCACAACCCCAAGGGATAGGAATTCTTTAACATCAACATTTATTTTAGTTTGTTATTTTGACCAGGAACTGAAGGAGTTCAGGTACCGAACAAGTTCAGGCACTGGTGAAGATTCATTCGTTTTTACTTTCTTAGAAGACTGGGGTTCATATTAAATGCATACACATAGTTAAGCGACACATAGAATGCGGGGACATAACATGGGTTGGGGTTCTTTGTTTTGTTTCTTTGTTTTGTTTTATTCCTTTCTGTTTCTATTCTTCTGTCCTTGTGTTTATTTCTTCGTCTGCTATTCTTCTTTCTCACTATCACTTCAATAGGTTGGCCACCTGCAGGTGATGGTGTGGAACGGACGGCCGTAGTTCCAGAAGGAGGGAGATTGTAGATTAAATTTTACTATTAAATGTTTTTTATTATTAGTATTCATAATCAGTTTATATTATGCATTTTTATTATTATTCTTTATTAATACTCACTATCATTTGTTTTAATCATTATTATTTAGTGTGCATTTGTATTAATATTATTTACTAATATTCATTATCATTTGTGTTGTATCATTCATAATTATTATTATTTGTATTGCATTATTATCTAGTCAGAGTAAGTCTGAGCACATGAAGTGTGAGAGACATGGAGAGGGGATCATGTGTAAGGAATATGTAGCATAAGGTTTCAATTATGCACATGTGACTGAAGTTTTCTGTAAGAAAGTATTGTTGTTGTTTTCCTACGAATGCATATGACATGTCACAAGTTCTCTTTAAGACATATTTTGAACAATGAACAACAAGTTTCTCTATGCATATGTTCAAGGGTATATTGTGCCACGTGAAAGCACGAGGTATAGCGTAAATAACCTGTTTTTCTGGTAAACAATTATTGCACTGTTTAAGCAACCTATAAAATCCAACTGGTTGTCCAGGAAGTCAGAGAGGAAGAAGCTGGAATGAAGACCATCCGTCAGAAAATTGTCTTCCTCTCCCTATGTCTGACTTATAACAATAAAAAAGAAATCTCTTGGCAAGATAACTGGTGTCCGGTCCTGTGAATTAAACCACGGGGGAAAAAGCTTAATTTTTAAGTCTACAATGCAATAATGTCAAATGTCTGATAAAGACTTGATTTTAATGGACATGGAAATGAATTAAAATGTAAAGCAGAAGAGACTTATTTTTAAAACATTAAACAATCTAACAGTCTATATAATAACACACACTAGATGCACCACTTAAAAGCAATTGTAGAGCTGACTCTTGTGGACTTTTACATTTTGGTTGCTCTTGTTGTCATCTAGCACTAATGTAGTACTAGGGAAGGTGACAGATTATTTATATAAACGGTCGTTTTAACAGAACACAATGCAGCCTCACAGAACAATAAACCTTGAGAGTTCCTGTCACAATAATGAATCAGGTGTGTTCTGAACAAACTCTCTTTCTCTTATAGTCACTTCTGGAGAGAGTCTCTATGTGCGGGTTGTCTCCTGTCGTGCTGTGGGAATATATGGTCAGGGTAATTACCGCTATCTGAGCCGGGGCTACTGTCCTCACTGCTCAAACCCTCTGGGGCTGATTATGCCCCCGCTCTGAGCACCACTACTGTTGCCTGAATGACCCCTTCGCTGTCCTTCAATAAGTGATTCATCAAAGAGAGACAAGCCCACACGGAAACACAGACCAAAAGAGAGACCTGCGATCAGGTAGAGATCAGAGGAGAGTGTTCGAGTCAGTGTGACACGGACTGAAACACACACACTTGTGCGACTCAGAGCACACACTTTTCAACTGTGGACAGTGGTGAACATGTTAAATTATGTATTGTATTTTTGACATCAAACTACCACATAGATTTAACACAATCAAACTGTCTAGTGGACAAGCCTAACTGAATTAAGCAAATCATAATACTGTTAAATTACTGACAAGCTTGACATTATTGTCAATTATTACCAAACTTGACAAGCTTTGTGTAATGTATGGGATTCTGGGCTGTTGTACAGTAACTGCTCATTACAGCAACATGTGTTATGATTTTATCCTCAATCTAAAGTTAGGCACCACTGTTCAACACATTTGGTATCCACAAAAGCATAACAGTAACTCTTCTAAACCCTCACATAAGAGAATATTAAACTCTAACAAGCATTTCCATTTACTTAAAGCAGCACTAGGTAGGTTTTGCTCTCGGGGTCCCCCTACAGTTGGGAAACAGTATTGTCCTCTACTACTGTCGTAAACTCTGTCATCCTGCATCAGGGGATGCATCGCACGTGCATTTGTTGACGTGACAACTATGATAGCCCTGAACACTGCAGGAGGAGTTCACATGCAGGTGTTCTGCTTGCGTCGCGTGTGAAATGTCTTCATCCCAGGTACAGTGGCATATGTTTCAGCATGTCATATGAATATCATTTCATGGGTTTTATTTTTTTATACGCCAAATGATCGCGATGCTCACGTTTACAAGCCAGCGTCATTATAGTAGTCTATTGGTTACCGTTTTACAGAATCTATATGATACTTCAATTCAATGTTTGAGTGGTAGGTAATAACCATATATCGTCAATATAATATATTGACCTCCTTCAGCTCACACCAACGAGCAAACGCTGGCCCAATGTTGATCCTCATCCTGCTTTAATACCTCATCCTGCTTTAATGCTTTTAATCACTTTCTCGTTTCCTCTTTTTGCATTCCTCCGACAAAACCTTTGCTTTCTTCTTTTTCTGTGCTGCCTCGGCCATGACTATAACATCCGGCAAACAAAGGATAGTTGGGCTCGCACGTCCGAATTTAAGGAAGTGGGGGTGATGGTGGAAGTGACGTATATGCCGTAAAGCAGTCGAATTTTGTAGTTCTTTTTTTCTCGGGTTACTACCCGAAACCCGAAGTTTAAAAGTACGATTAAAAACGATACAGACCCCGTCAGGCTATGGCAGACGTGCCATTCAACCTATTGTAAGTCGATGTATCATCACAAGAGTCTTCAAAATATATTATGAAGGTTGATACTAGGTTACCTAGTGCTGCTTTAATTTCAACATTTACTCTCCTAATCTTTTCCAGTGCAAAGCATGCTGGGAACATAAAACCCACTGTCCAGTTTCAATTAAAGGTGCAATATGTAGGATTCTTGCTGTGAATATCCAAAAACCACAAGGCCAGTGTTATATTTTGTTCAGTTGAGTACTTACAATATCCCAAATGTTTCCAGCTATTTGTAAATCGTGAGAAAATTGTGATTTTAACCATGGAACTGGTACGTGTGAGCGAGTCGCCTGTCAATGGTGTCATATCCGCGTTACCCTCGGTTTCTGCTTTTACTGCCATAGAAACCATGGCAACAGACGTGGACAACTGCGTAACGTCTAGCGCTGTTGTAGTGTCGTTCAAACATTATGGACCATGGCAAGCCGACTTTGGAACAAAATGAGAAATCAAAAAAGGGCCAGTATCGACAGACCAAGAGACTTCGACTTGACAGAGATGTCGTTCTTGCATGTGCTTAATTAGACTTGTGGGCAAATGTACATAAAATGAATCAATGTTATGTAGCTTAACCTCTTAACCTGCGCCCCTATTTTTGAGGATTTTTTGAAAACTACATACCCAAGTGAAAATGTCTGCAGCTCTTAAACCCTATGGTCTATATTCATAAATCTGGTCTTATTTTAAACTAGACACTTGAAATGTTGCTACCCAAGAGTCATAATAACTCAAAGTAATATGGGAACAGAGTAATATACATGCATATATACATTTTTCCCCTAAGTGAAAAACATTTGAGAATTTAATGTTAAGAGCCTGAAAATAACTTAAATATTAAACTGCATGTCTAATCATGTCATGATTCAAATATGAGGATGATTCTCTCAGTAATGTAGCTTCTGTAAGCTTTTATGTCAGGAAAAGTCTAGGCGTCCTTTCAAAAAGGCCATTTTTTTCAGAACATTTGCAATTGTAAAGAGTAGTTTTTCATTCAAATAAATCAGCAATAAACTGCTAATGATAATGGATAAACAGTTACTGAAAAACTAAAGCAACTATTTACAGAAATTACAGAGTGTAAAAAACTCATTTAGTTGATAAGAAGTGTCAGTCAGAGTCTGCGCGCTCCACTGCAGTTTCTGCCCTAATCACTGGCAGGCGCGTGCCGGTGTTATGAAAGCCTAAGCACTAGTAGTATTCACCAAATCCTACTTACATAAACTGCGCAAGATAATGCCTTTTGATTGGTTACTTAGTCCATCAATCAAACCTTTGTTGGAAAGGCATTGTGCCTACACCGAGTGCCTTTATCCAACAAAAACCATGGGCGCAATGATTGACAGCTCACCAAGCCTAAGGCGCTTCCTCTATATGATGCATCACAGGAGAGACTCCGATTGAAGGGGAGAGACGAGGGAGGGTTTATGTCACGGAGAAGAGACTATTCTTGCAGGGGGGTTTGCCAGAAACAGATTAGAATCGATATTTCATTGAAAATGGACATGATTGATTACGCTAACTCAAAACTCTCTCGCAAACAACGGAGGATTGTTTTGTTTTTTCCCTATTTTTTCGTTGTTTTGGATTAAAAGGTGGGATGCATTTTGAAGAGTGGACTCTTACACGGACATGTATGCGGGTGTTTATTGGATTCGTCCGATCTGATCTGAACTACAGGAGATGAAAGACGAGTACCGCTAATATTATGCTAATGTTTACATAGCCGGTCTTTTAACATTTCATTTAACCCTTTCCTCTCTAGTGTATTTATTGCAAAAACAAGTTCAGTGTTTTAGCTTTCAAATGAAGCATAGTTTGTGATAGTTGATTGAATATTTTGTATAAAACAAAAGTAAATAAAAGTACAGACACGCCCACTCACGTCAACCTCCCCGCCCAAGATCCGGTGCGGGTTAAGAAGCTAACACGATGAAGTAGTATGATGTTGTAATGTTGATGTAGCTTATACTGCTAGTCTCATACATCCAACAAACTAACACACAAAATAACATCAAAAACTTTCAACACACTCAAATGCAGTTTAGATTGTGTAGACTAGGGCTGCAACGTGACGTCGACTACGAAAATACGTCAACATGCATCGACGCATCAGCGTCACATTATTTACGTTCTAGAATAGAACAGATCTAGAATAATGGCGGCTTCTGCTCTCGGGCATAGTGAAAATTAATATTTATCATATAAAGCCAGACCGTGACATTGAAAAGTGTGGGAGTACTTTAAACTGTGTAATAAAACTGTACTTTGTTCGCTCTGTAACGCCAATTTCACACTGCACGCGGTGGCAGGGCAGAAGCCACGCGCGCCTGTTGGGCTTTCACACTGCCAGTGTTCGTCTCGCGCAGCTTAACCGTGGCGTATGTATTGCAAATATAGACGAATATTGTCCATTCGGTCACATTTTCCGGTGTTCTTCTCCGACCCCAGTACGTCTTGTGCTTTTATTTATTATGGGCAGCATATATCTGCTGCAAATGCGAGCAGGTTCCCCTCTGTCCCAAACACATATGCATAATAACATGCTGTATATAGGTAGTTTACATGATTAAAGTAACATTAAAGTTAAGATGCCTCTAGTTTTAATAATTTAAATGTGTCTTTGAAGATTGGGCAAAAACTTCTGGCAGCTTTAGTCGTTGTTTATGTATGTCTTCAAAATAGACGACTAGTTATACATTAACACTATGCTTAAAGCTCCTGTATATTGCAGATAAATACAAGTGCATTTTCGTTTACTATTGACACAAATCAATAAGTAAATCATACTCAACTATTATAGTAAACAACATTTCCTAATTAGGTCTACTCTGTATACATTTTATGATGAATAGTATCATTAGTTATACATAATGTTTAAAATGCTTCTTGTGTTCATATATTTCATTATAAAATGGCTTAAGTACACTACCCTTCCTGAAATACAATTAATATTGCCATCATTCATTGATTTCATGTTAAAATAATATACAAATTCACTACCCTCTTTGAAATACAATAATCGAGAAAAAAGAATCACCAGTTGAAGCCAGAAAAATAATCGTTAGATTAGTCGACAAAGCGAAAAAATTATCGCTAGATTAGTCGACAGAAAAAATAATCGTTAGTTGCAGCTCTAGTGTAGACAAAGTGAAACAGCATTGCGTTTCCTCACGATTTTGATTTGTCAAATAAACTGACCTGTACGAGTAGTAATTCAGCACTTGCGGGCAGTTTGGTAGAATGAAATGTCCTCATTTCTTTATATCCCCCGGGACTCGCGCGTGTGGCACTGATATCTGTCTCTTATTAGTAATCGTGCCCTGCTTCATACCACAGTCATGTTAAAAACCATGAATGCATTCACTCACCACATTATTTCCTCATAAACATTATTAGATCCATCGGAATGACGACAAGTTCCATGATTCCACTCTCCTTCGCTGCGTCGTCAATCTACACCTTTGTTATTGCTATGAAGAGGTTACCCACATGAAAAAATAAATTACAGTAAAATTACTCTAGTAAATACTATAGTGTTTTTGAACCATACTATAGTAAATATACTTCAGTAAATTGTAGTATATTGTAGTATATTATAGTATTTACTACACTTAGTTAATTTACTGTAGTATATTTACTATAGTACGGTTCAAAAACACTATAATATTTACTAGAGTAATTTTACTATAATATACTATAGTATTTTTTCATGTGGGTAGCCACCACTAGCGGCGATAAAATACATATTGTAGCTTTAATGAAAGAATAATTTCCATATAGTGCCAACACAAAACAGATGTAAACTTAGATAAACAAGCAATGACATAGGCCTAGTGACAAAATATTCAAGAATTCAGTTCACAAACCCCCCTCACAAATGTACTTATTTCTAATGCAATACTTCAAAATGTGCATAAAAACATGGCGATGGAAACATAGCTTGAGTGTTTGTGTCCAAGTAGGACCTTTGTCCTATGAAGTAAGTTAGATCAGATGAAACCTTATAAAACAATATAAAAAATTAAATAATTAATGTAACTAAAAATGTCTGTATGTTTCTATCACTGTGTCTTGTGTGTGTGTTTATAACTGTGAATTTATGTCAGGTAAAAGCACGGACCGCACACTGCCAAAAACACTGAGCGAAAGCACCATGAACATGTGTGTGACTCACACTGTGCTGCTGAGTGTGTGCGTTTGTATCGGTGAGCCGGGGCTTCCCTCACCATCATAACTAATCGAATCTCAACACTTTACACACACTCAGAAAGACACAGTCACTGTCTAACATATATTCTGCAATGAAAGAACTGCCTTTAAGTCCGGTTTCCATAATTAAATCTCTCCTTTCCGAAGAGTAGCTCTCTCGACATTTGTGTGTGTGTGTGTGTGTGTGTGTGTGTGTGATTTGAGTTTCTGCCAGTAATAATCTGCTCCAAACCCAATTACAGCTTGTAAAACTCACTAAACCAGATCACACACGCAAGTTTACTTTGCTATCGAAATGAGGACATAGAATTAGTATTTGAAGCTATATGGAATGACTACAGGCGATCCCAACCTCTAAAAGAAAACAGTTTGTATTTACTATATTTATGAATGATTTTTTACCTCAGAGGACGTCCCATATGGGAGGTTTTGTCAGGTTTAGCTAACCTGAGGGGACATTTTTGTCCCTAAGGTACAACTAACTAAACTGATCTCAGCAACTACCTCCACAAATGCATTGAATATGCCACACACACCCTCCATACGTGAAGAACATAAGTGTTTACAAAGACACACACGGAAAAAGCTCTAGGCAGCTGTGCAGTCTGAACACGCTCCACAACCATTATGAGCAGAACAGCAATAGTTTACCAATCCCCTTGGCTATAACAAACACATAAATACACAACACAATGGATGGAGTATGAGAACACGCATGCACAAAACACAAGCATTATAAAGAACCGAGCAGAAGTCATACAAAATCTATGCATGTATGTATGATACATGTACCACATGTCTATACACACACTAAACAACCACTAACAAGTACCACCCATGACTTTTGTGAAATTTCACATAGCCCAGGACAAAATTTATGGATGGGCCCCCTCTTTTCCAGGGCCCAATGTGTAGTCGAATTCCCAAACTTATGAAGACGGAAAAATAAACCGGCCATACCGCCACCCCCTATCAAGAGCTATTTATCAAAACAAGAAAGCCTTCTACTTACAATATGGATTCTGAAACGAAATCAACAAGTATAAACACAAGAAAAGACAATAATCATTTATAAACAACATTCTGACTCTAAATTGGAACATCGCAACGAAAAAAAAAAAAAAAGATACTCAATCAGACGAAGCTGTGTAAAATGCAAGCGGCTCCGATTCAAGCTCTACTTGAGGTTTACATTTACATTTATTCATTTGACAGACATTTTTACCCAGAGAAATTGAATTGTTTTCAACGTATACAAATAATCAGTTCATTCCCTGGAGCATGGAGCTGCTCTACCGCAAATCTACTGTACATACAGTGAGGAAAATAAGTATTTGAACACCCTGCTATTTTGCAAGTTCTCCCACTTGGAAATCATGGAGGGGTCTGAAATTGTCGTCGTAGGTGCATGTCCACTGTGAGAGACATAATCTAAAAAAAAAATCCAGAAATCACAATATATGATTTTTAACTATTTATTTGTATGATACAGCTGCAAATAAGTATTTGAACACCTGTTTATCAGCTAGAATTCTGACCCTCAAAGACCTGTTAGTCTGCCTTTAAAATGTCCACCTCCACTCCATTTATTATCCTAAATTAGATGCACCTGTTTGAGGTCGTTAGCTGCATAAAGACACCTGTCCACCCCATACAATCAATAAGAATCCAACTACTAACATGACCAAGACCAAAGAGCTGTCCAAAGACACTAGAAACAAAATTGTACACCTCCACAAGGCTGGAAAGGGCTACGGGAAAATTGCCAAGCAGCTTGGTGAAAAAAGGTCCACTGTTGGAGCAATCATTAGAAAATGGAAGAAGCTAAACATGACTGTCAATCTCCCTCGGACTGGGGCTCCATGCAAGATCTCACCTCGTGGGGTCTCAATGATCCTAAGAAAGGTGAGAATGTTAATGTTAATGTGTTCAAATACTTATTTTCCTCACTGTACAAATAACATGAAAGGCATGAAAACATATGCCCATACCTTATGGGCCAGATTTACTAAAAGCTTGTTGCAGCGCAAACCCTCTTTTGACGTTAAAAAACTACTGTCAGGATTTACTAAAGACACGCAGTGAAAATTAAGCGCTGAAAAGGCGTTGACAGGGTTGTTTTTGCGGCTAACCTTATTGCATATGCATTTGTGAGTTTCCCTTTCAGATGCAAAATTCATGGGAGGAGAGACTTTACAAAGTTTTGCGCTCGTCAATTTACTGGTGTTTGCGGCATTATTTACCGCCGAAAAAAGTGCGCTAATGGGTAGATTGCGCTGGTCATTATGGAAATGATCCGGCTGCGTCAGTGTTCAGTAATTCGCGAGTCGTCAATAGATCATACGCAGAACTGTCCACTCCCATCTGCACTTTTATGGAATTGCGCCCTCATGCTAATTTACCCTGTCATGCTAATCAGCCTCAAAATTAAGCTAGTGCAACTGACAATGTTCATTTAAGTTTAAATCAAGAAACAAAAAATGTCTTTGGCATAATTGTCAAGGCAAAGATGTCAAGGCTGAATACGAGTTTAGCAGTGATGCTCAACACACACTCATGCTGCGTTCACACCAAACGCGAATAGAGCGTCAGGAGCGAGTGATTTCAATGTTAAGTCACAGTGAAAAACTGATTTTTTTGTATCGCTGTTCACATTGTTGTATTAAATGTGGCCAATATCAGATTCCAGTGTGAACATATCATGGTCCTGAACTGACCCGCATGCGCAACTGAATGAAATATGTCACGCAGCACGCTGTTATACAGAAGTAAACACAGAGAACATTAAACTAAGTGATTATGCGTTTATGTATAGTGCGATCTGCAGCGGAAGCCAGCGAATTTACGCACAGGCAATATAAAAAAACAAAGATGATGATGCGAAAAAGTTTAAACATTTATGATGTTTTGCTTGTATATCGAGCTTTCACTGTAATACTTATTAGATCACTGTCCTTCACTGACTATCTTTAGCACCTGTCTTGCTGTCCTGTCCTGTCTTAATCTTTTAAGCGACTCCCATGAGCGCAGAATTGTGACAAATGTTGCTCTAGAGTGACGTAAGACTGTTCAGACTGAGGTCGCATTGCAAAACATCCGACCGGTATCGGATTTAGGACCACATATGGCACAAATCAGAATTGAAAAAGATCAGATTTCATGTTTGTGCTGTTCTCACTGTCATGACAACAACAGATCTGAGTCACAAATGAGCAAAACAAATACATTCATTCGGATTTTGACCACATTTACCTGCAGTCTAAACGTAGCCTTATAGTCTGAATGCTAACATGTGCCCCGAAAGCCTACTGGATCACTTTGTAAATATTAGTTGATTACCTTTCGTTTTATGAATATTAAATACAAATTCATCCTATGTAATGACAAAAAATATGATATGATATTGTTCTTCTGTTGCCACACCATGTTTCACTAGATAATACTAAAATAATTAAGTCATATGTTGGTGATTCGGTAAAACGGTATCACCATTTTATAAGGGAAAAAGCAATATAACTACTTTATAGAAGACGTGATCAATTATGAATCACACACTCGCATACAAATGAACACCAAGCAACAGAGCAACACCGCAAGAGCACAAACGCACACACCCAGGTGTTTATCTTATAAAGGTTTCATGCCGATCAATGCGCTTTTGATTTGTGCTTATCCACACTGGGATGGCAGTGACGTAAGTGGCAACTTTAGCGAGTTTATGGGTAAATTACCTCTGTGAACAACATCTTGTCAAACAGAGCTCTAACAAGCTATCGACCCGCCACTGGCGCGTCCTAAACGAGCTGCTCCCCTGCTTCCGGTAACATCAACCCACGAAAAAAAAACCAGAATTTATCTCAACCGATGTAATGAATCAGAGCCTAACAAAAACACATCAGGGAAAAAACGCTGGTGTGATATGGGAGAGAAGAGAAATATCAACGAGCAAGCAGAGAGACCAATGTGTGTGAGCGGATGTGGGTGGTCCGATTTCAAGTTTCGAATTACTTTAAAATGAGTTTGTTTTCCTGAGCAGTACGCAGGTTAACACACCTCATAGCACCAGCGTTTCAGTCCGTGAACGGACCCGGTAGTCGCAACTTTACATAACTCTTTGTGTAAAATGACGTCGTCAAAAATAGAAGCATGCAATGAATTTCTGATCACGTGACTTCTTAATGAGAAAATAAGGTTGTTTGGTAACACTCCATTTCGACTTTAGACAGTCATTTTTCAACTACATGTCAACTAACTCTCACTCTAACTCTTTATTGTGACTGACCAAGTTACTTTGTAACTACGTCAACTTATTTTACCAACACTTAACTCTAACCTAACAGTCTACTAACAGTCTGCTATAGTCTACTAATAATACTCTAACAAGACTTAGATGACATGTAGTTTCAAAGTTACTTATAGTTAGCTGATGTGTTTGGCCACACACATTCGTAGATGAACATTGACCTGGCCTAGGATGAAGTTTCATATGTTACGTTGTAATCGTACACCTAGCCTTTGACATCTCTTTAAAACCTTCCCATTCCTTTAACAACAATGAAGGGTATTGCGTTTAATAGTCAACATGAAACAAAGTTCACAAACCCTAAAATTAGTGCCCTAGTGAAACATGATTATTAAAAATCTAAAAATGTATTGAGGAACTGTTGAGAATTGATTGGATGATATACTGTGATATAAATAGCACAAAATGTTTCTTTCGACAAAAATGTTTTTCTTTCCAATAATGTGCTTTCGATCAATGGTTCACATCACAATAAGACCAGGATAATATAGCAAAAAAGTAAATAGAGTACACTTTGATTTCATTTCGAATGTATGCACGTTTCACCTGTGAAAGGAAGATCAATCATCAAAAAGCATTATTTTGTGATAAAAAAAAAAAAATCAACAAATAACTGTGACACTAAGATAATAGCCAGTCGGCTGATGGACAGAACAAGGTGTTTCTTTAAAAGACAACTCAACACGTTTTTTCTATCCAAATTGCTTCTTTCTAGGGCTGTAACGATTTGACCAAAAATAAATCGCGATTAATTGAACATTTACATTTATGCATTTGGCAGACACTTTTATCCAAAGCGACTTACATTTCATTCAAGGTACACATTTTACATTTTGTAATTTCTTGCTTTCCCTGGGAATCGAACCCATGACCTTGGCGTTGCTAGCGCCATGCTCTACTGTTTGAGCGACAGGAAAACATCGATTACGATTAATGAACGATTATCTTGCTTTTTTTTTTTTTGCTTTCCATTTTTTGCCCTCATAAGGTTTTTGAGTAAGTTCCCGATAAAGGTTTTTACTGTAAATATTTTCTATTATTAAAGGTGGCATTTTTTTCTAATGAAAAAGTGCATTTCTTTGTGATTTTAAAATACTTGAAGGAAACTCTCAGCTCTTCACTTTCAGCAGTTATTGTCTATGGGGCAGATTTCTGCTTGTTGTACATCAGATACAGATAAATTAGCACAGTAGGCCTACATTACATTTATCTGAATGCATTAATGAGAGAGTGATTGTGTGTGTGAATTACTCATACCGTCTCTATTCATTATGAAGCTGTGGTTTGTACTTACTTCAATGGTATTAAAATATATGCCTATAACTTTTGAGTATCTAAGCTGCTTTAGTGACTTTACTTTAGTCACAGGACAGCATTGACACTGCGTTTCTCTGCTGCTCTCTGCGCGCGCGATCTTAACGGGATGTGCAAGCTTCTGTCTGAGTGTTCGTTTGTCACAATATATCAGGCATTAGTTCAACATAATACACACCTGATGGTCTAAAATCGCTTTAATGTTCAAACTGGCAGGCCTTAAAACACATACAAATGACAAAGCTTTGTGAGGACGCAGGTGAAAGAGCTCAGAGACACGAAACGGCTATTTTTGTATTTGAATAGTGCACACCACTTAAATGTTCAAACTGGCAAGCCTTTAAACGCATTTACTTGACAAACTTTATGAGGACAAAAGGGAAAGCGATCTGGCTTCGGGGCTTGCGCTCACCGTCTGTGTGTGTGTGTGTGTGTGGCATCGCGTAGGCTATAATAACGGCAATCAACTGACCTGTATAAACTGTGTAAAACATGCAGTTACAACAGTGATTCTGGGCATCTATAAACACAGATAACCGCTCCTGCATCTGTGTGCCTGCAAACTGCACTTCATGTGACTGACGGGGCGGAGTCACGTGACTAAAACCGAAATAATCGACATGGGAAAAATACGTCGTTTAGAGGTTCTGAATTTTGGTTTCGATTAATCGTACAGCCCTACTTCTTTCGTAAGAATGCTGTGATTCTGCTCTGATTCTAGGTTAGCTGCTATTAAAGTGAGCCTTGACTGGCTAGTTTAAATGATCAAGTTACTTTTGATTGTCAGGACGGTAAGAGTTTTTGTTTAACACAGAGGATGTTTTAGTGTGCATGTGTGTGAGTGTGTGTGTGGTTGGCACTGTTGGTGGCTTGCTGGATCAATACACATCAGGTTTGCCGGCGAGACAGACAAGAGTGTCACCGAATCGACAGCATGTGCTCAGAGCGCATCATTCACAAGCCTCCACACACACACACATAGATCACGCCATACACAAACACAACTAAATGACAGCGATATCACCTGCGTGTCTATTAAACCTTTGACAAAATCACACCAGAACATTCAAACAGCACTGCCACCGACCCAAAGCAGTTAGGCTATCTAGGTACTGTATGAAACGTAGTTTTTTCTGTGTTACAAATATTCATATTATCATAGAAGTACTGGGATAAAAGGTTACAGTTCGGATGTAAACACTCAACGGAGGCGATCGAAATAGAGTAAATCACGTTTTGAAAGTAACTTGATGCTTTATAACAATTGCATCGTTAAACCATTAGGTGGCGGCAGGTGACTTGAAAAAATCATTGAATCATTAATTCAAGAGATTAGTTCAAAAACGCTGATTCACCCAGTAATGGAACAAGTGAAGTATTTATGAGCAAGTCATTGAATTATTCATTCAAACCATTTAAAAAAATATATAATTCAGATTAGTTAAACACTTTAAATAGACTGCCGCAATTAACATTTTGTCACCTAAACGTGTAAATGGCATGTTATTTTGTTTAGTTGTCTGTTTAGAATCATGTGAGAATCGTGATCTTTGTTTGAAACAAAAAATGTGATTCAATTTATCTCAATTTATCCAGAATCATGCAGCTCTCTTAACTGAAAATGTAATTTTGCATATGCCACACTGAAAATGTTTCATTGTAGGGTTTACTTTGAAACAATTTTCACTCAGAAATTGCTTGCACTACATTTCACAAAAACTGTATTTTAATACAGTATACATACAAGCAACACATTGAATTAAATGTGAAATTTCGGAATTTCTAAAAGTCTGAAAGAGGATTTTCTTGTCAAACGTACCGTCCTAAATCATTGTGTTCATCTTATTGTGCGTGTCGTTCAGTGGTGTATTCTTAGCCTAAAATGCTCAGATTTCAACCGCCAGTCGACCATACTGGACCAAACCCTGCATCCCGCTCGCTCTATCTATCGTTTCTCTCTTCTGGTCTACCGAGCTGGATCAAACCCAATGTACTCATTTTGACTCTCATGTCCTTTCCCAAGAAAGCAAACAGCACACACACACTGCAAAGCCACTGAACGCAGTCGATTCCGCAACAGCATCAGCGCTCATTAAAGAGACGCTCCCTTGAGCAGTTGTTCTTGACTTGAAGCTTTATTACCTGACTAATTACAATGCTGTTAATTAGCTGCCATGATCATTGAGGAACGCAAATGAAAGACAGACAGGGAACACAAGACCTGTGACTTTTGTCCAAACAAGGTACCTGAGTGTTTTAATAAGCTCACAAACACAGAATGTGTCTTAAAACCTAGTGAGCCACCTACCTAGACAACGCCAAGTAAACTTATATTTACAACAAAATAGAATTACCATGGTTTTGGGATATGGTGCATTGGTAATACCATGGTTTTGGACATCGAACTATGAAAATACTAGAGATGCACTGACATTTCTGCAACTGAAACCAGGCAGAAATAGCAATTCTCACATTTTTGGTTTCAGCTGAAATAGTTTCGGAGGGGTGTACTCATTGACAGAAATGGTGATGTTTAATTAGCACTTTTCTGAAGACGTGTTGACTGTGTTGGTGTCCATTTCATGCACACAATGTGGATGAGCTACAACAACTAAACATGTTTGAAGTGTGGATGCACTTCACTATGAACATAAATTATGCTTTTGTTAAACGTAGCATGTTTGGTTTTGGTTTTCAGCACAATGAAACTTTAGTTTTCTGTGTTTTAGTATTAATTCCCAAAGAACTTTACTACCACTGGTTTATCACCTGAGAACAGCATAAAGAGTTCAAGAGTTACCCAAATTTGGGTTTGGGCTAAATGTAAAGTACCATTTTATCATTGGAAAAAACATATTTGAAGTGTAATTTAATTTTTTAGTTTGGCTCGTTTACATGGAGAGGGCGAGGTTTATGACCTATACTATATATATACAGCCAGCCACCAGGGGGCGGTCAAAATGCTTAGGCCTCACTTTTCAGGACGTCGTAATTCAGTTAAGTCTGACGTCAAGGGGCAGCGCTTCTGGGTCCAAACGCTCATATCACGTACCACAAGAAAATCAACAAACAGTGCTAATATACGTGTACACACAATGTGGTGTAATACTAAAATTATGGCCAGACAGTGATTCATCTTTTATAAATCGATGTCTGTGAGCACAGAGACTTGTGTGTAGACTATAAGTATTTAAAATGTTTAACGGGTGGGTACATGGTGGTCATAAAGGGATGCACATGGTCAGAAACAATGCTCAGGTAGGCCGTGGCATTTAAACGATGCCCAATTGGCACTAAGGGGCCTAAAGTGTGCCAAGAACACATCCCCCACACCATTACACCACCACCACCAGCCTGCACAGTGGTAACAAGGCATGATGGATCCATGTTCTCATTCTGTTTACGCAAAATTCTGACTCTACCATCTGAATGTCTCAACAGAAATCGAGACTCATCAGACCAGGCAACATTTTTCCAGTCTTCAACTGTCCAATTTTGGTGAGCTTGTGCAAATTGTAGCCTCTTTTTCCTATTTGTAGTGGAGATTAGTGGTACCCGGTGGGGTCTTCTGCTGTTGTAGCCCATCCACCTCAAGGTTGTGCGTGTTGTGGCTTCACAAATGCTTTGCTGCATACCTCGGTTGTAACGAGTGGTTATTTCAGTCAAAGTTGCTCTTCTATCAGCTTGAATCAGTCGGCCCATTCTCCTCTGACCTCTAGCATCAACAAGGCATTTTCGCCCACAGGACTGCCGCATACTGAATGTTTTTCCCTTTTCACACCATTCTTTATAAACCCTAGAAATGGTTGTGCGTGAAAATCCCAGTAACTGAGCAGATTGTGAAATACTCAGACCGGCCCGTCTGGCACCAACAACCATGCCACGCTCAAAATTGCTTAAATCACCTTTCTTTCCCATTCTGACATTCAGTTTGGAGTTCAGGAGATTGTCTTGACCAGGACCACACCCCTAAATGCATTGAAGCAACTGCCATGTGATTGGTTGATTAGATAATTGCATTAATGAGAAATTGAACAGGTGTTCCTAATAATCCTTTAGGTGAGTGTATAAAACGAAAATCACATTTTGCAATTGTGCTGATATGCAAATTTTAATGTAACCTGATCAACCAACAAAAAAGGTAGGAAGATTTTATTTAGGCTATTTTTATTTTTATTTATCTATATTATTTTTGCTTTTAATGCATGTTGAAATGTGTCATTTTAATGCCAGAGTCTTCTTTGAATTGCATTTAAATAATAGCGTTTGAATACAGTAGTAGTTTTGTAGTAAGGGATCTATAAATGCTCAAAAATGCTATCTAGGAACGGCAGCTCACTAGGTTTTGAGACGCAGCCACAGAGAGCCTGTGACTGTCTTAGACGTTTGTTTATTTGTGTGACCCTCTGCACACAGAAAGAAACTTTCAGAAAGAGCCAACTCTAATTACTCCATCTTTCAGTCATCTATGAAAAATGACAGTCCAGAAGGGCAAGACAAAACAAATTAAGACTGAAAAACAAGGGAAAACATTGAAGAGAGGGGCCGCGGGGTGTAGGACGGGATCTGAGGGGGTCTCTACAGTTGACACAGCACTGAAGAGCATTCCAGCGCAAGCGGAGAACAAAAGCACGCACACACACACACACTGCACACAAACAATGGCACGAACGCTACACTGAGACGCGACAACGGCACATCAGGACTCCCCCACCCCCTCACACACCCAGAGCGGGGCGCTGATTTTATGTGAAGCGTCCACTGAGCCCTGGCATTTGGCAAAGACAGATGCTGAGAATCGGCTCGCACACACACGCTGGGCTGCGCTGGGAACAGATGGGGGAAGGGTCGCCCCACACAGGGACACATCCCTCCGTTTCTAAGGGAGAACATCGGCATTGATCAGCGATGTGGAGGTCATTCTAGCCGCATACACACACACTCACAGACTGATGAACGCATTAAAGGACAAACGGAACTGAACAGGTGGACCAGTGAAAAAAAAAAATGTTTTCTCGAAAACATATCATGTATCCGAACAGACAGCTGTTTGGAACGCAGACAAAAGTGTGTGTGTTGCTCCACACAGACACGACTACCTCCTCTTTCACTCAGTCAGATCCTACACACACTTTAGGAATAATCTTAATGCGTTTCCGCTGAGGTTTGATGTTTCTGTGCATCAGCAGAGCATAAACGCATCACTTTGATGTGCTATCTAATAGCGGTTCAATTGCGACAGGAAAATAATGCATTGACACATAATAACAAATATACGGTTGAGTCATATTAACTAGTGATAGACTGACACATCAGCCATTTTGAAATTAGAATAGGCCAAAAATTTGATAATCTACTCACCCGGTCATTACAAACTTGATTTGGAAAACGAAAGCTGCTGTTTTCAATGAAAGTGAATGGTGACCAAGCTCAGGTCTAGCACCAAAAAAAAAGCATAATAAAAGAATCATAAAAGTAGCCCATACGACTATAAATCGTCCACAATCATATGTTAGCTATGTATATGTAGGGACAGACTCAAATTAAAGTCAGTATTCCGTGAAAAACTCACTTGACAGCATACCGTTTACTTTTTATTGTACGGAGAAGAGCAGCTTAGACTTTCTGCTAAGTATTTTGGTTTCATAGAAGAAGAAAAAAGTTTGGAATGACATGAAGACAATGAGAGAATTGTGACAAAATGATCTAACCCTTCACACAATTGCATAATTTCAACATTGCTGTGGATCTCATCAATTATTAAATGTTATTACCGGTTTGTAAATAAATATCAGCATTATATTGATCACTGTGCTCTCTAGGTATCAGTATCGGTCATTAAAAAAACCGACATATGGACTGACCACTAATAACTAATTTCTCAAAATACTTGATCAAAATGGGATCATCAATGTGGTTCCAAACCTGTATAACTCTGCAGAACACAAAACCAATAAACATTGGACCCCATTGACTTTCAATGTACGGACACAGACATTTTTCAAAATATCTCCTTTTGTGTTCCACAGATCAACATGAGGGTGAGTAATATGGTAAGAGCGTTCTCCTTTTTTGAGTCGAGCTTTAATTTCAAAAGTGGATTACAAAAGATCTTAACAAATGACCAAATCAAAGAGTTTCTCATAAATAAACCCCTGCCTGTCCCAGCCTGGATTTGTCCCAAAACTCAGCCTGACGATGCAAGCAGCGCAAACGCATATAGAAACTAATCTAATGCTGGCAATGATTCGTTTATAAAAGTGATAGTTAGTGGTAGAAACAAAACTGAAGTAGGCTTGTGTTTCTTTTTAGCAACAACACATTGAATCTAATGCTTATGAGCAGCTCAACATGCCCATATACAGTCGTTTAGATGCATATGCAAGCATATATCTGTCTAGTTGACCCTATTTCTCTCTCAGTATTCACCTAACGCAGAGCAGCGTCGCATTTCAGAGAGTGTGTATCCCATTGATGTGCGGAGCACGCCAACATCATCCGAGCGCAGAGCGGTGTGAAGCCAATCTTATGAGGATGGCGAGGGAAAAAAGTGAATTCAGCACATTAATACGAGGAGCACACACACACGCTTGTGGATGATCTGTGGTGTGCAGTCTGTGCTCCGTGGGTTTTAATTAAAAGATGCACTGTGCCCCTTGAGGATATACACACATGCACCGGGGGCCGCTTGGGAATTTCACAGCCCTTCCATGGATGCTCGGGACCTTGTGTGCTTCCCACCTTATCACTGCAATGCATGCATTAACATCTACCACACCTCCAACAACTTTCTCTGCCCTCTGCGTGCCCGCAAGTCTATGTGCAGATACCCCCCCCCCCCCCTTGTCTGTCCAAATGACAACTTAAATCAGGCTGCTCCCGACATCCCACCTTCTCCTGGATGCACTGCATATCTAATCAAAAGATCAATACACAAGCACAGTTTAGCCCTAAGATGCATTGCAAACGCATAACACAGCCAACGCAACGCATGCCTTTACTGCGGAATAAACCTAATTTAGCCCCCCCTTCACGCAAGCTGCCCCCATCGGCTGCCCATCCAACTTTCACTCAGTTCATAAATGATCAAATTGCATATGACTTTTGCATCGTTTTGCATACCTATCCTCGTGAGTAATAAATCCGCTCGGTGAGTGACAGGCGTCCGGCCGCTACTTTGCCGTATCCATGAGAAGTTCCGTATCCGACCGCGCATCGGTAGTGCGACCGTCTCGCCGAAGCTCCTGCAACAGCAATGTGCTCCAGCGTTCACACACAAGCGTTCTCACTTCTTACACACATACACTCTCTCTCGGCGTGGGACCGGGGAGGCGCGCGCACTGAAGGGGGGAAGAGCGACTCCTGCGGGTGCGAGCATAGCGCAGCCTACCGGAGGAGCGCGCGCGCGCGCGAACACACACACACACACACACTACATGTAATTTTGTCAGAATTTTTGTATGTTTTGTATTAATTGTAATAATTATATTATGCTTAACTTATCTAATAGGCTCTAATGTCTAACTTTATCCTGTTATTGGCCTACATTATTATTTTTTTATTATCGTGTTAATTCTTTTGAAATGTATAATTGTACTGAGTTATGTTAATTCATTTTATATCTAATTGTATCCCACACATCTTGTATATGCTAATTTGGTGTTCAGTAGTTATCGATTATTATTATATTGCTCAATTATTAATAATGGTGATTATTATTATCAATTTTGAAACTATACAGTACGAAAACATATTCTCTTCTTACAAAAATCTTTTGTAACATTATACATGTCTTCACTGTCACTTTTGATCAGTTTAATGTGTCTTTGTTGAATAAAAAGCATTAATTTCCTTTTTTTATGTGTGTGGAAACCGTGATTCTCTACACTCAAAAAAAAAAAGTTCTATATGGCACCAAAAATGGTTCTTCGTCATAATCATAGGGGAACCACTTTTGGTGCTATATAGCACCATATCTTAACATGTTCTGTATATGGTAGCGGTGCTATATAGCACCTTAGTTAGCGGTGCTATATAGCACCTTAGTCAAAGAACCGGTGAAGAACCTCTGAAGAACCACTGAAGCACCAAAATTGGTGCTATATAGCACTAAAAAAGGTTCCCCTATGATTACGAGCCAAGAACCATTTTTGGTGCTATATAGAACCTTTTTTTTTTTAGAGTGTATCGTTCAAAAGTTTGGGGTAAGATAAATGTGTGTGTGTGTGTGTGTGTGTGTGTGTGTGTGTGTGTGTGTGTGTGTGTGTGTGTGTGTGTGTGTGTGTGTGTGTGTTTAACTTGCATTTCACCAGTCAACAGGTTTTCACTGCAACATATCTGTTTACATTAAAACATTTTTACATTATAACATAAAACAAATGTATTAACTATATATTTACTCACATTTGATAATATTTAGGTAACACTTTACAATAAGGTTCATTATATTAGTTAACATGCACTAATAATGAACTTATTTATCTTTGTTAATGTTAATTTCAACATTTACTAACGCATTACTAAAATATTGTTAACATTAGTTAATGCACTGTGAACTAACATGAGCAAACCACGAACAGCTGGACTTTTACTTTACCAGAGATGAACTAATGCTGAACAGAGGTGTTGTTCATGGTTAGTTCATGTTAACTAGTGCATTAACTAACGTTAACTAATACAACCTTATTGTAAAGTGTTACCAATATTTATTGTCTCAATACCCACTTTTACAGTCGACTCTTCCTAACCAGGTTTTGCATGGCCAAAACTAAATTGCCCCTCTATTAATAAAATTGAAATGAATTGTACTACACTGTATTTCAGAACAGTTGGATATGGGTCATCACTGCATAAGTGCTCTAACCGCCCCACATCATCACGAGTCCATCCAGCCAAGTGTCAAAGTGATAATCATGGGCGGCTATGGGGTCTTGCAGAAATGCACTGCCGTGTAATTAATGTAGCCATGATATAATGCACAAATCGATTTCCATTGTGCACCCCTGACTGCATCTGGACAGGAGGGGGTGTTTTTTTTCCCCTGTCCCATTGGTGTGCTGTTAGGAGGATAGCCACTTATCATGCACAGCTGACATCAAATGTATGAGGTGGGTGGGTGGGTGAGGGTCAGGTTTGCTATCTTTGTTGAGACCAAATGAAAGACGCTGAAATAGCCTTCATTGTGGGCACCTCTTAGAGGCTCTCACAGCTTCATAAAGGGATTAAATAATATCTTAATTAAAATCTAACAATGCCAAAAGGTTTCTTTAAGGTGTGGGTGTAGGGTTAGCCTAATTATAATTAGCCTAATTTAAAAACAATACAAGCCAGTGAAGTCATCATAATGCATAGTGTGCGTGTTAGAGAAATGAGGTGCTCAGATTCGGTTAAAGTGTGAAGTGGCATAGATGGAAACAGAAAGCTTGGCTTTTTGCACGTCGGACACCTTCAGATTAGTGTGTGTTTGCTCATGTCTGAAGGACAAAGGGTGTGATGCGGCGTGTGTAGAGGTCAGGGAAAACGGCCTACGTGATGTTTATTACCACATGATCTACAATTCCCCACCGACAGGCAGATGAACAACTATTTAATGGACGCAGGGCATCGATTACATGCAAACACACACACAGAAAGTTCAGAAGCGGAGGCGTTGCCGGAGCAAAAGAAATAACAATCATTTTAGTGAAGTGCACTTTTTTTCTGATGGCAACCAGGCGTATTGTTTTCCCGGCTATTTTATGTTTATTATCGATTTTTTTCCCTTCCATTTATGAAGGCTGCTGTTTTTATTATTAAGACATCTGTCTCGTGCAGCAGGCACGAGGCACACACCGAGCAGCCCGTCTGAAGCGTTGATGGAGTCCTGATGTTTACACTATCTGGAGCTCCGGTTCAGCCGTTTTGGATTTGACTGACTGCCAAAGTGTACATTGTACATACAGGCCTCAGAGACACATACAACTACTGAAGTTCAGCTGGTGACTCTGGGTTTCATACCACAATTACATTAGTGGTGAGGACGGAGATCACAGAGACATGCTGGTGAAAGGTGGATTGTTTAATTCTGTTGAGTGAACCTTGTTTCCTTTGGTTTAGTATAGAGGATATGAGGGTTTGGGTTATAGGTGCGGATTTGTATATATATATATATTGCTCACCAAAACAGTAAAAACAGCAATATTAAAATATCATTGCATAGAACTACTTTCTATGAATATAGTAAAATGTACCAACGTGTGATCAAAGCTGTATTTTCAGCATCATTACTCCAGTCTTCAGTGTCACATGATCCTTCAAAAAAAGAATTCTAATATGATGATTTGATGCTCAAGAAACATTTCTGATTATTATCAAAGTTCAAAACAGTTGTGCTGCTTAAAGGTCCCGTTCTTCGTGATCCCATTGTTCAAACTTTAGTTAGTGTGTAATGTTGCTGTTAGAGCATAAATAATACCTGTAAAATTATAAAGCTCAAAGTTCAATGCCAAGCGAGATATTTTATTTAACAGAAGTTCCCTTTCAAAGCCTACAGCGAACGGCCGGCTTGGACTACATCCTGGTACTTCCTTCATAAATGACGTCAGTAGAACAGTAGAACAGACTAACCTCCGCCCACAAGAATACGCGAAAAAGGGGGCGTGGTCTTGTTGCTGTCCCACGTGGAGAAGAGGAAGTGTTGCGTGGAGAAGAGGAAGTTTTGCGTTTGAGTGTGTTTGTCGCCATGTCGTCGAGACGCTGTTATTTTCATCCCGGAGTCAAATCACCTTTGTTTGGCTTTCACAGGGACGCTGTACTTAGAGATCATTGAGCGCATACATCTGCCCGTTAAGAGGCGTGACCTTTCCGTGTATCGTGCGCTAAGCTGCGGTCGAATCACAACATGGGAACCGCTGGCCCAATCAGAACTCGTTACGTATTTCTGAAGTAGGGACTTCATAGAACAAGGAACTCATCAGCCCATTTTTAGGACAGTGAAAACAGCGGTATACAGATAAGTAAATTGTGTGAAAAATACTGTTTTTTTACACGCGAAACATGAACACATGTTATATTGCACACTGTAAACACAATCAAAGCTTCAAAAAAACACGAAGAACGGGACCTTTAATATATTTTTTCAGGATTCTTTGATTAAAGGAACACGCTGACTTTTTGGGACTTTAGCTTTGGCTATTCACCGTATTTCCCAGAGTTAGATAAGTCCATACATACCATTCTCATCTCCGTGTGTGCCATAACTCTGTCTGACGCACCCACCGCTAGCCTAGCTTAGCACAAAGACTGGAGGTTAACGGCTCCATGCGTAATATCATTGCGCCGCTGCACCCATGGAACGGCTCAAAGTTCCTTGATCATTACGCAGGAATAAGAGAATAGTTCCTAGCCATATCAGTCAAGAAAATCGCAACTTTTCATTTTCCGCCGGTCTTAGTACACGATGTAACTATATTATTTTGTATGTCAGGGCTGTACAGTGCGACATATATGTCGCAAGTGCTACAAAAAAATCGGTCTGTGAGATGAATATATTTACCCCAGTATATACTCCCATATATAGTACCCCATTTACCCCAACGCGTGCGATACAGTTTAGCATGTGAGACAGAGCTCGTTTGAGTGAAGGGAGAATTTGTTTTGTGCTCGTGTGAGGTTAATCTAGGGCAGCACGATTGACTGAAATTAAACCAAAATCGAGATTTGTCTTTGTGAAATTATGAAAATCGCTTCAATTTTTAAATAAATAAATATATATGTGCAGATGAAGCGCAGCATTGTTCAGGGCGATGGGTTCGCAATAAATGCTGCTCTATCTCTGCACGCACTGTGAGATGGAGTCATTGGCATTTTAGTTTGAAAAGGGGCAAGGTTTGCATGAAAAATTGCTAATAAAAGTTGTCAATCACGGGCTTGGTGAGGTGGCCCTCGAACTGTGCCGCGATTCACATGAATGTGAAAGCAACACGGACTCGGGTGCGCACTTGTTCAGGAAGAAACGTAACCTGTTTTAGCATATTAGTTTAGCATATTGAATATTTAGTTCAATAAAACACATGTAAGGGATGATGGTGTTGATGATTTATCTTGGATACGAGTGCGCGCATATGCGTGTAATCAGGGCAACAAATGAACTTCATGCGACGCACACACAGTAAACCCAAGAGTCGTTTACTCAGCTGCGCATAATAGCACCAAATTAATAAAAACACAATATATTTACTGCAGTGTGTTTTCTATCATCCGCCGTGCATATTTTTGATGACGTAAGATGAACAAGTGCACCAGGTTCGATAGAATCAAGTTGAGTGTGAATCCAGACCAGCACTGAACAATCGCGTTTGGACATGACCACAGCAAACGTGCCCAGTGTTAAAGCCCCCTTAATGTGCATTAGAAAAAAGCAACAACCTCTTTCCAAACTTGTAATGAGAAGCTTTTACAAACCTGTCGTCCAACAAAAGAGAACATTTAATCGAGTGTTTGAAATAACTTACTTTTGTAATCTGACAGGCTTCACATCACAGAAGGAGGTAGAAATTATATTATTTTATAATATTCTGTAGTACAGTGATAGATTTGCGGTGTTGAGACGTGTACAGTACTTTTTTCTTTCTCAGTGAATACATAAGATAAAATAAGACAAAAATTCAGACATTACAGTCACACATTTTTTGATCATAATTTAATATTTTATTATAAAACCTTAGACCTTTCTAATGATTTGTTTTGTGTAAAATATAATAATAATAATAATTGTTATTATTGTTTTTCTTAAATATTTGTATTGTATAGCACTTTTTGCATTTTTCCGACATGGTAACAGACATTATACATGTGCTACAATTCTGTGGGCCGTGCTACAAAACTTTCAACCTCTGTAGCACCAGTGCTATGTGCAAAAAAAGTTAACGTACAGCCCTTTATGTAACTATATAAGTTATTTAGTCACTTATTGAGCAGTAGGCTAGCTGGAGCCGTTTACCTCCAGTCTTTGTGCTAAGCTAGGCTAGCGGTGGGTGCAAGGGGGTAATCCAGCCCCCGGAAAGCGTACCTTCCATAGGCGCGGCCATTGCTAACCAAGCCATCACCTGCTGTTAGCATCCCATTGACTCCCATTCATATTGGCCAAACTTTGACAGTGAATATCTTTACATATGAGGCATTTAAAGACTCGTCCATTGTTTATTTCTAAACAAACACGACAATGTATAAAAGGCTCCATTACCTTAAATCTTACACTATCGCCCCGTAGAAACTGTTTTTGTAAAATATAGGCTAACGATTGCGTCATAACCAAGCGACTGAGTCGCGTTGTTGAGCAAATTACCGTATAGACCCGAGGAGAAGCTCGTAGGCAATCTTTTACTGTCTATGAGGCGATCGGGGGGACGTGGAGGCATAAACGCCGATAGAGATGTTGCAGATCCTGCTTCATTCATCAAAAGTTGCTCCTGCTCAGCCTCTCCGTCTCTGCAAGATTCGGTAATTCATATTTCAATTTGCACAACTACTAGAAGACTTAGAACTGTCGGACAGGTTGCTCGCGTCACATCTACGTCGTCAAGCTCAGTCTGAGGCTGCGCAGTAAGCTCAGCCATCAGGAAGTGAGTGCTTCTATCTGACTTCAGTTTTCTCCATAGAAGTCTATGAGGTCGCTCTGTCCATTTCTTTTACTGTCTATGGGTGGGTGCGTCAGACAGAGTTATGGCATGCACAGAGATGAGAATGGTATGTATGGACTTATCTAACTCTGGGGGAATACGGTGAATAAGATAAAGTCCCAAAAAGTCGGCGTGTTCCTTTAATATAAAGTCTTAATGCATTAAAAAAACTGTATACACGTTTTGCATTCCAGGGTCTGTTTGGACCCGGTGGAAAGTAAGCTTATAAAAGTCGTAACTTAATATTTTTCAACTAAAACATATTGTATCTAAACAGTAACTTCTCATTAATGAGTGAATGCACAAACATTTAGTTTTTTGCATGATATTACTTAAATTACCCCCTTTTATTAATACAAAAATGAGAGATTCTTTGAAATTTAAAATGTTTCAGTATGATGCAAGAAACTATATATTTTATCAATATATATGAGAAATTGTATTTGAAAATCATTAGATTAAATTTATAAGAATTACCAGTATGAAAAAAAAAAAAAACCATTGATTATAAAAAATTATGATTATAAACAGCTTGACTCTCCATTCCATGCGGCAATGGTACATCAATAGGTGGCGAGTAGTGAAAGGGGGACTTTTACTTTTATAAAACCTTTTTCTTTTTTCAAATTTAGACTATGAACTTTTGCTCTACAAACACATTAAGACATTCATTTTTTTTGTCATTTTATTATATTATAGTGTGTGCGAGCATGTTTATAAACAAAATGCAGATCCATGGAAGGAAAAAGGGGGAAGCATAATTTCAAGTGTAAATCCACAGTTCACTTTCGGGTCAAAATTGACCCGAACGCATATTTGTAACAATTTAGATGAAAGTGGTTATATCTCTTATATTTTTTGTTCAAAAAATATGAAAATAAATAAATGATGTGTAATTTGAAAGTTTTAACACACTTGCGACTAACAAATTTTCATCTTCGTACTAAAAACTATGGCGTGTATGAGGATATAAATTAGAATGTCAGCATCAACCTTGAACACATACATTTACAAATAATTAAATAAAAAACTGAATCGAGAACAGTGATAATCAATAAATCAAATTTGACATATAAGAGGTGATCATACTATAAGAATATCCTGTTAGTTTCAGGCCAGAAAACTTTCTTGTTAGTTCAAAAACAGCTTTAATTGTAACCAAGCCTAGTGAACGACTCGTTTTGGAATGTGCCTATCTATCATAGATAGGTAAAAGTCCACCTCTGCAGAAGAAAATCAATGTTTACTTCATCATTGCAACATTGGCCATGCCCACTGGCGTGTTAGTGAGATGACGAGGAGAGAAGAACTATACAGAATCTCTCTCTGGACTAAAAATAACAGTACCTTCCAAATGATCCTAAAGCCCAATTTATACTTCTGCGTTGAGTGTACACCGTAGCAACGTTGTAGGCTGTGTGTTGCACGCGTAGCCTATGACATATCCTGACGTGCACCTCTCCAAAGATGTAACAACGCATCAATTTAACTCAGACCGCAAGCGATGTGATTGGTCTGCCAGAACCCCTCCCACATGCTCCCTCTGCATGTGTAACTGCACGTTGACGTGGACAAGGACGCAGAAGTATAAATGGAAATAAACGCGTAGCCCCAAAAAAAAAGATTTTGAAAGCTTTTTATTCAACACTGACTTTTCAATATAACTGATGTGAGTGTCTGTGTCACTCCCATTCTCAGTGTGTTTGTCACTCTCAGTCATAGTAATTGACAATAATACATTTAACTTGAACAATTGAGGATGTTATTCGTGTTCCTCAGTGAAGACCCTCTTTCCACTGAGGTATACTCTTGGAAGTTCACCTGATACCTTCTCTTCTAACATCTTCCAAGACCTAGGCATACTGAAAATCAAATAAAACATATAAATTCAACAACATTTTCTTGGGGTAGATTATAACGTTTCATTGTTGTTTCAACTAACCCAGAGTCGTGTAGCCATGAACTAGCTCACCTTACAGCTAACAGCTAAAACATTAGCACTAACAACTTGCATGAAAAAGATCTACACAGACACACAATAAACATAATTTAACTTTGATTAGTTTAACTACAAAGCAGGAACTAAAAAAAAGTTACTTTCTTACCTCGAAATTGGTTTTTCCACTCTAACATCTGCTGCGTCTGCCACAGGGCTTTACTTTATCGCATGTGGAATAAGAAATATACTGAGCATGTGTGAAGTGAATCAGGTGATTTGTAACTAGTTCCTGATTGGAGAAATCAGGAGTGTTACAACCATCCCCAGTCTCCCCCTAACGTTTTGGAGGAGACTTTCGGTATTGTCGTCAGCGAGTGACATTCTTCATTCATATAAAATACTACATTTTGCAGTACAGCTAGTAAGCCAACATTTTTTGTTTATTTGTATTTTGGCGTATAGTTAATTTTGACGTATTTAATTCAGCCTATTTTTCTCTGTGACTTTTTTACGGTGTTGACAGTAGCTATAATAAGACAAAATAAATAAAATATCAAGACCTCTCATTTGTATTTAAATGCAACGCAGAAAAAGAAAGATAAAAGAAAAAGAAAGAAAGAACAGTGAGAGAATGGACTGACGGATCCCTCTTCTTGAAAGAATGGTTGAGAAATAAAATGTATGCTAGTTAAAAATGGGAAATGAAACATTATCTTGCCAGGTTTTTATTTTATTTATTATTATCGTGCCAGGTTGTTCAGGGCAGGGAACTGGGAATGTGTGAATGCCACCACTATACAGAAATTTTTTTTCACTTCAAGTTCAAGCACGGTTGCGCTGTTGTGCCGTCCAAAGTACACCAGAATTACCGACCACTACCCTCTTTCACTGGGAAATTTAATCTTGCGCCACAAGAAATCTGATCGAGTGGCGCAGGAATGCAGACCAGTCTACAAATGTAATCGTCACCAGCGTGCAATACATTAGGCTAATGGGGTAAGGTAGGCTGCAAAGGGTCCACCTGTTGTATCCTTCCTTTGCCTGAGAAATGGAGGGCGCATTTGAAGTTGCTGTCGAATTGCTGCAGCCTTCGTCGAGCCGCGGTGACGGCCTTCGAATGCAGCCTTCGGAGGGTGCGGCCTTCACATTGGGACAGCCTTCATCGCGCCGCTATGACGCAATCGCACATCAAATGCGGACTTCAAAATGCGGACTTCGAAATGCGCAGCCTTCACATTGGGACAGCCTTCATCGCGCCGCTGTGACGCAATCGCACTTCAAATGCGGACTTCAAAATGCGGACTTCGAAATGCGCAGCCTTCACATTGGGACAGCCTTCATCGCGCCGCTGTGACGCAATCGCACTTCAAATGCGGACTTCAAAATGCGGACTTCGAAATGCTCAGCCTTCACATTGGGACACAGCTAGTGTGTCTGCCAAATGCATAAATATACAAAATACTGTCTTATCTCGGTTGGCCATATTGTGTGGAGTTTTGTCCTGCTTCACTGCTACTACAAAAAATAGCTTGTACTGGTAAAACTAGACTATTTTGAAAAGACACATATTGAGAGTTTAAGCATGACTGAGTGAAAATGTTTGTGACATTTTCTCATTTAAGCTATTAAATTCAAGCCCCATTGACCAATCACAGCTTACCGTAACAGACTGTTACACTAATGGTCCAATGAGACGAGCCGAGCCCTGGTGCTAGAGGACATAATTGCTTTTGTGGAGAATGATTGTTATTTTCAGTTACTCATGCAGAACCGTCAATGACCCCCTAGACAGCAGTTAAACAGAGATCTAGAGAACCCTAGACAGAGAGTATGGCTCTTTAAGCAGCCTCTTTTACGTTAATTCTGTGTGCATGTGTGAGCGTGTCTGTAATGTAAGCATGTCAGAGAATGTGGATTATGGTGATTGCGAGTGTTTGGCACTTTGGGACCTTCATTAGCTAGACTTCTTGATTGAAGAGAGCGAAAAGTGCAAGATGGACGTTTGCTTAAAATTCACAAGACATGTAGATGAAGGGCTTGGAAATGGACGGCTCATTTTTACTAGTTGACTAGTCATCCAGAAAAGTAGTTGAATTGTCGACAGGTAAATGTTTGGCTTATGTAAATTGAAGCTTGCCACCGTGCAGCTTCAACAATATCTTTTTTAGAAAGACCAATGCTTTTAATGAGTGTTATATGTCGAAGAACTGCTGCGCAACCCTAAGAGGTTCATTTATAAATACATTTTTCTTGCAAAATGTTGGTACACAATCTTTTTAATGACTTTTCACAATCTTTTTTAGAGGTGGCACAAATTGAATCAAATAATTTGCTATATAATTTATAACTCACAAATATGTTCAATTGTTCTTACATACAATTCTAAACAAAATAAAATACTAATGCCAAAATTCATAATGTGCATCTTTAACTACAAGTTGTGATATGAACAACCAGTCCTTAAATATACAGATTGAAATCAGATGCGTGTTTGATTCACGAAAAAGGGAAGAAAAAGACTCCTTAAAATCATGAATTCTATATGTTTTTGAATGTACGGCTCATAAGAGGCATTCATTCCACAATCGAACTTCAGTTGTGCTTTATATTTTTGATTCACAAAAAAAAACTACTTTCCGTAATTGGACACTGGCCTCACTCCGAAACACTGTCCACCTCAGCGGAAGAATGCGTCATAATTATTTTCGTTCCCCGTTTCCTTTCTTCAAGTTACCTGACACTCATCAGTTTCCATGGACACTCATTAATCATCACAGCTTTTTGTTGTTATGTTCATCCCCATTGTGTAGTTAAAGGGATAGTTCACCCAAAAATAAAAATTAGCCCATGATTTACTCACCCTCAAGTCATCTTAGGTGTATATGGCATTCTTCTTTCAGACGAATAAAATCAGAGTTATATTAAAAAAAAAAGTCCTGGCTCTTCCAAGCTTTATAATGGCAGTGACTTGTTGGCTCATTTTTGTAGTCCATAAAAGTGCATCTATCAATCATATAACTGCTCCACATGGCTCCAGGGGGTTAATATAGTCCTTCTAAAGTGAAGTGGAAGTGGAAGTTTGTGTAAGAAACTTTATAGACTAAAATAACTAGCTTCCGGCGGTCAGTGGTACGCAAGCGACTTACGGGGAAAGAGGCTGGGCAACAAACTCAAGCCCCTCTTGTCTTATATTGAAATCCTCAGTCATTTCTCTTGAAAAATTATCGTTTTAGACTCTAATTTGTGACCGGTTTTGTTTTGCTCTATCCTCTGCACTTCTGCATTGGTCAATACACATGTGTCAAGGGTTCAAGGGTAAAGGGTTACTCTTTCGCCGTAAGTCGACTTGCGTAATGCTGACCGCGGGAAGCTAGTTATTTTAGTCTATAAAGTTTTAAATATGGATATTTTTCTTACACAAACGCACCACTTCACTTCAGAAGGCTTTTATTAACCACCCGGAGCCGTGTGGAGCAGTTATATGATGAATAGATGCACTTTTATGGACTTCAAAAATTAACTGACTTGTCACTGCCATTATAAAGCTTGGAAGAGCCAAAACTTTTTAAATATAACTCCGACTGAGTAAATCATGGGATAATTTTCATTTTTGGCTGAACTATCCCTTTAAGTTCCTCACATCCTCTTCCTCATTGTCCGGTTTTGTTTGTGCCTAGCACTTACCTACCTTTGAGTTATTTAAAAAACCTTTTATAATTTGAGTCTTTTGGCTTTTCTTCATCATCATTGGACTGAAACGTAACAAATACCGGACCTAAGAAAGAAGATGGATTGCGCAGCTAAATTAATGGACTGCATTTATATAGCGCTTTTAACAGACCAATGGCCATCCAAAGCGCTTTACATCTTGCCTCACATTCACCCATTCACACACCGACGGCGGTGTCAGCCATGCAAGGCGCCATCCAGCTCGTCGGGAGCAGCTGGGGTTAGGTGTCTTGCTCAATTAACTACCCTCGCCAGGGAAGGACTTTCATTTGTGGAGTATTCCATTCATTTTTGTCACCTGGCCCAACAAATGGCCTTCGATGATGGGACCCTGGAACCACTATTTTGGATTGGGATGAACTATTACCAACAAAGATACCTTCCAAACATGTCGAAAGGAACATGGCGGGAGGCCATCCTACGCTGTCTGGAGATTCTCTACCCCCAATCCACATCATCAGACCCAGAGCCCAGTCAACCATCACCATAAGACACGGAAATGATGCCAGAGCCCACCGCAGACGGGGAGCTTCTGACCGCCATGGTAAAGGAGCTGAAGCCCACCTTTGTGTCTGACAGTAGGGTTTCCATCCAAACATGAAGCTTTTCAAAGTTCGAAAAAAAAAAAACCCAACAATATGCAAATATTAGGTGCGTTAGGTTTTTTTGGGAGGTCGTAATGACCAGACATTTGATCTGACATTTTCAGAGGTTGTGAGATCCAGGTGATCCCCAGCGTTCAGCGCTCATGTATCCTGTCAAGAGCAGCCTTTCCTTGGCTAGTCCTTCTGATGTTTGCGTATATCTAATGGGCAATCTTTGGTCTCATTAATCTATAATTTGTTCCCTGGCAAATTGTTTTGGCTGAGGGCAAAGTGAAGTTTCATAACTTTATATATTTAGGCTTTTTAACTTACTGTTGTAGCCTAGGCTACTAGAGGGCTGACTTGACTGAATTGTTTGTTTGTGTTTATTTCTTACTGTATTCTTATACATTTCACTTATTTTTATAATGGCTATTATTGATCATTAAAACTGCATTTAAATGCCCCCTGAAATCAAAATGGAAGTTTTTTAGCTTTTAGTATGACTATGTAAGCCTTAAGCTTATGAATAAGCTGGTGTGTTTCAAAACAATGACAAAATTCGCATTTAGGAGATATAAGCATTCAAAACTTACAGTCTCTCACTTCCGTTAAAATGAATCACAGATTTTGATGACATCATCGCAGACTTCATCTTCTCATCAAATCCTCTGTCCAATCAAATGTTCTGTAGAATCTGAAGCGCCTGCCCCCTACACTATAAATAGATGCTGAAGCTGTGGCTGAAATCGGTCAGCTGTGGTGAATAGCACGTAGCGCATTATACATGCGATAGGAAACGATTCAGACAGTATAAATATGCTTTCAGTTGAGGTGAATTAAGTCTGGTTTCACGATAGTTTCATGCGCACCGCCGCAGCGCACACACATAGTCTAGACCAGAGCCGTTGACTAGAAACACAAGAGCGCAGAGCGGATCATATGCGTGAGTCGGCGCATACAACAAAACATATCGGACCAATTTAAATTCTGCACAGAATGCTGTATTTCAAAGCGATATGGAGGAGATTATGATGATAAACGGTTAGAGATTAGGAGGAAATTGGCTTTACCAAACAGGCTCTAATCAAACTGTGGTATTAAAGAAACACGCCAACTTTTTGGGACTTTGCCTTATTAACTGTATTCCCCAGAGTTAGATAAGTCCATACATACCATTCTCATCTCCGTGCGTGCCATAACTCTGTCTGACACACTCACTGCTAGCCTAGCTTAGCACAAAGACTGGAGGTAAACGGCTCCAGCTAGCCTACTGCTCAATAAGTGACAAAATAATGCCCCCATATCTTCCTGCCAACATTTTCCTATTTACATGTTTTGATGTGTATAGTTACATTGTGTACTAAGGCCGACGGAAAATTAAAAGTTGTGATTTTCTAGACCGATATGACTAGGAACTATTCTCTCATTCCTGCGTAATGATCAAGGAATTTTACTGCAGTACCATGAGTGCAACGGTGCAATGATATTATGCAGCACCTGAAAATAGGCTAACTTCCATCAACGCGTAACAGACTTCTTTGTGATCTTATTTGTTTTTTGTGTACATTTTTGACATTTCTGTGTGTTTAAATAGATTTAAGGTCTGCATTATCTATCTTAATAAGTAGGGACTTTTATTTTGACGGATGTTGTAGTCTACGGAAAGATAGTGAGAGCTTGCAGTTCATCGGAGTGGTTAGGCAGTGGTTAGTTTAAAGTTTGCAGTTTGTTAAGCACCCCCCGAAAAGGCATAAGGTGTGTATGTTCTGGTTTACTGTCATCTGTAATGAGTATTTGTGTGTATTTCGCTGTATGCTAATGATAATGCTATGAAGAGAGAGAGTTTGTGTACGAGGTGTTAATGCGCACTTCTTTGCTTTATTTGTTCAGCTCTTACAGTGATTTTTTGGAGATCAAACGGTTTCAATAAACTCCATGAAACTTCAGTAAAGTCTGGCCATCATTCGGACAGGGTCCTCTGGCTACACAACGTGACAATCTGCTTACACAGAGAGCACTGGGGACTATTATCAGGTGCTGCATAATATCATTTCGCCGCTGCACCCATGGAACGGCTCAAAGTTCCTTGATCGTTATACAGGAATGAGAGTATAGTTCCTAGCCATATCAGTCAAGAAAATTGCAACTTTTCATTTTCCGTCGGTCTTAGTACACGTAACTATACACATCACAACATGTAAATAGGAAGATTTGGGGGCGTTATTTTGTCACTTATCGAGCAGTAGGCTAGCTGGAGCCATTTATCTCCAGTCTTTGTGCTAAGCTAGGCTAGCAGTGAGTGTGTCAGACAGAGTTATGGCACGCACGGAGATGAGAATAGTGTGTATGGACTTATCAAACTCTGGGGGATATGGTGAATAACCTAAAGTCCCAAAAAGTTGGGCGTGTTCCTTTAACAAAACGCTATTGATTCAAAAAAGGGGAGGAGCTGATAACAGCTGGAGCTGTTTCAGGGGAAATTACGTCAACACATTGAATAATGCTGCGCGTTTCAAGGCACTTCAGTTGGCCTTTAACAAAAAGGACAGGGTTGTGTTTTATGTCATATTTCATTTTATTACAGTGAAGGTAATCAGAGTAGGCAGGGTTGTGTTTTATATTTTGTTTTGTTAATAAAAATGCAGTGAAGATAATCAATGTAGTCGGCATGTTGCCTGAACCACATTTGTATGGCTATTGATATGTTTAAGTTTTTTAAATAAAAACAAAAAAGAGGCAGAGTGGTGTTTTACATATTTCGTTTATTGTTGCCTAAAATATATGGACTAGCCAGAACAAGCTGAGTGACTCTATCAAGACCGCTGCTGTTCCATTTGCAGAATTACCGGACTTGCGTACTCGAGAATCGTTCCCCTGAGTCGAACTACCAAGAACGACTGTACAAAGTCCAACTACAAAGTCCGAACTTGGCGTACTTGGTATTGAGAAACGCCCCATGTGTGACTTGGCCAGTTTGATACGCTTCGAGAACCATGTTTCTACTGTAAAGAGCGCCCGTGTTGAAACAACACGCTATCATGTCAGACAAAATATGAAGGTAAATGCATGCCCACTCACAAACATGTTAATTTAAATTTTAGGCCTTATATTTTTCACATGGAATAAACAATATTTTTCGTGACCCACTTATTAACTTTCAAAACTGCTGGCATGGACTACTTCTATGATACTTTTAATGTATTTTTAAGGAAGCGTGACAGATCAGACAGATCTGAAGTCGTTGATGCTTGAGTTTAACTGATAACAACAGCATACAGGTTTCGAACAACGCTAGGGTAAATGCATACAAAAGGACAGAATTTTCATTTTGGGTGAACTATTCTCAAAGCTAATTTCCACACAGCTTTCCTGTGTATTTTTGTGATGTTTTCTCCACACTGACTAAAAGAGGACTCAATTAGAGGTTGTCTGTTTCATGCAATCTTCTATAAAGCGGCGTCCTATCTCATATCAAAGATTGAGAAACTTCAATCTTAACTTTTCATTACGTCTTTTAAGCGATTTCTGGCAGATTTGATTTATTTTTAGAATAAAAACTCTAAGGAACAGTCTATGCTGTTCAAACTAATGATTTTTTTTGTAAGCTCCACTTGCTAGGGTGAGACTCCTGAAAATGTCTGGCCTTAATAACCAAAGATAATCCTCAGTCTTTTAGTTGGTCTAGTGGTGTGGATCCAACTGTTTTGAAGAGGACATTTGATCCTTGAGATTGGATTATATCTCAGGAAGTGGAGTGAGCTGTATTGGTATCTCTTATCCGATTGGTGAAGTCGGATATCAGGCCATTATTCCTGTCTCTTTCCTCTTTCCGGCTTCTGATACTAAATTAAGTTTTGAGGGTGAGACACACACACGGGCATGGATAAAGATAGTTTCCGACTTGGTCTCAATTACTGTATTATATTTTAATGGCCGGACTGCCAATCAATGGCTTATATAAGAGACGTATAAATAACACACTTTAAAGTCTAAAACTTTTGTGGATTTTTGTACAAGTCTGTTAGAAAACTGAAATCATTATTCAAACCATTTCATGGTGCTTTAAAATAAACACATCTACACAAACTCACACATATGCACATGCTTTGATTTTAGGCTTGTTTGGGTTTTGAACGTGACTTTCTTTTCAAACGCGTCCAAAGACCACAAAAACAGTTTGACACAAGTGAGATAAATGAGGTAAATGCGGCGAGAGTGTTTAACTTCCAAAAGGAAAACACACATGTTCAAACACACAATGCAGGTATATGCACATGCTCGTAAGCAATCAAGATTCATGCATATTTACAGTAAAAAGACACCATTTGCATGCAGCTTGAGTAATTATAATCAATAAATCAAACACACACAGGCTAGACGACACACACATGTATATATAAAGTCTGAGACCACATCAAAAATCTGGGCTTTCTTTCACTTAATCCTTAAACGCATATCTCTGGTCTTTGGTGTCCTGGGATGTCATTCACTACCCTCTTCATCAAGTTAGACATCAACCTTCACAGTATTCCTCAATCAATTCATTATAAACAATATAACAAGAAAAAAAGTTTTTTTGTAAAAATTGTATAGGGTCTCAATTCAGCTTTATTCCACAAGGTGACACACGATGAAGTGACGTTTCACTCATAGTCACCGCAGGCAGAAAACAAAAGAATAGGAAGAATCATCAGCAACACTTGAAATGGCTCAGCGATTTACAGCAGAGCAAGAACACAATCGAATATTACTGTCACTGTCACTTGATGGCGGATCTGGTGAAGAAGCTGTCAGCGATCAAAATATTGATTTTGAAGATGTTGAAAATGATAGTTTTGAGAATATGTTTGAGATGGCGAATATGAGGCAGATGCTGAATGTACTGGGAAATGAGTTCTGACGAGGACCGTGATGATGGTATAAAACATCTGCTCAAACTGAACCCTTCCAAGCTCCAGAAGATAACAAAATATGCTTTGTTTTATTCTCGGTAATTGTTACTCTAATATTAGGAGAGTTTTATATTATCACGACAGGTAGAGATAATATCCAACTCGTTCTCACTCCCAAGGCGTCAAAATCTGAAGCATGGTCAAGTGCCTTCCGTGTCACAATAAAGGTATCCCTAAGCGGCATTTTTCGAATTGATTTCAATGAGAAACCTTTGGCATCATACACAGACGCGTTGGGCATGGGAACGTTATCGTCATGACGAAATTATATATTGGATAATTTAATAACGATTGATATGTGTGAAGAAAATCCCCAAAAGCGATCAGTGTCTCCATCCGACGGAGATCATGCACACATTCAAAATTCAAAAATTGCTGCCTGAAGAAATGTTATGTCAGCTTTGATAGTGAAATTGCATTGGCTCTCGAGTGTCTCGTGACCGATTGCGCAACACGATCTCATGAAAATGAGTATCAATCGTATGAGTGCGCTATCTCGTGGAATGTATACGCCAAAATTAGTTTTGGTGTGCATATGCTACGCAGTTTTTCGCGTGCATATTATACGCACTTTATGGCGTGTATATGACACGCTTTTGGGTAGGATGGGGGTGGGGGGTTCGTACGTATAATACGCCATAAAGTGCGTATCATATGCACGCGAAAAACGGTGTATCATATGCACGCCAAAACTCATTTTGGCGTATACATTCCACGAGATTGCACACTCGTATTATTTATATGCATTTTCGTGAGATCGGGCTCAATTGCGTCAGGTGTGTATCATTTGAATGAGATGTGACTGAGTGCGTGTGTGTGTTCACGGAGTGGCGGGATCATCATTTCAGCGATTAAAACATTAAGATCAACTCTGTTGTTCACATGAAGATATTGTATGACTTCAGAAGACTTGGAATGCAACATGAGTTAATACTTTTATATTCTTTGGGTCAGTTTTTGCAATAAACACCTGTGACTGTACTTTTATTTGCCTGTTACATGTTTTATATTGTTGGGAAGTGGGTAGGTTTAGGGTAGGAGTGGGTTAGTTGCTCCAAAATATAAAAGTAGCCTATAAATATTCATAAAATCATGTCTGCTTTTACAAATGCAAAGAATTAAATGCGTCTTGATCTGACGCATTGGGCAAACAACTGAAATGAATGGAGCACCCTGTGCGTCGATATAGTGATGCCTAGGGGTACCTTTAGCGTCTTCATTGTGACGTAGAAGGCACTTGACCATGCTTCAGATTTTGACGCCTTGGGAGTGAGAATGGGCTGTAATATCAGGAGAGTTTTATATTATCACAACAGTTAGATATAGATGCGGGTCACTAAAGACCCGAATATCAAATAATGATTGGCGAAATATTTATGCATTTAAGGGTTAAACCTGTAAATAAACAATAACAATATTGATGTAATTATGTAAAATAAACTAAGAAGTAAATAAGAACTACAGTATTTAATATTTTGCACAATTTTGAGATAAAACAAAGCAAATTTGTGACATTGAAGATTTGTATTCAATTATGAAGCATTTTCACAAGTGGTGTCAGACTTTTCTTATGGAAGTTTGTATAAAAAAAGAAAAATTGGGAAAAAGTTGGGACATCCAACTTTTATATTGCAATTCTGCCATTTTTCTCCCAATTGAAAGTTTCTCCCAATTTGGACTTCATACCCCGCAAATGTGAGATAAGATCTCACAATTCTAAGAAAAAAATTCAGAATTGCGAGAATAAACTTGCAATCGCAAGAAGAAATTCTTCTTTTTTTGTATTCCGTGCTTGAAACAAGTTTCCATACTTTTTGGATTACATACATACACACGTGTTTGCATGACTAGACCACACACAGATCAACACACACAAACTAATACAATCAAGATGGGCGAGACATTGGCAGGTTCTGACTGGCTGATGTTTCCTTCTAATTAAATCATTCTTCTAACATTTTTTTAAGAGCCTAATTTTGAATAGCCCACTAAGAGGGAATTTTTCTAATTAAACACACACAAATAAACCCTTCTCTGAGCTCAGGGGAGACATGAATAGAGTTTGTAGAATCAAATGTGGTGTTAATGGCTTAGATTTTTAGCATTGCTATTAATATACCAGTGGGCTGTAAGAGTATTTTGGTACGCATGTGAAAGGCAAAGACATGTATATGTGCTTCAAAGAGTCCGAAATAGTGTGTGTGTGTGTTCATGTTTTTTTATCCCTTCAACCTGAATGCACACTGACTCATGTCACTATGGGGACCTAAATTGAGGTCCCCATGAGGAAACAAGCTTATAAATCATACAGAATTATTTTTTTAAATGCAGAAAGTTTTGTGTGATGGGTAGGTTTAGGGGTAGGAGTAGTGTAAGGGGAGACAATATACAATTTGTACAGTTTAAAAACCATTACGTCTATGGAGAGTCCCCACAAAGATAGTGAACCAGACAGGTGTGTGTGTGTGTGTGTGTGTTGTAATAAAGCCACTAAGCAGAGCCCTGGTTAGAAGATAAGACTGTGAGATAAATAGACACAGACAACATTAGAAGCAGCGCGAGAGCGAGAAATGTAGTACTGATTCAAGTGATCATTTTATCACTGACATATATTAATGCAAATAATCACATTTCAGGAGATAAATGAGCACAAGTGCATATCTCGCTGTCTTCAACAAAGTCAAATCTTCAATCACAGCCTACAGAAGGAAGATGAGAGTCAAAAATAGACTGACACAGACCACATGTGAGATACAGTTAGACAGAATGAGCCATCAGGCGACGCACACAGAAGCCTTGTTATGCATAAAAACCACAAAATGAATTGTTGGAGCACTTTAGTGTTAAATATTACAAGAGTTTAGCCTGAGAGTGATGTTAAAGAGAATGCTAAACTTGTGTTAAATCCATTTCTAATGCTTTTCAAGGTTTTCACATGCTAATTTTTAACTTCTCTATGATTTTAGAATTAAACTGACAGTTTTTTCCCCTACTGCACCCTTAAGACAATATGTAAATGACATCTGTGAGGATTTATTTAACCTCAGTGTATCTCGGTAGGAAATGTATTCATAGACAAGCAGTCCTGAGAAATGCATTATGCTGTAGTTAGTATGACACTTAGAGGGAAAGATGGATTGCTGTCTCTCCAATTGTGAGCTGTTTCCCAAACCACATTTTTAAAGAAACACAAATATTCCTTTTTTAAAAGCCTTTTTGATTCCTTGCTTTTAGTAACTTGATGAATTTGGGTTCAAAGCAGTGAAGAGCTCCACACTTTCTGTCAGTGGCAGCTTTACTCGGAGCTCATCATGCTCTATTAAAATGAGCTAAAAATGTCTGATAGTACCATATAAATGAGACAACGAAAATACAGGGATAATTATAGTAATGTAATGATTTGTAATTTTGCTCTTCTAATGTGAAGATGAGGATCTGCTTTGTTAGTCTCATTCTCGTATGAGGTGGCACAATTGTGGTGGAAAATCAGTTTCAAATCACTAATGAAGAGTCAAATTATGTCAGAGTATTAAAGGTGGGGTAAGTGGGATTTCAAAACTGCTTTAGAAAAGTGTCTCGGGCCGAGTACCAAGACAAATTTATAGCCAATCAGCAGTAAGGGGCGTGTCTACTAATGACGGGGGAAAGAGAGCGCTCAGTGCACGGCATTATTCAGGACACGACACAGGACGGACATTAGCCGAGCGACGACAGAAAGAGAGAAAAGACAGATAAAAAACAAATGTGGAAGATGTCTGTGGAACAAAAGAAGGCTTGCGATCAGGCAAGAAGTAGAACCCGTGTCAATATCGTAAATATCGAACGCCGTGGTTGCTTTATTTCTTCTCGATAGGCGAGTAACATTGGTTTCGTTTTGTTTCACAGAACTAATATATGCTGGCGTTTGCTTGAATATGCTCATGTGTCATGTTTGCTTGCCCATTTACGATCGTATTGTTGTTCACTTCAGCGATGATAAAGACCCATTCATTTCCACACCGTATAAGCCTTGAGTGTCTAAACCTCCTCCACTGTCTGTTTCAAGCGTCAGCTCCCAAAGTGTGTCCGAAAAGTAAGATAATATATAACGTTACTCCTTTGGTTCCTCATTTTGTGATTGATATAACCCTCTAATCTTGGTTGGACTGTCGTGCTGGCGCTATCGAATTGTTCATGAGAACTTTGTTTGTGTTTTGGGGATGTAAGGGATGACTTTTTCACTGAACATTTGACCTGGATTACCATAGTAACACACATTGCTTTCACTTATTGATTAAATCATACCCTTGGCCGGCTGGCACAGCAGATTCCGCCATAGTTGTTACGTATGTGTGGGGCGGAGCTATCAAAATAGGGGCATGTTTGTTTTGGTGATTTGAAATCAACATCGGTTACCAGAAAGCACCTACCCCACCTTTAATTTGACAGATTTTCAGTTTCCTATATATGACCAGCCATTTTATTAGGTACACCCGCTCAACTGCTTGTTAAAGCAAATATCTAATCAGCCAATCACAAGGCAGCAGCTCAATGCATTTAGGCATGTAGACATGGGGCACGTTCAAGCTCAAACCGGTGCACAATGTTTTGCTATGGTTTCCGGGTTGAACGGCACGGTATGCAACTGAGGTTTGAGATACGTTTTCTCTTGTTTGGTGGGTGTGTCAAAAATGTTAGTCCAATCAGCAGCAACATGTACACTCACCTAAAGGATTATTGGGAACATCATACTAATACTGTGTTTGACCCCCTTTCGCCTTCAGAACTGCCTTAATTCTACGTGGCATTGATTCAACAAGTTGCTGAAAGCATTCTTTAGAAATGTTGGCCCATATTGATAGGATAGCATCTTGCAGTTGATGGAGATTTGTGGGATGCACATTCAGGGCACGAAGCTCCCGTTCCACCACATCCCAAAGATGCTCTATTGGGTTGAGATCTGGTGACTGTGGGGGCCATTTTAGTACAGTGAACTCAAACCAATTTGAAATTATTTGAGCTTTGTGACATGGTGCATTATCCTGCTGGAAGTAGCCGTCAGAGGATGGGTACATGGTGATCATAAAGGGATGGTCAGAAACAATGCTCAGGTACACCGTGGCATTTAAACGATGCCCAATTGGCACTAAGGGGCCTAAAGTGTGCCAAGAAAACATCCCCCACACCATTACACCACCACCACAAGCCTGCACAGTGGTAACAAGGCATGATAGATCCATGTTCTCATTCTGTTTACGCCGAATTCTGACTCTACAATCTGAATGTCTCAACAGAAATCGAGACTCATCAGACCAGGCAACATTTTTCCAGTCTTCAACTGTCCAATTTTGGTGAGCTTGTGCAAATTGTAGCCTCTTTTTCCTATTTGTAGTGGAGATGAGTGGTACCCGGTGGGGTCTTCTGCTGTTGTAGCCCATCCGCCTCAAGGTTGTGCGTGTTGTGGCTTCACAAATGCTTTGCTGCATACTTCGGTTTTAACGAGTGGTTATTTCATTCAAAGTTGCTTTTCAATCAGCTTGAATCAGTCGGCCCATTCTCCTCTGACCTCTAGCATCAACAAGGCATTTTCGTCCACAGGACTGCCGCATACTGGATGTTTTTCCCTTTTCACACCATTCTTTGCAAACCCTAGAAATGGTTGTGCGTGAATATCCCAGTAACTGAGCAGATTGTGAAATACTCAGACCGGCCCGTCTGGCACCAACAACCATGCCACGCTCAAAATTGCTTAAATCACCTTTCTTTCCCATTCTGACATTCAGTTTGGAGTTCAGGAGATTGTCTTGACCAGGACCACACCCCTAAATGCATTGAAGCAACTGCCATGTGATTGGTTGATTAGATAATTGCCTTAATGAGAAATTGAACAGGTGTACCTAATAATCCTTTAGGTGAGTGTATATAAACCACGCGGTATTAAAAAGACAGCTTGCACAATGGGTCCAAGTAAAGACGTTTACAAATGTGTCCACTGCAGCTTGGTATACGCAACAATTGAAGATATTAGAAGACATGTTTGTCTTTTCATCTTGAAATGTGAGGCAAATGTTGGATCACAATAATTAGGAACCACAGTTTCCACAAATCCTTTCACTTGATTGGGATGTTCTCTTTTATTCTGGATGGCAAAGGCAGTGACTGTAACAACAGTGTATTTTGCATTATTAAGCATGTATTTATACCGATTTCATCAGGCTCCGAAAATTCTTCAAAGAACCCCCACAAAGAATGGCCTTCTCAGCTGCCTCTTGCGTCATCAGAACAGGGTGTTCAACCGTTTCCGTTTAACTACACATTTCGGGGCTGAATGCAGTCCTATCTTAGCAGAAAGTTGAAAAATGTTGAATTTACTTCACACAAGAGCAGCCATTTCCCCCTATTGCCATGGGAACGTTATGAAACGTACATTTACACACAAACTGACCAGCAACCGCAACTTTCAGATGCCATCTTTCTTTTTTTAGCTCAAGTGTCACCAAATGGAATGCATATGATTGTGGGATATCAAAGACACATCTATGCTGCCTTTAAAAATCGATCAGATGAAGGTATCTCAGGAGACAGGAAGTGAAGCTAACATTGGATCTGGACATGCCTTGATGCCTTCCTACCTTGAAATGTGTCTTCCGAAGGCAGCATTTTCCAGTTTTCGGACGCAGCCATGGTCAAGACAATCTGCTGAAGTTCAAACTGAGCATCAGAATAGGAAAGAAAGACTGAGATGACTTTGAACGTGGCATGGTTGTTGCCAGAAGGGCTGGTCTGAGTATTTTAGAAACTGCTGATCTACTGGGATTTTCACGCACAACCATCTTGAGGGTTTACAGAGATTGGCTGAAAAAGAGAAAATATTCAGTGAGTGGCGAAAATGCCTTTGATGCCAGAGGTCAGAGGAGAACGGCCAGACTGGTTTGAGCTGATAGAAGGGCAACAGTAACTCAAAACCACTCGTCTCAACCGAAGTCTGCAGAAGAGCATCTCTGAACACACAACACATTGAAGCAGATGGGCTTCAGCAGCAGAAGACACACCGGTGACACTCATGTCAGCTAAGAACAGGAAACTGAGGCTACAATTCACATCAGCGCACCAAAACTGGACAATAGAAGATTGGAAAAACATTGCTTGGTTCAATGAGTCTGGATGTTTAGGTCAAATTGGGCATAAACATCATGAACTTCAGTCCCTCCAGAAAAAACGTGATTATGCGATCGCTGAATTCAATGCATAATCAGCCAAAGTCTGCAAATTTATGTAGGGGCCGCATTTTTTCAAATACGGCGTACTTTCTCCGCATAAATTGCCGATTTCCGGCCACAAAATATGCAGGCTTGCATGATTTCATTATCGTTGCTAAAAAAAGTCATATATCTTAGCAGAAAGTTGAAAAATGTTGCGTTTACTTCACACAAGAGCAGCCATTTCCCCCTATTGCCATGGGAACGTTATGAAGTGACGTAATTATGCGACGTGAACATCATCGAAAAGCTGCAAACCCTGCCAGTGTTAGAGGCTACGCAGATATACGCTGAATTCGTAAATTGCCCCCTATACCCTCAAATAGGGCATTATTTGAAGGGACAGCCATTTGTAGTGGTGTCTGAAACCATAGTTGACGTTATCCAGTGCACTCATTCAATCCCACATTGCACCGCAATAATGAGTGTTCAACCAATGTACACACAGTGGCTGTCCGACTTCACGCACTCGTTTTCATTCACTCCTTCAAGTGAACTGTATTAGTGGACTGACATAGGGAGTAGTTATTGAGGTTTTAGGGGGCGATTTCGGATTCAGCCTCTGTTTTCATTTTCACAGTGCACTGTTGTAGTTTCATTCAGAAGTTGATGCAACTTTACAGTAAGATTGCACTTTTTTGTTACCAGTTCTAGTTTCAAAAGGAAGTAATATGAAATGACTCTTTACATTAAAGGAACACGCCAACTTTTTGGGACTTTAGCTTATTCACCGTATCCCCCAGAGTTAGATAAGTCCATACATACCATTCTCATCTCTGTGCGTGCCATAACTCTGGCTGACACACTCACTGCTAGCCTAGCTTAGCACAAAGACTGGAGATAAATGGCTCCAGCTAGCCTACTGCTCAATAAGTGACAAAATAACGCCCCCAAATCTTCCTATTTACATGTTGTGATGTGTATAGTTACGTGTACTAAGACCGACGGAAAATGAAAAGTTGCCATTTTCTTGACTGATATGGCTAGGAATATTCTCTCATTCCTGTGTAATGATCACGGAACTTCGAGCCGTTCCATGGGTGCAGCAGCGCAATTATATTATGCAGCACCTGATAATAGTCCCCAGATTGTCACGTTGTGTAGCCAGCGGACCCTGTCCGAATGATGGCCAGACTTTACTGATGTTTCATGGAGTTTATTGAAACCGTTTGATCTCCAAAAAATTACTGTAAGAGCTGAACAAATAAAGCAAAGAAGTGCACATTAACACCTCGTACACAAACTCTTCATAGCATTATCATTAGCATACAGCGAAATACACAAAAATACTCATTACAGATGACAGTAAACCAGAACATACACACCTTATGCCTTTTTGGAGGGTGCTTAACAAACTGCAAACTTTAAATCTGCCTAACCACTCCGATGAACTGCAAGCTCTCACTATCTTTCCGTAGACTACAACATCCGTCAAAATAAAAGTCCCTACTTATTAAGACAGATAATGCAGACCTTAAATCTATTTAAACACACAGAAATGTCAGAATGTACACAAAAAAACTAATTATAAGATAAATCACAAAGAAGTCTGTTACACGTTGGTTATGTTGATGGAAGTTAGCCTATTTTCAGGTGCTGCATAATATCATTGCGCCGTTGCACTCATGGTACAGCAGTAAAATTCCTTGATCATTACGCAGGAATGAGCGAATAGTTCCTAGTCATATCGGTCTAGAAAATCACAACTTTTAACTTTCCGTCGGCCTTATTACACAATGTAACTATACACATCACAACATGTAAATAGGAAAATGTTGGCGGTATTTAGTCACTTATTGAGCAGTAGGCTAGCTGGAGCCATTTACCTCCAGTCTTTGTGCTAAGCTAGGCTAGCGGTGGGTCTGTCAGACAGAGTTATGGCACGCACGGAGATGAGAATGGTATGTATGTATCTAACTCTGGGGAATACAGTTAATAAGCAAAAGTCTCAAAAAGTTGGCGTGTTCCTTTAAGGTAGTAATGAGAACAGGGTGTTGGGGGAATCACTTTTTTCTCTTTTTCATCTAACCGCAGTTCCCCTTCGAGGGAACTCCCACTGCGTCGGAACGACACTTCGGGGATACTCCCTAAGCACTAGCGAATCTGAAGTCCGTATAGCCACTAAACCAATCTGATTGGCGTGCGTGATGACGTCATCGTGACGGCGTACCCGGAAGTATAAAGCGGGAGCCGGCGCACTGAAACGGCAGTTATTGCTCTTCAGCATAGCGCTCTCTGTTGAAATTGTCTGTCTATTTACTGTTGTTTGTCACAGTTGCAAAAGTGTGTGAATGAAAAGAAAGAATGGAAAAGAATGTGAGAGAGTTTAAGCAGTGTGTGCATCTGTGTCCCTGCTTTATTCGGGCTCAGATGCACACCTGCTTTGTGTGCAGTGTCTGGGTGTTGAGCATGCTCGGGCAGTTCTCGAGGGAACTGCCTGTCAGTGAAAAGCTGCTCACACTCAGACTGCTCCACTCTCGGCTGGCCGTGTTCGATGAGACAGGCCAGCTTTGTGAGCCCCAGGGTTCTGGACCCGCGATCGCTGAGGCGTCTCGGTGTCACAGACCATGGGGTTCACAGAAGGACTTGTCAGCGGGATCTGGGACTGCTGCGGCACTTTCCCAATCCTTGTCTGACAGTTCTAAAGATCTTCCTCCCCGTGTGGAAGCCCGCGTTGCGGCTTCTTCCCCCGGGGTTGAGGATCTGATGCTTAAAAGCTGGACCCGCGATCGCTGAGGCGTCTCGGTGTCACAGACCATGGGTTTCACATAAGGACTTATCAGCGGGATCTGGGACTGCTGCGGCACTTTCCCAATCCTTGTCTGACAGTTCTAAAGATCTTCCTCCCCGTGTGGAAGCCCGCGCTGCGGCTTCTTCCCCCGGGGTTGAGGATCTGATGCTTATTCTCTCCGGTTCCGAGGAGCCAGATGAGTGGTGCATCAGGGCAGGTGGAGAAGCAGGAAGTGTTTCATCGCTTCATCCACTCGCCCAAAAGGAGCTAATTGAGGTTTTTGACTCGTGTGGTGGCCAAATTGAAGATCAATTGGCCACAGGAAGTGCCGGAAATTCAGCCACCTAGTAGGCTGGACGACCGGTTTCTTTCTCGCCGGGTCCAAACACCTCGCCGGGGTTTACCTTTCTTCCTGGACCTACCTATGCAGTCAGCGGCCTTCCGTCAGTGCCTCCCTCGTCACTCAGAGCCTGGGAAAGCGGCCCCTAGGGGGCAGCCTCAGCCGTCTACCAGCTCCTCGCACCGGTAGGTGCAGAAGGAGAGCGTCGCCTCTAGAGCCCCTCCTCCAGGAGCCTGGCAACAGAGGCGGCGTTCTCACCAGCAGTCCCAGCAGCGGTCTTTCACTCCTGGAGGCGATCTGAGGAACGTACTCCAGGGAGGGAGGCTGCTGGGAAGAAGTCCTAGCTTCGGCTGGACTTCCAAGAGCGGTCCCCCCCGCGGGGGAGCAACCGAGGTTGCTTCCTCTGCGGCGCTCCGGGGAAATCGAGGTAATCCCGCCGTCTATGACGCTTCAGGCCCCATTGATTTCCCGCGAACGCATGCTGCTCCAGCCGCCTCCGGAGGGACTTGCGGCTGGGCGGCTAACGCGTCCGCACATAGAGAATCGTTCCCAACCACTCCTGCCGGTCATCCGCTTCAGGGGGTTGGGGAGGAGGCTCGTGTAACACCCGAGGCCAGCCTTGAGAGGCTGGTTCCCTCAGTAGATTATCTCAGCGCATGGAATGCCTTCCGAATATTTCTACATGGGTCCTGCGTACTGTAGAAGAGCAGACATCCTGTCGAGGCAGGGGCTGAGGCCCGGGGAGTAGCGACTCCACCCAGGGGTGGTGGCGTCTCGAGGGACGTCCCACTGTTCACTGTGGTGTTCCATCACGCATCCAGCCCCGCTGGGGTTGGATGCCATGGTTCAGACGTGGCCGAGGCTGCGTCTGTACGCTTTTCCCCCGATTGCGCTGTTCCCGGGAGTCCTGGACAGAGTCCGCCAACAGGGGGTCAGCCTACTTTTAGTAGCACCCCGTTGGCCGACGCGAGTTTGGTTCTCGGATATCACAGCTTTGCTGGCAGGTCCTCCATGGCAGATTCCTCTGAGGAGGGATCTCCTATCTCAGGCAGGGGGCACTATATTTCACCCCCGGCCGGAGGTTTGGAACCTTTGGGTCTGGCCCTTGAGGGGGTCAGGTACCTAGATATTGGCCTGTCGGCAGAGGTGATAGAGACCTTACTCAGTTCTAGGGCTCCATCTTTCAGGAGACTGTACAGCCCCAAGTGGTGAGCCACTTGGTGCAGGGAGCATGAGGTGGACCCAGTTAACTGGCCGGTGGCTTCAGTGCTGGAGTTCCTCCAAGATCGTTTCTCTGCGGGTCCAACCCCGTCCACACTCAGGGTGTCCGTGGCTGCCATAGGCTTTCCACATTCCTTCGGGTGATGGGCTCGGGTAGACACCATCTGTTGTACAGTTACCCTGTGGGGCTGGGAAGATGCGGCCTGTGACTCGGTCCAGAGTTCCCAGCCTGGGATCTGGCAGTGGTTTTCGAAGGCTGGCTGAGGCCCCCTTCGGACCATTGGAGTCGGAGGAACCAGGGAACTTAGGATTGGTCAGTTCCTTGGTTCTTCAGGCATTACATCCCCCGCCTCACGTGACGGCGGAATAAGAGACCTTCACTGTGAAGCACTTTTGAGTGCTGGGGCTCAGTTCAGCAGCGTCCAAGGGAGACCTTTTTGACCTGCTGCACGTGAGACCTTGACAGTGGTGGTTGGAAACCAAGGGGTTTCCCCCAGAGGGAATCTTTTTCGTATGATCAGGGTAACGCGCAGATGCCTTCGTTCCCTAGTTATATGGAAGAAACCTTGGTTTCTGTCCCAGGAGTCAGTGTTGGGAGCGTCCGGTTGCCGGGAAACCGTTTCAACAGACGTCTCCCTCATTGGCTGGGGCGCAGATGGCGCTTGGGTTCCCCAGTCCTAGTTGTGCCCGGTCTCCGGCTTCACACTAGGGCAGGCACTACCCTCGGTAAGGTCCCAAGGGTCAGTTTTGGGAGCGTCCTGTTGCCGGGAAACCGTTTCAACAGACGTCTCCCTCATTGGCTGGGGCGCCGAAGGCGCTTGGGTTTTCCCTAGTCCTAGTTGTGCCCGGTCTCCGGCTTCACACTAGGGCAGGCATTACCCTCGGTAAGGTCCCAAGGGCCAGTGTTGGGAGCGTCTTGTTGCCGGGAAACCGTTTCAACCGACACCTCCCTTTATCGGCTGGGGCACGGAAGGAAAAGGAGTGGAGAAGTATCTCCCTACGGTGCTGGTGCTAGGGTGCTCAAGTCCTAGTTGTGCCCGGTCTCCGGTTTCACACTAGGGCAGGGGCTACCCTCGGTGTGGGCTAGTGGGTACTCGTTCCCCGAAGTGTTGTTCCGACGCAGTGGGAGTTCCCTCGAAGGGGAACTGCTCGGGTTACGTCTGTAACCCTTGTTCCCTGAGAAGGGAACGAGCACTGCGTCTCGTCACCCCACCTCGGCACGCCTGGAGCGCATGCTTCAGAGCAATAGCTGCCGTTTCAGTGCGCCGGCTCCCGCTTTATACTTCCGGGTACGCCGTCACGATGACGTCATCACGCACGCCAATCAGATTGGTTTAGTGGCTATACGGACTTCAGATTCGCTAGTGCTTAGGGAGTATCCCCGAAGTGTCGTTCCGACGCAGTGCTCGTTCCCTTCTCAGGGAACAAGGGTTACAGACGTAACCCGAGCAGTTTTTGCAAGTTCCCAGAAAATTTCATTGCATACAATTGCATAAATATCCCGCATAATCCATCGCATTTTTTAAGAAAACGTGCTGCATAATCAAGGATTTTTGCCCGCAACAATCAATAAAAAAGCTGCATTTTTCTGGAAGGACTGGAACTTGTTGCTGATCATGTCCATCCCTTTATGTAGGGTGACAATATTTTGATTACCGAAAACCAGGACACTCGACCCGACAATGAGATACTCAAATGATACTCGAAGTTTACTCAAAGATTCCTTATTAATTTCAATACATTTAAAGTATGCCCCCTCTGTATGGATAGAAAATTTGAAATTTGAAAATTTGAAACTTGAAAACAGGACATGTCCTGGGAAAACAGGACGTTTGGTCACCCTAAAACTTTATTATCACAGTGTATCATCTTCTGATGGCTACTTCCAACGCTGCATAGTCAAAACCATCGCCAAATGGCCTAAACATGGCCTTACAATATGTTTTTTTAAATGTCTTTAACTCAAGACTGGAGTTGAAATTGCTTTTACACCAACCAACCAAAGCAGATTTTGATGTCTAGTGTGAAACTCAGAGTTTGTCTACACTGTCTTTTATTTCAAAACAGCGACGAAAGTCCAGTTTTCTTTAAAATTTTAATTTTCAATTTCATAAAAAGAGTAATTCTACTACATATGCAAGTAATTTCTAATTCGCTTTGGACATTACGCACCATCACAAAGACATCTTTATTTCCAGCTATATCAGCTAGCTAAACATAGCCTTTATCCAGCTGAGTAAACAACTTCCCACAAAAATGTATAATCACTCCATATTTTGTTGACAATTTCAAAACCTGCTTGTCAACTCATTATCAAATGGCTTGCTGCTTTAAGCTGCCTCACAAACGAATTATGCAGATGACTTTGAGCGATTCCCCAGACGCCAAGCGAACCGCTTATGCAGGTGCTCTAAATTAGCAGAATAACGTAATCATATTTCACATGTGAATCTGTGCATTAGATCATTTAATCTGCATTTCGTTTTTTTAATTGCCACAATCTGCTGTGCGTTTAAGCTTGTACATGTAGAAATGCGTCTAGAACAGGGCTTGCATGACTGCTCATTTTTACTAGTCGTCAAGAAAAGCAGTCGATTAGTCAGTGGGTCAGTGTTTACGTCAAGAAAATGACTCTCAGACACCATGCAGCGTCAGCCTTCTTCGCTGTTTCTGCCAAATCCAAAGCTGCGTTGATAGAGAGCCTGTAAGTGGAGAGAATGCTGATATTGGTGAGAAGGAAAGCATGCATATCACACTTGCCAGATTGTCATTAACAGTGCAAAAATGTCAAGTTGTTTCCGCTTATAGTTTCTGTCAGCATTTGGGTGACATTTGATTTGTTGCAAGGTAGTATTGGCAAGAAATGTAGAGTATATGTGTGCTTCACTTTATTTTCACTTTCAGTATATTATTTTGTACATTTTAAATATATTTATTAATATAATGTATTTATATCTTTTACATTGTTGCATTTAGATTTTTATTTCAGATAAATGCTGTTCTTTTAAACTTTCATCAAAGAATCCTGAAAAATTTTTTTCACAGTTTTCAACATTATTGATATTAAAGGTCTCTTGATTGTAACATGTCTGTCTGTTTAGTTTATCTTTAAGTTGTGTTTTCATCATGTCACGTGTTCCTTTGTCTTAGTTTCCCACCACTTGTTTGTCACCACTTGTTTGTTGTGTTCGTTTCAGCTGTGTTCAGTTAATTATCTCGTTTCAGTTTGCTATTTAAAGGTCCTGTTCTTTGTGTCTTTTTGAAGCTTTGATTGTGTTTACAGTGTGCAATATAACGTGTTCATGTTTCGCGTGTAAAAAAAAACAGTATTTTTAACACAATTTACTTATCTGTATACCGCTGTTTTCACTGTCCTAAAAACGGCTGATGAGTTCCTTGTTCTATGAAGTCCCTCCTTCAGAAATACGTAACGAGTTCTGATTGTGCCAGCGGTTCCCGTGTTGTGATTTGACCGCAGCTCAGCGAACGTGGCACGGTTCCTGTGTTGTGATTCGACAACAGCTTAGCGCACGTGGAAAGGTCACGCCTCTTAACGGGAGATATATGCGCTTAATGATCTCTACAGCGTCCCTGGGAAAGCCAAACAAAGGTGATTTTACTCCGGGATGAAAATAACAGCGTCTCGACGACATGGTGACAAACACACTCAAACGCACCACTTCCTTTTCTCCACGCGACCGTCCTCTTCTCCACGTGGGACAGCAACAAGACCACGCCCCCTTTTTTCACGTATTCTTGTGGGCGGAGGTTAGTCTGTTCTACTGTTCTACTGACGTAATTTATGAAGGAAGTACCAGGATGTAGTCCAAGCCAGCCGTTCGCTGTAGGCTTTGAAAGGGAACTTCTGTTAAATAAAATATCTCGCTTGGCATTGAACTTTGAGCTTTATAATTTTACAGGCATTATTTATGCTCTAACAGCAACATTACACACTAACTAAAGTTTGAACAATGGGATCACAAAGAACGGGACCTTTAAGTTCTTCCCTGTTCCTCACTCTTTGTCTGGTATAACCATTATGGTTGAGTGTGCTTCCTGTGTAGTTCTTACGTGTTCCTGAGAGTTTACATTAAAGTTTATGTTATATTTGGATCTCCTGAGTCTACTGCCTGTTCCTGAGCAACCCACCGTGACAATTATGTTTTTTATTCTTTTATAATGTTTCCTGAGGTGTATTTAAATTGTTAGTATGATTTTTTTACATCATAAAATGTCATAATTTAGAAATAAAAGGCTTTTTTTTTCTATACTGATTTTAGCCCTCTGGCTTGAATGCTCTGTTTAAAGGGGCGTGTCTGCTGTGAGACTTCAGTGTAAACGGCCAGTGTTGTGATTGGCTGACATCTTTGCATATGAAATGCTTATTACATGTGGATTCCCTCTCGAATACTTTTACTAGGTTTTTTTTTTTACTATTACAGCTGTCGAGATTAACGCATCGTGAAAGTGTTGATCATAGCATTATTTTTTAGATCTTTTCCCATCACATGAACGGCTGCAGTGATGAGCATTGAGTATACAGGCATCTGTTGATCGTGTGAATGCAATGATCTCGTCATTGCAACGCTTTTTCTCATACAAAATGCTTTCACCTCAACTAACAGCAAACACCACATCGATATGAATACAGTAAAAGCTTTGTTGTGCAGCATAACAGCGTCGTTCATTATAACGGGAGTTTGGGCAAGTGTGCACTGCAGATACACTCGCGACGTGTGATTCACAGCTTCGAACATTATAAAGAGAGTGTTCTTTGAGCGCTCTCTGTAGTCTAATCAAAATTGAAATGACAAATTTGTTTCATGCTACTAAGAGAAACAATGTGAAGTTGATCGTTTAGTCACGGGTTTGATGCATAAACAACAGTATTAAACGATTTAGAAAGAAAGTCTGTGTGAACTTGAATGATTAGCTACACATCAGAAACCACTGATCACAGATCAGGCATTAATGAACACTGTCCATTTTCTCCAAATTCTCTGGGCGGGCAAAGCAGAGAAAGGGGAGGTAACCTTTCCCCGTATGACGACATATAGGGAAGATTCCAGATCGGCTCGTCTGAGCTTTCATTTTCTCAAAGGCAGAGCAGCACACCAAGAACTCGGTTTACACCTATCGCCATTTATAGGCAGGCTAGGGGAACTTATATTAATGTTAAAAAAACTCATAAAGTGACATTTTCATGCCATTTTTTTTTTTAATATTACAGTTTTTTACTCAATTGATTTGACACCTTTCTCCAAACTCAGGCCACTGCTCTCAAAAAAATTAACACAGCCAACTAAACACACTTACCTTAGCCAAACAGTTTGCTTTACTGCATTATGAAGCACTTTTTTCTGGTAATGCATTTATTAAAAGTAAATGCTATCATCAAAACTGCAGGTGTGTTCTCTATTGATTTTATAACATATTCAGCTATAGATGCACAAATACACGAATGAAAATGCATGTTTGTCGTACAGTTTTTCAATGAGGATTTTTGTTATAGTATCCCCCCCTACCCTCAAAACTTACATACACAAACACACAGCAAATGTTTACTTTTTGTACAGTACTGCAATCATTCAACTTTATTGATGAACCCATGGTTCTTTTGCCTCAACAGGCCTCTTCAATTGTGGTGGGATTGTTTAATAATGACATGCACGTATTACATTGAAAACAAACTTGGCCATCCACCTCAGTGTTCTTGAACTTCAGTTCTATTTACAGAACGTATCACTCTAAGGCTGTCAGCAATAGTACAATACTCATAAATATACAAGTATATCGAATGCCATAGTAACAGTTTAGATCTGCTTCTCTCAAGAAAAGGCCATTATTTATTATATGGTCAATTATAGGGGGACTCCCATTTCATTTAAAAGTCTGTACCTTCTCTTCACTCCTCTTCCATCATGCTGTCTCCTTCCTTTCTGTTCATGTCTTGCAATTTCTCCTTTTATTATTTCCACTACACAAATGAAATATTGTTAAAAATAGTGATAGCATGCATTTTTAACAATTGGCGAAAGATAATTCAACCAATGTCAATGGCCAAGTGCCCAACTAAAGGGAACACTAATCACTAATGGTGACTTCAAACAGACTTCAACAACCTTAGTACATGTAGGGTACAACAGGGCTAATGGCACACCTTAAAGGGATAGTTCACCCATAAACGAAAATGTTAGGTTTTTCTGCTTACCCACAGGGCATCCAAGATGGAGGTATATTTGTTTCTTCAGTAGAACAAACAATTTGGAGATTTTCAACTCCAACCGTTGCCGTCTGTCAGTCGTATAATACATGTGTATGGGGTCTAATTCTATTAGAGTAAAAAAACATGCACAGACAACTTCAAATTAAACCCTGCGGCTCGTGACGACACATTGATGTCTTAAGACACGAAACGATTGATTTCTGCGAGAAACCGAACGGTATTTATGCTATTATTTCACATCATATCAGACGAATGTCATTAGCTCTCCAGACCACCATAACTTCCTGCGAATAAGGCCAAAATACCGGCGCGATCATAGAAATATATATGCAGATTCCTCATTCGAGCGATCCACGCAGGCACTAATGAGGAATCTATGTATATATCTATGACCCGGCCGCGATTTTTGACCTTACTGGAAGTTATGGCGGTCTGGAGAGCTGATGACATTCGTCTGATAATAGGTGAAATAATTGCATAAATACCGTTCGGTTTCTTGCAGAAACCGATTGTTTCGTGTCTTAAGACATCAATGTTTCGTCACGAGCCGCAGGGTTTAATTTGAAGTTGTCTGTGCATGTTTTTTTCTCTAATAGAATTAGACCCCATTCACATGCATTATACGACTGACAGACAGCAACGGTTGGAGTTAAAAATCTTCATTTGTGTTCTACTGAAGAAACGAAGACACCTACATCTTGGATGCCTTGGGGGTAAGCAGATAAACATAAAAGTGTTGTTTTTGGGTGAACTATCCCTTTAAGAAAATTGTGCTTTTCACTACTCCCAAAAATAGCCCCAACAGCAGGGGTGCATTTTACTCCAAATAAAATACTTTTACATATTCGTCCGTTATTGAAAAACTGTTGCTTTAATTACTGATGACAATCATTAAGAAGACCTTTGTCTCAAAATATATTCAATAATTGTATTGATTATTGCTACTTAAATATACAACATTTTTAAAAAAACATCAAATATTAGATCAAATTAGTGCAGAATCAACTTTGCGTTGTTGTCTATGATCACAACAAGGATCAGACAAATTTCCACGTGCATCTTGAAAAGTGTATGTTTTGGAAAGTGCTACAGCAAAATCAAAGGAGCCTTTTACCCCATGGAGCCTTTAGCCCTGTTGTACCCCATATGAAAGAAATAAAGCCAAACTGGTTTGTAATAAGTGAATATGGTAATGCTGTTTTTGGAGTTGTTAAATCATCCACTGGTGAGATTTTATTTGCAGTAAATTTCATCTAAGGCTGTGTGGCTGTAAATCAGTTGTGGTTGTGCTTCTGCTCATCTCTTCTCTTTTTTTCTGTTCTTGTTGTTCCTCATATCATCAGTGATTCTGCCTGTTAACCGCAAGTGTCATCACTAATGATCAATCATCACTTGTAGAGTGAATCTAGTTTGTTCTACACTGCAACATTGCTTCAGTGCTACTTTTACTCTCTATATCCCATGTTGGGGTCCAGCAAACCAGCAACCAGAATTCCATGCTGAGGACCAGCAATCCAGCAACCAGCATCCCATGTTGGGATCCAGCAAACCAGCAACGAATCCCATGATGGGGACCAGCAAACCATCAACCAGAATCCCATGTTGGGATTCAGCAAACCAGCAACCAGAATCCCATGCTGGGGACCAGCAAACCAGCATCCCATGTTGAGATCCAGAAAACCAGCAACCCATGTTGGGATCCAGAAAACCAGCAACCAATGCCCCATGCTGGGGACCAGCAACCAGCATCCCCATGTTGGGATCCAGCAAACCAGCAACCAGCATCTCATGTTGGGATCCAGTAAACCAGCAACCAGTATCTCATATTGGGATCCAGAAAACCAGCAACCAGTGCCCCATGCTGGGGACCAGCAACCAGCATCCCATGTTGGGATCCAGCAAACCAGCAACCAGCATCTCATGTTGGGATCCAGCAACCAGTATCTCATGTTGGGATCCAGTAAACCAGCAACCAGTGCCCCATGCTGGGGACCAGCAACCAGCATCCCATGTTGGGATCCAGCAAACCATCAACCAGCATATCATGTTGGGATCCAGCAAATCAGCAACCAGTAGCATATGTTGGGATCCAGCAAACCAGCAACCAGTGGCCCATGTTGGGATCCAGCAAACCAGCAACCAGCATCTCATGTTGAGATCCAGCAAACCAGCAACCAGTGGCCCATGCTGGGAACCAGCAACCAGTATCTCATGTTGGGATCCAGCAAACCAGCAACCAGCATATCATGTTGGGATCCAGCAAAACAGCAACCAGTAGCATATGTTGGGATCCAGCAAACCAGCAACCAGTGCCCCATGCTGGGGACCAGCAACCAGCATCCAATGTTGGGATCCAGCAAACCAGCAACCAGCATCTCATGTTGAGATCCAGCAAACTATCAACCAGTAGCATATGTCGGGATCCAGCAAACCAACAACCAGTGCCCCATGCTGGGGACCAGCAACCAGCATCCCATGTTGGGATCCAGCAAACCATCAACCAGCATATCATGTTGGGATCCAGCAAATCAGCAACCAGTAGCATATGTTGGGATCCAGCAAACCAGCAACCAGTGGCCCATGTTGGGATCCAGCAAACCAGCAACCAGCATCTCATGTTGAGATCCAGCAAACCAGCAACCAGTGGCCCATGCTGGGAACCAGCAACCAGTATCTCATGTTGGGATCCAGCAAACCAGCAACTAGCATATCATGTTGGGATCCAGCAAATCAGCAACCAGTAGCATATGTTGGGATCCAGCAAACCAGCAACCAGTGCCCCATGCTGGGGACCAGCAACCAGCCTCCCATGTTGGGATCCAGCAAACCAGCAACCAGCATCTCATGTTGGGACCCAGCAACCAGTATCTCATGTTGAGATCCAGCGAACCAGCAACTAGCATCTCATGTTGGGATCCAGCAAATCAGCAACCAGTGTCCCATGCTGGTCCCAGCCTGCAAAACATCCCTTAACTATACCTGCTGGTGACAGCAATGCTGGATCTTTCAGCAGAGAAGTGACCAATCCTGAGTTGCGACGTCACTACATGCATTCTACCAGCAGCGTTCAGAATTCTGGGCAGAGAACGGTTTGTAAACGTGCCGTGCCAGGCTCAAGTGGAAATATAACTGGAACCAAGCCTTAACGTTCTTAGAACCCTTTGGCCTAACAGTGGAAAAGCGGCTTAGTCAAATTCTCAGCCAACCAGACCAACTGTCCAATACCCCTCCACCTATTGAATCTGACAGGCTGCGTTTTCATTGGCTACCATTCCAGTCAGTCATTTGTAATACCTTGATGTCAAGCCTCCCTGCAGCATTTATCTGTCAACACATTGAAGTCCAGAGACATTTACAGCATTCAGCGCCACAAGTTCTAAGACTTTGCAAATCAGTGCAATCTGACGAGAAATTTAAAACAAGCAGACGTTTTCGCTGACAGCGCCTCTTTGAAATCCCTGCCAAACCAATGACGTCCACACTCCCACAGATGATATATCAAAACTGTGCACCTCCTGCCAGTTTGAGGGGCTTCTAGAGGCACCAGTCTCTCCAATATCTGATTTAATTCCACATATTTTATTCAGTGTCTAAACGGCAAGATTCTCAGGAGGGGATCGTGTGAAGTGCCCGTTTTGCCGAACAGTCTAATGAGAGATTCCTCCTCCTCCTCATGGTGACACAGACGTTGACCCTTCCGTCATTATGATTATCAGTTCGAAGTCAGAAATGCTCTTGGGGAGCAGAGACAGGGAAGGTGACGGTAGTTTGGGGGAAAGGGTTACATTTTCCTTTAATATTTAGACGTGGCGCAGCGTCGCTCCATTTATTACAGGAATGTACTGCGCTCTTTCTCTCTTTTGATCATTTGTGCAGCTTCTCCTTTCTCTCTCTCCCTGCTTTTCCCATGATCCCTCAGCTCATTCCACTGCTAAAGGAGTTTTTGCCGCTAATTAGATTTTATTTACTTTCTTTAGCTTTGACTTTTCCTTTCTTCCCCTTACAGTGATCACCAACACCTGCCGCAGCGCACCGACTAATGCCGCCTATGAGAAACCCATTAACGCGCCGTGTATATATCTAAAAATAAGACCATATGCATTCTCTCAAACACTTGCAGTGTTCAAAGTTTTGTTTGTTCTGAGGCCAGAAACATACTCTATGCAAGTACGCAAACACAGATGCGAAATATTGGACACGTTGAAAGCACATTGTACATACATCCATGGGCAACAGAAAATGAAAAATTATATATACCAAAACAAACACCTCACTTCAAAGTGGAGAACGCATTTTAGTTTGGGCATTTGTCCATGAACTTGTGAAGCTATTCTAGTGATGTGATGACGCGGACAGCACGCATTTTAAAAGTCAGAAGGGTCTAATGGGATTTTGAACCCCTTTGACTTTCATTATATGGGCAAACACAGTTGTTCAAAATAAAGTCATCAGGTTTGGAATGACAAGAGAGTGACACATTTATATATATTTTTTTATAAGTTATGCACGCTGTTGCAAGACAGGACAACATGTCTCTAGCCACGCCAAGGTCCTGGGTTCAATTCCCAGGAAACGCATAAACTGATAAACTGTGTATCTCGAATTCAATGCAAGTCGTTTTGGATAAAAGCGTCTGCCAAATGTGCAAATGTACTGTCTTAAATAGCTGTCTAATCTCTCTACAGGTCTCAGGGAAAAGTCTTTTTGTCCCGACAGCAGCATGTGTGTGTGTGGTCCAGTCTGGAAGGTTGAAAGAGTAGCAGTCTGCCCTTCTGCTGTCCGTTCACTATGCCAGGATCAGACATGCCACCTCACACACACACACAGCGGCACGGGAGCGACGCGCTAACTAATGAGGTCAGAGCTTTGCGCTCACAGACAGACGCAAGGTGCTCAAACACCAACACATTCAGCAGGCAGCTGGAACACACACATAGACGTTTGCTTTTCTATTATAGTGGGACTTTCCATTGATTAAACTGAGCTAATGATACTTTAATATTTTGATTAAAAGGTTATTTAGTATGGCCCCACAATGTAGGTGATTTCAAGTTTTACTGTCTGTGTGGGGAATGTCAGTTCATGATAAATATAAATATATAAAATATAAATATAAAACAAATAAGAAGTAGGAATAATTATAGTAAATTTACTATAGTTGTTACTCTAAAAATACTACTGTATACTGTATGTAATGTAGATAAGTAAACGCACACGTTTATATATATATATATATATATATATATATGTATATGAATAAATAAGGTCTCATTTACACTTATCAGGCATAACATTATGACCTAATATTGTGTTGGTCCCACTTTTGCTGCCCAAACAGCCCTGCCCTGTCTAGGCATGGACTCCACTTGACCTCTGAAGGTGTGCTGTGGTATCTGGGACCAAGATATTAGCAGCAGATCCTTTAAGTCCTGTAAGTTGCAAGGAGATGCTTCGATGGATCGGACTTGTTTGTTCAGCACATCCCACAGATGGGAATTAGGAGGCCAAGTCAACACCTCAAACTCATTGTTGTGCTCCTCAAACCATTCCTGAACCATTTTTGCTTTGTGGCGGCACATTATCTGCTGAAAGAGCCACAGCCACCAGGGGATACCATTCCATGATTGTCTGCAACAATGCTTAGGTAGGTGGTATGTGTCAAAGTAACATTCACGGATGGCAGGACCCAAGGTTTCCCAGCAGAACATTGCCCAAAGCATCACACTGCCTCCGCCGGCTTGCCTTCTTCCCATAGTGCATCCTGGTGCCATGTGTTACCCAGGTAAGTAACGCACACACACCCGGCCATCCACGTGATGTGAAAGAAAATGTGATTCATCAGACCAGGCCTCCTTCTTCCATTGCTCCGTGGTCCAGTTCTGATGCTCACGTGCCACTTTTGGCACTTTCGGTGGTGGACAGGGGTCAGCATGGGCACCCTGACTGGTCTGCAGCTATGCAGCCCCATACACAACAAACTGTGCAATATGTATTTTAACACCTTTCTATCAGATCCAGCATTAACTTCTTGAACAATTTGAGCTACAGTAGCTCGTCTGTTTGATCGGACCACACGGGCCAGCCTTCTCTCCCCACATGCATCAATGAGCCTTGGCCGCCCATGACCCTGTCGGCCGGTTCACCACTGTTCCTTCCTTGGACCACTTTTGATAGAGACTGACCACTGCAGACCGGGAACACCCCACAAGAGCTGCAGTTTTGGAGATGCCCTGTCCCAGTCGTCTAGCCATCACAATTTGGCCCTTGTCAAACTCGCTCAAATCCTTACGCTTGCCCATTTTTCCTGCTTCTAACACATCAACTTTGAGGACAAAATGCTCACTTGCTGCCTGTTATTCCGGATCAGTGTATAGACCTTTTGTAGCCCCGTCCATTTTCAGCACTGCGCTCATTATGTTGTGTCTTCCGGTTTGTATTTCCACAGTATGAATATAAGATCTTATGGGACTATGAATGAACCGCTCATTTTAAAACATTCCTGGTCTATTCAATTCAATTCAATTCACGTGTATTTGTATAGCCCGGTACACCCTATAGAGATGAGCATGGGTGCATGTTAATACAGAGCTGCGTCATCTGAAGTCCTCGCAGGAGTTGAGTCTACTGACATTTGTAATGAAATCCGCTTCAAATATTAAAATGCTCATGACAACTTTCATTAACTCTATAGACAACAATAATTAAATCAACTTCACCTGCTAATTACAGCTATGCCATAGAAATATACCGAGCTACCGCAAGAACAGAAGTTCAAACACAAAATTCTAAAAATGGATGCGTGCTTGTTTCTCTGGCACATAAGTTAGTTCAAAAGTTTGCAGTCTGTAAGATTTTTGAAAAAAGAAGAAATTAATACTTTTATTCAGCAACGGTGCATTCAATTGATCAAAAATGACACTAAAAACATTTGTAATGCTACAAAAAAATGTCCACAGAAATATTAAGCAGCACAACTGTTTTCAACTTTGATAATAATAAGAAGAAATGTTTCTTGAGCAGTAAATCATCATGCTAGAGTGATTTTGAAGGATTATGTGACACTGAAGACTGGAGTAGTGATGAAAATTCAGCTTTTCCATCACAGGAAAAAAATACATTTTAAAATATATTAAAATAAGTTAAAGTTAAAAAGTCATTTGTGTACACACACACACGCGTTGGGTTATCATGTTTTATGGGGACTTTCCATAGGCGTAATGGTTTTTATACCGTACACACCGTATTTTCTATCCCCCTACACTGCCCCTGCCCCTAAACCTACCCATCACAGGAGACATTCTGCATTTTTACATTGTCAAAAAACATCACTTAGTCTGATTTATAAGATGTTTCCCTCATGGGGACCAAAAAATGTCCCCACAAGGACGAGGATTTCGGATATTGCCATCTTTGTGGGGACATTTTGTCCCCATAACGTAGGGTTTACCAGGCCCCACACACACACACACACACACACACACACACACACACACACACACACACACACACACACACACACACACACACACACACACACACACACACACACACACACACAGAAACACTTAAAATATAAAGGTACTTCTAAATAAACCTAAACCTAATTATTATAAACAACGATTTATTATTTTATCACTTGATTTTCCAATAGACAGCATTCCCAAAGGGTGTTTTTTTTTCTTTTTCTTCCAGATTCTGCTTTTTTTCTGGAGACAGATTTGTCCCTAAAGTATAGTTAAGTAAACCCACACAGACACAGATAAACACACACCTCTCTTCAGGCTCGCTGCATTTCAAACTGTACATGAGGCTCCTGCAGGGGATTTCTCCAGGACTCCCTCTGAGTTTTCCTTGTGTTCCTCTCTCTCTCTCTCTCTCTCTCTCTCTCTCTCTCTCTCTCTCTCTCTCTCTCTCTCTCTCTCTCTCTCTCTCTCTCTCTCTATATATATATATATATATATATATATATATATATATATATATATATATATATATATATATATATATATATGTTGCCTCCTTTTCTTCACATCCCCTCATGTAAAAATGAGGAAAAAGCTCCCAATTCATTCACTGTCACAGAACCCCACTGAATCTGCAGCATTCTTGGTTGAATCTTCCATAGAATTTGAGCGTCTGTTGTTTTGCACATCCTCACCCTCACTTACATGTTTGCTTATTAAATATTTGGCAATTTGATGATGCTTCCAGCCACCACTATGAGTGTACTCTCATCTCTGTTTAATTGCAAAACTGGCAATTTACATTAAGAACAACACTTCTTTCACTTCTTTTTGTTGTAATTTACTCAATTTTTATAGTTATTGACTTGTAGCAAGAACTATAACAAATCATCTGGTCTAATGAGAGGGCGGGGCTTGTGTGTTGAGCTGCAAACAATCTGGCATTATATAGTGGAAAGCATGCAACTCTTTGCTGTTATATTCCATTTTGATCAGGACGGCCTCACACTAAAATATATATATTTTTTTTATACTATTAAAAAAAAATCTGTTCTTTTTTGTGTGAGGCCGTCCTTTATCAGTTTGTGTGTTCCTGAATTGAATCTGTGACCTTGATATTGCTAGTCCAATGCTCTAGCGGTTGAGCTACTGTAGTTCTTTTGAATCAAATCCAAACCAAACAAAAGTGGATACGTTCAGTTTACCTTTTCGTCTGGGTCACAACAGCCTACATTTCACATAATGTTTTAAGCACATAAAAGCTGCATGATTTGTACAGTGCTAACGGAGGGATTTAGTAGTGAGATGCTCTCAATTAAAAAAAAAAACGGTCCTCGCTCCAGGCAAAATGACTCAACTCCTCACTCGGCTTCCACTTTGTACGCTCACATACTCTGCTAATTTTCAACTGTACCCTTTGAGCCACAATCAAAAGTCTCCTTCCTCTTGCTCTTTCTCCTTCACATGTGCTTCTCCCATCCCCCCATATCTTCCTCTACCCATTTCAATATCAGTCTGACCCCTCTTAACCTTAACAACCTCTTTCTCCCCCTGTCTTGTTCTATCACTCTCTCTTTCATCCCCTGAGATTTGAAATTGTCACACATCGAGCTTTCTGGAAGCAAAATGTCTTCCTCTCATTTATTGTCAGCATTATGGGTAATGGAATCCGTACTCTCCTTTTCCGCACCATATTTCATTTCATATTTCACCCCCTATTCTCTCTCTCTCTCTCTCTCTGTCTCTCTCTCTCTTTCTCTCTCTGAGTGTGGTCATGCATTCAGTGTGTCTATATAAGCATTTCTGTATAAGGCCTGTTTTAGAGCAAGCATGTATTTATTTCGTGCCAACGTGGCACTTCAAAAGTTTGGGGTCAGTAAGATTTCGTCTTTTGATCATTAAATAGAAATGTCATGTAAATGTCATGTTTTATAGATAGATTTGCTAAGTGTTGCTGCGGGTAGATTTTTGGAAATGTGATACAACTTTTTATATAAATGAGATTTCATACAATCAAATTTGTAAGATTTATTAATTGTGCTCTCATCAATAGTCAATGAAGGAAACTAAGAAATCACTCTAATGTCACAGTTATGCAAAATAATGGCGCGGAAAGATGGCGAAACATACAATACACTGGAAACTCGAACATTTTCATCATAAATAGTGCATCGTGGTCTAATATTACCCATATCCCCTTGAGCAACAGAAGAAAAGATTATGTTCTTTTTGGACTTTTGCAGTTCCAGTGCTTGCACATTGTCATACTTTAGAGGATCCAATTTTGCATCACCAGTGAAGTACATACTTGTAGTGTGTAGCAGAAGTGTGTGAATTGTGACTCGAAAGTTTGAAGCCTCGCTTTTCTCTCCTGCACTTTCCTGTTCTAATGGCCAGTCAAACGCTCCTCACATAAGCTCAGGGCGACACTATCAGACAGGCTCTTCAGGAGATGGCTGTACTTCTGTGTGTGTGTGTGTTGAGAGGTCCCCAGGGAAGATGATAGCAGGCTCTTAAGTGAATGGCTTTTCTGATGGCGGAAGTGTTCGATAACTCTCCACAAGCCGAAAATCTCTGCGTCTCCCATCACCGAAACACAACCAGCTAAGAGCGGAAAAATACTTTATTAATGTACTGTATATTGTTTTACAGTGCAGGTTTACTGTGATTTACCACTGTGTATTGTGTATTTCAAGAAGTTTTACACCTAAAGAAATTAATAATAGAATAAATAAAATGCTGTATACGTCTCTTGGCATATTAGTTGTCTAGAAAAACTGTTTTATTCTGCATTTAGACACTTTTAGTGGTGAAAAAAAAATCAGGGGTGACAAATACGCCTGCATATAGTGCATTTCTACAGTGATATTGGTAAGCGAAGACTTTAGTCAGTACCTATGTTTCAATCCAAAGATGCGATTTTAACTTATGTGAAAATTGAAATATCGCATAAAACAAGTACCATTTACATCCCATGTGTTTAAGACAACAAAATCGTTACTTCCTGGGAAATTTGCGCAAGATATCTGTAATAAAAATGGAAGTTGCTGCAATCGGGGAAGAAACTGTGGCCCTTTTTCACTCTCCATCATGGAGAGTGAAAACCCAGAGTCCAGCCAGGACGATGCCCCACGGTGGAGTTGGCGAGGCAACGTTTGCGGATAGAGGGAGCCAGGTGAAGCCGTAAGTCTGATGGTCCCAGGTGGAGCAGAGGAAGAGAAGAGCCAAGGCTGAGGAGTCAGGGTGACGGGCCAAGGTGGAGGGATGGGAACAACGGCTGGAGGTGGAACCGGGGGATCCACTCTGCTGGTAGAAGCTGGATGATGGAAGACCCAAGGTTTCATGCCACTGAGGGGAGGCGGAGGAGGTGGAGCAGACAGACTGAAGGGAGACAGCCGAGACTGGGCAGAGGACCTGGCTGAAGTTTAAAGAGGAGGTGGGAGATAGGAGACTTGGATCTGGGTGGGACTAGTGTAGACACAGGAGAACTGGAACTAGATGGGAGCAGTGGGGGCAGGAGAGGCAGTGTAACATCCTCTTCAAACAAGTGCAACACAGAAGCCAGCGGCAGCTCATCCTCAGTGGAGGGAGTGTGGGCGGGCTCCAATCCACACCCTCGAGAGCATTCCCATGGTGACGCACTGTATTGCCAGCTCACACACCTGTTCAGACATTAGTAGAGGCTCAGGCTCCAGGGCGATGTTTGGCTCAGTCCTTTTAGTAGGCTCTGGGCTCAATTCCTCCGTCTGTGGTGCTGCTGGGTGATGGCAGGCTGGGATCTGGATTCCGAGTTGGGCTGGTGACTTCCTCCTCAACAAGGCCGATGGTAAATGGCGAATAGCAGTTCACAAGCACCCACTCCACATACTCTGCAGAAGATCCTAGAGGACAGACATCGGGCAGGCGAGCCTTTGTGCCCTTGTTTGGGCTGGTGTAATAGAAGGCGCACAGGGAGCGATCGGGTCTATTTATTCAGTAAATGTGTTTCCATCGTAGTTTATATGTAGTCTTCTTATTGGATAAAAATGTATCCACCTCAATTGAGCACATCCATTTTTTATGTGCAAATTTAGAATTTATGTGCATCTTATGTTTCCATCCAACATTTTTGGTACAATATTCCAAAATGCACATAAAAATAGTTGGATGGAAACATATCTATTAAGAAGTCCAAATCCACTTGTCATATCAAACAGTACAATGTATTGGTCTTAATTGACCAGACAAATTCATTTAAAGGGACATTAAATTGTCCCCGTTTTTGCTTTTTTTTTTTTTTGTAGATTACCTTTCATGTAGAGTGTAATATAGCTGTTTGTGGATGTGAAAGGTCTGCAAAGTTTCAAAAATCAAAGTGCAGATAAATTGAGTTATTTTCTACAAAAAGAAAGAACTGATTCTGAACTGCCTGAAACGAGTCATCAGTCATTTCTAGTCTTACTTCCTGCTTACGTTTGCATAATGGCAGCCTCTGATTTTCATTGGCTGCCCGCGAACAACGTCCACCAGAGAGACAGAGCTTAGAGAGACAGAATACTTTATTAAACTGTTTCAGACACTGTAAGAAAAGAGGTGATGCTGCAATGTATATTTTGAGAAAATTAAAGTGCACTCAAAAAAAAAAAAGGTTCTATATGGCACCAAAAATGGTTCTTCATCGTAATCATGGAGGAACAACTTTTGGTGCTATATAGCACCATATCTTAACATGTTCTGTATATGGTAGCGGTGCTATATAGCACCTTAGTCAAAGAACAGGTGAAGAACCGCTGAAGAACCACTGAAGCACCAAAATTGGTGATATATAGCACTTAAAAAGGTTCCCCTATGATTACGAGCCAAGAACCATTTTTGGTGCCATATAGAACCTTTTTTTTAGAGTGTGTTTTTTGTCCTTGGATGCAAGTAAACCTTTTGCAGGTGACCGCTAAAACATAAGTAGAAACCTTTTAAATAGCATAATAGGGGTTCTTTAATTCAAATACATTTCTTGTCTTTTTAACCTACACCCAAAATTGTTATTAAAGGGTTAGTTCACCCAAAATTGAAAATAAAGTCAGTAATTACTCACCCTCATGTTGTTCCAACCATGTAAAACCTTCGTTCATCTTCGGAACATAATTTAGTATATTTTTGATGAAATCTGAGAGCTGTCTCACTCCTCCATAGGCTTTCAGAGGGACTGAAACTTGATGGGCCAGAATAGTAAGTAAAAACGTCATTTAAGGAGTCCAAATGACTACAGTGGCTCTGTATTAAGTCTATCATGCGACGAAAATACTTTTTGAGCGGAAAAACAACAAAAATAACGACTTTATCACACTATATACTCTCTGACGAGAGTTCGCGGGAGTGCCACGACGCGACGTGGCACTCCCGCGAACTCTTGTCAGAGGCTCAAATTGAACAATAATAGTGGGATAAAGTCGTTATTTTTGTTGTTTTTCTGCTCAAAAAGTATTTTCGTCGCATGATAGACTTAATACAGAGCCACTGTAGTCATTTGGACTCCTTAAATGACGTTTTTACTTACTATTCTGGGCCATCAAGTTTCAGTCCCTCTGAAAGCCTATGGAGGAGTGAGACAGCTCTCAGATTTCATCAAAAATATACTAAATTATGTTCCGAAGATGAACGAAGGTTTTACATGGTTGGAACAACATGAGGGTGAGTAATTACTGACTTTATTTTCAATTTTGGGTGAACTAACCCTTTAATAACCGTGCAGTTTTCTTCTCTGTGTTGGCAAATTAACAAAACAGGATGTTTGGACGAGACATAGTGAAGGACTGAACAAAACCCATCATAGTCCAGCACACTTGAGAGCTCTTACCAGGTACGAAAGTAACTTTCAAATACATTTTAATACATTTCTAGCCACGTACTTCACAAACAAGTGATGATGGGAAAGGAAATGAAGTCCTATGGCAAATGGCGCATTTGAGGAACATGATTACCTACTTGAAATACCTACAAAGGCAGGTATTTGTGATCATCCTCAGCATTTAATTGGACAAAAACTACATATCACGACTTTTGTTCATTTTTCCAACTTTTATGAATACACTAGCAGATAATAGATACAGACTAAAAGACACAAACTCCAAATTTGATGTAAAGAGTATTTACATTTACAGTCGTACCAGCCTTAAACCATTTAAAATAACTACAGCAGAGACCCTAAAGTCATTTAATGTAAAATGCATCTCACATTCTCTCTTTTCTTCCCTTGCATTCTTCTCCCTGGCGATCATCAGTCTTTTTTCTTGCAGTCTTTCTTCCCTCTTTGTGTCTCTTCCTCTTTTTTCTCTCTCTCTTTCCTGTTCTTTCTTTCTCTAAGTGTATGATTGCAGTGGACCCATGCTGAAAAGTCACATTACCCACAATGCCATGCTGGGAACATTCTGAGTCTGATAATTCACACGCTGTGAGTAAACAGCCTTCATGTGTGCGTGCTAGAGAAGAAGATATAGGCCATTTTAGAAGGTTATGGATGATTATATGTTTAACCACAGTAGGGTACAAGTCATCGAGCTGCAGCACACACACAGAAGCACAGATATTCCCTGCGCACTTGTGCTCCACGCTGCATGAGAGGAATTCTCACGGGGATCATAATGAGAGTGAAGGGAATGCTGGGTATGAGCCTAAATCCCCCAGTTTATCACACGCCGCACTCTGCCAACACCCCCCTTCCACTGTATATGCGTGTGTGTGTCTGACAGACAAAGAGTTGAGGTTATGTGGTTACATGCGTTTCACCTCCAGGTAGAAGAATAAAACATCTGCTTTGTGACACTTTGTCTTCACTGCAAGCAGCACAACAAAACGTGCTGCATCACAAGCATAACCCTAGTATGCATGAAAAAATTGTACTTCAGTGACAGCTATGTGAATTGTTTCCATTGCATTTTTTATATACTTTTTGTGATTTGTTTTCCTTAGTTTTGTTCTACTTTCTATTTGGCTAAGATATATATATTTTAAACATACTGGATTGGGAATCGATTAAAAAAAATTAACTAATTAATAAAACATTTTTCTGTAATTAATCGCGATTAATCGCAATTTTTTTATATGATTGGAGTTTTTAATATTTTGATATTGTATTAATTTCAGTTACTCTCCAAATGAATGTAGAAACAATTTAAAGACAGCATATTTTAAATATGTGTTGTAATGGCAACTTTTTATGAATGAAGGCCAGCATCACTGATACTATTGTTTCTATGAAACATTAATGACGTTACATTACAGTATAAATGAAAGCTCCCAATTTCAACATTTATTAGGCTTTTAAAAAAACAACTTTTAATTTAAGTGAACTTAAAACTATCTTTAAACAAACATTATAATAAATGTTATATTTACCTGTGGCCTTCCCCGTTAGACATATACAGAAATGTAATAGTTATCAACACCTTTCTTAACTGCATAATAATAATAAAAAATTAAATATAGATCAATCCTCATTAAAGCTACACATTTTTCTGTTCCCTTTGTTCTTTGATGAACATTAATGACAGACATCATCATTGCTGCTGTCACTTTAAGATCGGCCGCTGCTGAACATGACGCGGATCTGACGCACGTGCATCTCATTTTCTCACGTTCATTTAAGACGTTATTTAACTCATTTAAGACTTCTAATATGAGAATTCTCGAACAAAACTGGCATTTTGGCAACATTCTCTGTGTTGCTGTTATTGTTTGTTCAAGAGCGAAAGAGAACTCGATGTGTGCACGAGACTGGCGCAAATCTTTCTGTGCATCGAGTGTGTGTGTCAGCTAGCTCCCTATCTTCCTAGGTGGTGAATCAGTATATTGTGTAATGTGGACGACTCCTTGATCAGTGCCCTGACTACTGCATTAGGGAATGGATCGAGAAGCACTCACACAGACAGGACATACAGCGCGTTCTCTTCTGTCTTGTCACGCTTAGATAAAAGCATTTACATGAATAAGGTCATATAATGTAACGCTGGGCAAAAATAGATATAAAAAACGGACACTGCGTTAATTGCTAATTGTTAATTGAAACGCTTTCAGCACCTTGTTGAATCAATGCCACGTAGAATTAAGGCAGTTCTGAAGGCGAAAGGGGGTCAAACACAGTAATTGTATGGTGTTCCTAATAATCCTTTAGGTGAGTGTATATATACAGCGTGTGATATTGCGTTTATACAACAGTTCAATGTCACAAGTGTGTAAATAAATAAGAAACAACAACAGAGTGTCTTAAAAAAAACATTTTTTTGTGTAGAACTACTTCCTTCTAGCCTGGTCCTACCAGACTCTCGTACATTTCATTTGTACAGAGAGTCTGGCCAGTCTCCATTGACAAGTGTTAACTTCCTGCGGGTACTCTGTTGAAGTTTAAAATTATTGGATCTGCCATAACCAATCTCTAACGTTTGGTCGTGACGTATGTCATCTCAAACTAGCGCACAACATCAACGTCATCGTTCTCAGCCACTCCCTCTGTTCGCTGATTGGACCAGTTAAAATTTGACCGGGAGAAAACCAGAGAATATACCGCAATCCCAGACGAGTACTGAAGGAAAATGAAAATTGAGCGGAAGTACATAGGAGAGCGGGGCCAGGCTAACTTCCTTCTGCCACGGATTCAAATCTCAAGTTGACAGTTTAACAATTGAGCCCAAGCCTCTGTTACTAATTCTAAAAACGAAGGAATATTGTGTTGCTTCTTTGAAGCTTATTGTTTTATATAGAGTAGAGTATTATTAGAGAGATCAACTAGTGAGTGCATTAGCTGCATCTAGTTGATATTCTTCATGTCAATCTTATATTCATAATCACAAAATCAGTTTGAATGTCCGCTGAGGAAAGTGATATCTTTGTCTTTGCTTAGTTAAGGGGTTGTGGCTAGAAGGGATATACAACAACAGTGGGAAGTGAGGTAAAATGTCATGATAAAATAATAATACATTTTAGCTACTTATCAGATTGTGTTTTATTAACATCTACACCTATCTCAACCCTAAACCCTAACAATAATATAAATACAGTAACTAAATGACGCAATATTGATGTGCGCACACCCAGTGGCCGTAGCTGTGTCCCTTCTAGTTTTTATCCATTTAAGGGATTTCCCATGACAGCGCTAGTCAATGTATTTGTAAGGTGCGTCTTATTGTTTACAACCTTGTTTCAGTTTCTTTCAATATAAAAGTCTTTGCTTCTGACTCACTCATAAAGAGTCTAATGTTGAAATAAAATAAGCCAACTTTCATTGAAGTGCTAATCACAATCACTAACAGACCCTTTCTCAATATATAATAGGAAATAAACAAGCAAACAGCTCAGTCAAAAGTACAAAAGTAGCGCTAGTACAGGATTTCAGTTTAATAAAAATATAAAGTCAAATCAATTTACTCTGGAACAAGTCATCGATTAATAAGACCAAAGATTGCCCGCTTGATGTTTTTGTGAAATGAATTGTCAAACAGGCGCTATATATTTAAGTTGCATATTACATTCTCGCTTAAAAAAACCTTTTAAAACTGCATTCCGTGACACAACAACAGCAGTATTTTTTAAATTATGGTGGTTTTCTCGTCCACCATGACACTTGCTATGAGAAAAATTGCTGAAACGCATTGAATACAAAGGGTGAAACGGTTCCTATGGTGATACTGGTAGAATATAGCGTGGCTGGAAAACGCTCTCAGCCAATCAGAATCGAGAACTGTTGTATAGTGTTGTAGTCAAGACCAGCATGTGCCGAGAGCAAGACAAGACCAAGACTTTGTGGGGTTGAGACCAAGACAAGACCAAGACCAAGACAGGGCGAGACCGAGTCAAGACCAAGACCAGACCAGCACTTAAATTCATCTAAAAGATCCTTATCTACTGTCTGACAAATTACTTATATTTAAAAAGACACTATAGTCAAACTGTTATCAAATCACTAACAATAAAACTCATGGTACAGAAGTTGCATCTGAATTGGTATAATTACACCTGCATAAATAATGTTCAGATTAATTTAACATTAAAACATTAACATCATTGAACAGTCACGGAATTCTTTAATAATGTAATAATAATTTAATAATGAAACGTTGCAGAATTAGCAAAAACACAGTTTAAAATTTGTAATTTAATATTAACTTTGTATAAACCATTATCATTTGAAATCACACTTATATTCATGAAAACAGCTCTCTTGCTCTTGCGATATTGCTTAAGTATACTCTATGTTATATAAAAAAAAACAAAATCTCAGAATGTTGTGGCCATTTGTATTCATTTTGGGCATTTCTGAGACAGTGCTGCATTGATTTTGAACCCGGCAGCACAGTAACAAAAGAAATCACATTACAAAGAAGTTATTGATTGCATAAGTTTTACATCAAACCACATTAATGATGTTAAATCAGACAATGCATTGGGAATTTAGTGATATCCTTGCAGTTGTGGTCTTGAGATAAAATCCAGAGTCCTCTAAGACCGAGACCATGACAAGACCGAGGAGAAATGTAGTCGAGACCGAGACAAGACCAAGACCATCAAAAAATGGTCTTAAGACCGGTCTCGAGGCCATATATAGCCTATATAAAACACACACACACACACACACACACACACACACACACACACACACACACACACACACACACACACACACACACACACACACACACACACACACACACACACACACACACACACACACACACACACACACACACACACACACACACAAAAAAAATTAATACAGTGGTGGCCAAAATTATTAGAACACTTGGCATCTGGGAGTCGTCTTATTGGGCCTGGATTTATTTTCCAAGAGGACAATGACCCGAAACATTCTTCTTACTATTGCCGGAACGACCTGTGATGGAAGGAATCTGCTGGAACATTGAAAATTATGGACTGGCCCCCTCAAAGTCCGGACCTCAACCCCATCAAGCACATTTGGAGCAAGTTTGAAAATAAACTGGACAGATCTATTGTACATTCAAAGGAATGCCTTCGGCTTCAGTTGCTGAAGGCATGGGATAACATTACTGATGAAGTTCTCAGAGGAAATATATTGACACTATGCCAGAGAGATGTGCTGCTGTAATTGCTGCAAAAAGTGGACATACCAAATATCAAAGTTAAAAGTGGATAAAAACAGTAGTGCTGGGCGGTATGAGCAAAATTTTATATCACAGTATTTTTCTAAATGATATCGGTTTCGCAGTATATGACGGTATTTTTTTCCTTCCTATGCATGACAGGGTGTTAACCACATTTTCTACTGATTGAGAGAGGAAATACTGCAGTAGATTGACTAGAATGCCTTATTTTACTGTTATGACGAGTGAATATTGTAGAAATATTCCACACTAGAATTAATACAGGTTTGTAAAGCCCCACAAAATGATGCTGTGGGGAGACAACAACCAATAAAATACAGACCTGCAACACGCTCATTACAGATACATGAATATTAAAATATGAAAACTGAGTTGAGGGCACCTTAAGCATTTTAAAAATCTAACCCTATAACAACAAACTGCCAACAAGAGGAGAAACGCGGAAGAACATTTAAAAGGTCTAAGGATATATTGCAATGCATGCGGCGCATGTTGTTTGAATTCTCCGCTGTTTTCATAGGCTGAATACGAAATTGCCCCTTAAACCCTCAATCACTATTCCCTACTTTAGTCCACTAATACAGTTCACTTGAAGGAGTGAATGAAAACGAGTGAGTGAATTCGGACAGCCGTTGTGTACACTGAATGAGTGTACTCAATAATGTCCATGTAATGTCGGACACCACTACAAATGGCTGTCAACTCAAATAATGCCCTATTTGAGGGTATAGGCAGTGGTGGAAAGAATCCTGAAAAAGCATACTCAAGTAAAAGTACTGTTACTTGTCAAAACATGTTGTGCTAGTAGAGTAAAAGTACCTGTCCAAAATAGTACTCAAGAGTAGTGAGTATTATGCTATTATGTTATTCCACCTTATACCATGCAAATTAAAAATGTAGCTTACTCTTTTATGGATGATTCTCAGTAAGAACAAATAAAACATAAGATCACCAACAGTATTTCAATATCTCCAAGTTTTATTTTTGACTGCTAGCACTAAAAATACAGCCATGTAATATTTGAGAAAGCAACCAAAGTAGGGATGGAACGATTACCGGTTTCACGATAAAATGTACTGATGGTTAGTAATATCGTTTAAAGGTCCCGTTCTTCGTGTTTTTTTGAAGCTTTGATTGTGTTTACAGTGTGCAATATAACATGTGTTCATGTTTCGCGTGTAAAAAAAAAACAGTATTTTGAACACAATTTACTTATCTGTACACCGCTGTTTTCACTCTCCTAAAAACGGCTGATGACTTCCTTTATTCTATGAAGTCCCTCCTTCAGAAATACGTAACGAGTTCTGATTGTGCCAGCGGTTCCCGTGTTGTGATTTGACCGCAGCTTAGCAAACGTGGCACGGTTCCTGTGTTGTGATTCGACAGCAGCTTAGCGCACGTGGAAAGGTCACGCCTCTTAACGGGAGATATATGCGCTTAATGATCTCTACAGCGTCCCTGGGAAAGCCAAACAAAGGACATTTGACTCCAGGTTGAAAATAACAGCATCTCGACGACATGGCGACAAACACACTCAAACGCAACACTTCCTTTTCTCCACGCGACGTCCTCTTCTCCACGTGGGACAGCAACAAGACCACGCCCCCTTTTTTCGCGTATTCTTGTGGGCGGAGGTTAGTCTGTTCTACTGTTCTACTGACGTCATTTATGAAGGAAGTACCAGGATGTAGTCCAAGCCAGCCGTTCGCTGTAGGCTTTGAAAGGGAACTTCTGTTAAATAAAATATCTCGCTTGGCATTGAACTTTGAGCTTTATAATTTTACAGGTATTATTTATGCTCTAACAGCAAAATTACAGCCTAACTAAAGTTTGAACAATGGGATCACGAAGAACGGGACCTTTAAAAATGAATTCTCATTAAAACCGCTCGTGATTATCACGATTTTGAAAGCACGCTTATGAATCCTGTACAGTCAGAGTCAGTCTGGTGCAGGCGCCGAGTGGCAACGCTGTTTTTTGAATGAGAAGAAATGGCAGAAGGCAGTGACAGCACTTGGGGGACTTTTCAGCCTTCTAAAAGGACCTAATCTGAGGTGTTGTCATATTTTGGCTTTTACAAAAGTTCTGAGGTTAACGTAATCGAAGATGGTCATCCTGTCTGCAGAACATGCCAGATTAAAGTCGCTGTATAAACACTTCACATCTGCAAGCACGGCAAGTGGACCTCATGGGCGTCAGAAGCAAAAAAAAATGTGGGTGGGTCCTCAGAATTACATTAAGTACAAATATACCGCTTTGCTTACTAAACATATAGTTCGGAAGCTAAAGTTACGGAAATCGGCTTATCATTGAGAGTGTCAGTAGTCTAGGGTGTAAGACGCACGGCACCTAGTTTTGACACAAATCGACCCGCAGTTCGAGTCCGCCTTTCGCCGAACTCAATCCTCTCCCTTTTCCCATCACATATCATATCGGAAAGGCATTTATTTTCAATAAAAATTAAGAAAATATTATATATATTGGAAATAAAGCGCCTAACATGTGTTTATCGATTAGGGGTAGGTAAACAGACATGTGAATGTTAGAGACGATAAAAGTGAGTGGGTCCAATATCATTGATTGTAAAAAGTGGGTGGGTCTTGTCCCACCCACATACAATGGTTCTGACGCCCATGCCTCAATACCAAAACTATGTCTGGTATTACTACCACTCACACTAGCCTCTTTGGCGGTTGAACTCATTATAGTCTTCTCAAAAGCCATCTGTTATAATCGCGTTGTGCATTATAACTAACCACACGTGTTTCTAATAATCAGAGGCGTTCAGATTAGCCGAAGTTTTGTTCAGAGCGTACTCTCACTCGCTAAAAACGTGCAATGTACACAGGAGATTCATATAGTGATTGACCGTTTTTGTTCTATTTCAGCACCGAAAATAGTTTCATACAAACAGAGCAGAACCACAGCGCATCTGATATGACTGGATAACGCTGGCTTTACGTTCGAGATGCGCCAATTTAGGTACCGTCTCTATAGTACAAGATTGATATACACGTTTCTAACTTCTATAGCGTTTAAAGAAACTGACTTTGTCATAAAGCCAGCTGTAAAGTGTTCATCTAGATGTCAGGTATTCTTGATATTTAATAAAATAAACTCAAATCATATGAAAATATGCATTATTTAAATAGGATACTGTTTGGGCTCACACAAAATATGCTAGATTTAAATGTGTCATAGCTGATAGAACACTGATGAGAATATATTTACAGGGATAATAAGATATTAAATTTACACCAAATTATTAGTATTTATGCGTTGCTATTAACGACGGCCATTATAAGGAAGGAAATCCCACAGAATAGAATCTAGCTTAAAAAAGTGCTTAGAGCTGCTTGATTTATTTGTTGTTTGTTGATTTTCAAATATAAAACTTGTTGAAATGTTTAAAGCGTCTGCATCTGTTCTTTCTGAACACTTTCATCTCATTTGAAGAAAACCGTGATAATATTGATAACTGTGATAATTTGGGTCACTGTAGCCTAATCGTGATGTGAAATTTCCATGCCGTTTCATCCCTAAACCAAAGTAACATTTATGACAACCATTCTATAGAGGTTTTCTTGCGGTTACTTAAAAAAGGTTGCAAAGCATTGTACATGAACAATTTTATGTTAAAAAATAGTTTAAGGCAATTTCATGATTTCAGTCATCAGACAGTAACAAGCAAGCAGTAACTCCCCCTTTCATAAAGCGTGCGTGCCTTTCACCCTAGGCTGGTCACTGGTTGATTTGACGGGAGTCGCACGCGTGACACATGGAGTCAAAGGACTTATTATTCGCCTTAGCCAATCACGTCGACAGGAAAAAAAAATAAACATAATGTAGCGACGGCAGGTTTAGGGAAAACAGCGCAGTAAAAGTACCGATGCAGCACTTAAAAAGTACTCAAGTAAAAGTAAAAGTACACTGTTTTTAAACTACTTAATAAAGTACAATTCCTGAGAAAAACTCCTCAATTACAGTAACGAGAGTATTTGTAATTCGTTACTTTACACCACTGGGTATAGGGGGCGATTTCGGATTCAGCCATATGCTGTAATGCGATCTCAGCGGTGTCCTCACTACAGTGCAACAGTGAAACGGGACCCCTCTCAAACAGTGTCGATCCGAACATTGTTTAAGCGACACACACCGGTATTGCGGTATCATCAAAATTCATATCATAACAAAAATAAACACCGTATTCGGTATGAACCGGTATACTGCCCAGCACTACACTACCGCCCATGTACACACACACACACTTACTTTCACACCAAAACACACACTCATACACACCAGGATTTTCTTCTCATCTCCCTCTGTTTATGAAGATCTCTCTCACCTCAACCCAAATAATGTGAATGGAATAGAACTCATAATGTGGGTCAGAATCAAATCACTGGTTATTGTAATTGAATCACACACTGAGATTCAACAGAGATGCCACGGAAGCAGAGGAGATATTTTATCCATTTAAATAATTAAAACTTCATATTAACGACATTGTCAGAGGAGTCTGGGTGTGTGCTATCAGGAGTGTGTGTCTGTGTGTGTACATGTATGAAATGAGAAGATGTTATTGGGTATAGGTGAGATTTAGTTGTCTGTCACCTTTCATTCTTGTCTATTTTAATATCAAGGCTCATCTCTCTCTCTCAATCCTTCCCTCTCAATCTTGTCTGCTGGTAATATATTTCATCCCTGCCTCGTTTCATTCTTTATCAGAAGAACTTCTCAGTTTCAGGCTGATATTTTTTCGAGTGCACATCCAGTATTGATGCCACATACACTGATATTGGCATCTGTGATATTTGATTTTTAAATATTCACAGACATTTGTGCATCTTAGTTTTAACATTTTTATGTTTTGAGAAATGTTCAGTCGCATGAAGGCTAGACAACAGTGCATCTTTGCACATATCAAACATTTCTGAATGAACAGAAGGTGTTTATGCAAAAAATAAAAGTCTGTTGTTAGTCGGTTTATTGTAGAATATTAAAATCGGAGAACATTTTAATTTTAATGACCAGAAATGCTGTGTCCCAGATTTTCACCCAAATTTGTCATCTTGACTTCAAGCCGAGCCATTTAAGCCTGTTATTGAAAGAAACTCAAATCAAAAAAATATATACAATACTATTCAAAAATGGTGCCAGTTATTGTTTTATTTATTATTAAATTGATCAAAAGTGAAAGTGAAGACTTTTATAATGAGCAAATTATTTTTATATCAAATAAATGCTGTTCTTTTGAACTTTCTATAGATAAAATAATCCTGACAATAAATTAACCGTTTCCACAAAAATATTAAACATTATAATCATAAATGTTTCTTGAGCAGCAAATCATCATACTAGAAAGATTTGACAATGAAGACTGGAGTAATGATGCTGAAAATGCAGCTTTGAGCACAGAAATAAATTACATTTTATAATATATTCAAATAGAAAATAGTTATTGATAGTGTAATAATATTTCACAATATTACTGTTTTTATGTATTTTTGATCAAATAAATGCAGCCTTGTTGAGCAGAAGAGACTTCTTTTACCAACCCCAACCTTTTGAACAGTTGTTTATTTTAATTTATATTTTAAAGACTGTATGAATAAACTGATATTTTGTCCGATACAATCTAGGCTCTGCGACTGCAGCTTAATGTATTCTAAATCTGCAACCCTATTACCCGTTCTGCCATAATTGTGGTTTTTTTTTTACTTTTACTTTTTTACTTTATTTTTGTGAGTAGGAAAAAATTTTACTTCCTCAAGCAGACAAACAATATTTTCTGAAGATTAAGCACTGATTCTTTTGTTGATAATGCATAAAAATGTAGTTAACGATTGAACGAATAAAGTGTAACTTTGTCGATTTTGATTTGATCGCTTTGTATAGTTACAATGCTGGTAGTATATGTAAATGAACCATGTTTACTAATTCTCTGTGTTGCCTGGACTGAGAAATTCACATTTATTATTTGTCAGCAATGGATGAGGCAAAATGCAAAAAAAAAGGCTTTCGTGAAAACGGCAGTTTCTTTCAGTTTTTCCCCTACATTTGGCCTAAAAAATTATGGGCCCTATTTTAATGATCTGAGCACATGGTCTGAAGCGCATGGTGCGGGTGCACTTAGGGCGTGTCCGAATTCACTTTTGCGGTCGGCGCTCCAGGCGCATGGTCAAAATGGTTGTACCTATTATCTTAATGAGAAATTGGTGTGTTTTGGGCGTAATGTTCAATAAACAAATTAGAATCTCATCTCCCATTCCCTTTAAAAGCCAGTTGCGCCATGGCGGAGTCACTATTTACATGGCGAAATATGCGAGCGGAAAGACTAAACGCTTCTCCAGAGAGGAATTATTAGTTTTAATATTTAAAAATGTTTGTGTGCTGCTGCGCATCCCTGTGTGTGTGTATAATAAGCAGAGTGTGCGTGGGTTGTGCACCCATTAAATAACACAAAAAATACTGCACTATTGACTTTAGACCAGGTTTTTGTTGGTCAATGGCGCAGTCGTTTTCAGTTGCCACAAAATAGCAATGCACCAACAATGCCTTAACACACCTCGTTTTCAGACCATGGGCGAACAGATGGGCACGAGTGCATTTGCTATTTAAACAATGTGGGGCTGGACGTGAAAATTATAACTGCATCAGGCTGAAACTACCAAAATACACTTGCGTCACGCCTGGGCCCTATGTTCGAGGTCATTCCGCTTGAAACGTTGACTACAAACACCAGTTTTTCAGATTGTCTGTTGCAGTGTTTCCGTATTTGTGATTCTTTGCAGCCTTTAGTCACTGCCTACAACAGACTGGATCCGTCACTGGAACCCGAAAGTAACTCACTCCCGCTAAACGTTTACTCTTTGAATTCTAGCACCGGGAACAATACAAGTTGACAACATTATGACTAAAAGTTTACTAAGAAGTATTTCCCTATAAAGAAAGGCGGTATTTGACTCTGGCAAGCATATCCATATCAGACTGGTGGAAGGGGCCTTGGACATCATGCTCAGTGCATTATGGGTGCTGAAGTTTTCCCACCTATTTGGCAAAAGGGAAGACAGCAGCCTATTTTCCCTGTTTTCTCTAGTCAGGTAGCACCGATAAAATAAAAAAAAACACACACAAAAAAAAAAATCACCTTTCCTCTGTATGTACGTTTTTTTGAAAGCCCATTTTACCAGCGGTTAAGTACCCCTTTAATGTTTTAGAACATTTTGACTGAATCTGTTTGGATATCTGTCTGTCCAATCTAGCTCCTAACCGTTTGGAATGATTTGTTTGGTAAACCAATTTGTGAAATGGAAGAGCAGGTCTTTGGAGAGCAGGATTGTTGTTTTAGGGTTGTGTTTGAATGAGTTTGCCTCCGACAGCTGTTCCTCATGGCCCGTGTTGCTTTTGATCCAGGAGAGTCTGGATTTGTCTGATTGGAAAGGGAACATGATGGTCCAAACTGATTAATTCTAATCTAGCCGAGTCTGGACTCGGATGTGAGCATGTTTTATCAAAGCAGAACCCACACAGGAGCCGCCATGAGAGTGAGCGCACGTGATTGAGAGTGTGTGAACGATGCTAGAAAGCCTGAAGGCATTGTCAGTGTAGATCAACAGGACGTAGGGTAAATACCGCTGGCACCTTTGCCATGAAATGTGTACATGTAAATAAATTAAGAAAACAACAAATGAACTAAAAGGTCTCAGGGATCCGTCCAGGAATTCAACCATGCAGAGATATCAAAAAACATGAGCCAAAGTGTCAAGGCTATGCGTGTATGTGTGCCGGTGATGCATGCCTGCTTCATGAACCTCTCTGGATTTACAGTATATGTGCAAGTGAGGTGTGTGTGTGTGTGTGTACACATTTTTCTATCCCGGTGGGGACTTCAACCTGAATGCACTCATGGGGACTTGTGTCGCCGTGGGGATCTAAGTTGAGGTCCTCATGAGGAAACAAGCTTATCAATCATACAGAATGAGTTTTTTTGAAAATGTGTGATGGGTAGGTTTAGTTTTAGGGTTAGTGTAAGGGGAGAGAATATACAGTTTGTACAGTATAAACACCATTACGTCTATGGAGAGTCCCCACAAAGATAGTGAACCAGACGTGTGTGTGTGTGTGTGTGTGTGTGAGAGAGAGAGAGATGTACTGTGAACTATATTGGAAGTGTAAAAGAGACAGAGAGACAGATTTGCCTAACAGATGAAGAGAACTGGAAGTTCTTCATTTCTTCAGGCCAGTTGGAGGCATGTAGAAGAGACACCAACACACATGCGGTTGATTTTCTGTCATGCTGGTGACTTCCCATTGACGACTTTTATTTTTATATTGAGCTAATGGTATTGTGGTAACGCTTTACAAGGGTTGTATACGCTAATGTTCAGTCAGATGGTCATTATCGCAAAAAAAGCACTTGTATCAGGTCTTATAGTATCATAAAGGGGTTTATTTGTATGATGATCATCTGGCTGAACATCATCTGGCTTATTGAATGACTACTACCAGATAAATAAAAAAATAAATACATACATGTGATGTTCTTGTAATATTGATTTGAGCTTATATTCTTGTATGATTTTACTTGTAGAGAATGCAGAGAGAACACGAGCACAGCTCGTAGGAACACATGTCTTCAGGATATTTGGTGAGTTATACAACATTGCCATGGGCAGCAATCATTATTCACAAATATATGTGACCCTGGACCACAAAACCAGTCATAAGTTGCACGGGTGATATTTGATGCAATAGCCAACAATACATTGTTTTCAAAATTATAGATTTTTCTTTTATGCCAATAATTAGTAGGATATTAAGTAAAGATCATGTCCCATGAAGATATTTTGGAAATTTCCTACCGTAAATATATAAAATATATTATTAGGAGTAATATGCATTGCTAATGTCTTCTTTTGGAAAACTTTAAAAGTGCTTTTCTCAATATTTTTTTTTTTTTTGCACCCTTAGATTCCAGATATTCAAATAGTTGTATCTCGGCCAAATATTGTCCTATCCTAGCAAAGTATGATGTATAAATCTCAATTAAAAAAATGACCCTTATGACTGGTTTTGTGATCCAGTGTCACATATGCCGAATGCCACGATTGACTAATCAGAATGAACAATAGTTTTGCAGCATTTAATAATCTCGATAATGAACAGTGTTGATAATGATAGTGTTGTAGTCAAGACCACCTAATCCGACACCAAGACAAGACCAAGATCAACACTCCTTAAATTCATAAGAGATCCATATTACCACCTGAGAAATGACTTATTTTTAATCAATAAATATAATTAGAATAAGACACTATATAGAGCCATTACCAATCAAATGAAATCATTAACAACAGAATTCATCTTTGCACTGCAGAGGTGGTACAGAAGATGCCTCTGAATTGGTAAAATACAAATGCATAAATAATGTTTAAAAAAATGTTTTAAAAAATTAGTGCTGGTCAATCGATTAATCGCGATTAATCGCATCCAAAATAAAAGTTTGTGTTTACATAATATGTGTGTGTACTGGGTATAATTATGTATATATAATTACACACTCCTTCTTGTATATATTTAAGAAATATTTGCATGTATATATGTTTATATAATTTATCTTGTATATAAATATAAATATTTTATATATAAATTTTTTTCTTAAATATATACATGCATATTTATATAAACATAATAATAATAATACACAGCACACACACATATATATATATTATGTAACACAAAAGTTTATTTTATATGCAATTAATCGCGATTAATCGATTGCCCAGCATTAAAAAAATATATATATTAAATGTTAAAAGCAATATCATGTTTGCAGTCATGCTCAAATTTGTTAAAACAGCTCTCTTGCTCTTGTGATATTACTTAATTATATCACGTTATAATATAAAAATCCAGGTCTCATACAAGTACTTTTTTTGCAATAGTATCTTGAATTTTGTGAGCATTTGTATTAATTTTGGAGATATTTGTGACACAATCCCTCATTAATTTCTGAACCGGTGTTAATGATGTTAATACCACAGTGAGCAGTGGCTCAGTGGTTCATGTAGGTTGTCTACAAACCGGAAGGTTGGTGGTTCAATCCCCGGTTCCACCTGAAGAGGTGTCCATAAGTAAGACACCTAACCCCAGCTGCTCCCGACGAGCTGGACGGCGCCTTGCATGGCTGACACCACTGTTGGTGTATGAATGGGTGAAGGTGAGGCAATATGTAAAGCGCTTTGGATGGCCATGGGTCTTTTGAAAGTGCTATATAAATGCAGTCCATTTAATAAATGAATCAGACAATGCACCGGCAATTTAATAATAGCCCAGCAGTTGTGATCTTTACCGGTTTTGAAGCAAAAAAAGGGGTTGGGGACTTTTGAAGTCTGAGACCCGAGACAAGACCAAGAACTTTAAAAAATGGTCTTAAGACTGGTCTCGAGTACCACAACACTAATGATTATTACTACATATACTAGATTTTACCATAGATTAACACATTTCAAACATTCACATTCGTTGATGCGGTCTTTGGTCTTGAAATTAGCTGATGATAAATAAAATGCAGCTTGAATCTTTTGCTTTCGTTGGCGTGAATTGAAGTTGCATAGCCTATGGCACGGGAATTAAAGATTGGATGTATTATTAGTTTAGATAGCCTGTTTCGTTTGCGAGCGCTGCTGCGAGCAGCATCAGTCTGCCTCAGCTTGTCAAAAATGCCTTTTTACTGTGGTGGCGATAGTAAACATTTAAACGAACATTGTGATATGCTTGAAGTGTTTTATATCTATGGATTTTATTATAGGCAAGACAAGTCCAGTGTTGATTTGAGAGGCTAAATTGATCAAACATGTGGTTATCTCACTGTCAGCCGCTGGCCGCTTGGTCGTCACTTTAAAAAATTATTTTTTTCTAAATTAACTTAATAAAAAAAAGAAACAAAATATAAGTACTTATTAAAAACAAAGCTGAACTATTTTTATGGCTGCAATAGTGTGTTAAAATAAAAAAAAACCCACGTGCTCCAGGACTCGGAGTAGGCCTATTTACGTGTCATGTTATCATAAGAGTCCTATTAATTTTAAATATTGTGGTTATCGCCAATACCGGTATATTGTCACAGTATTATGCCCCGCCTCTAGGGGACTAGGGAACACTCTAGCAGGGCATAATAAATAGAAATGGGTTATGGTATGGAATCCCAAGAACAAATCACTCCGGTCGATAATCAAACATTCAACACCAAACTAAGTAAAGAAGAATTTATTAATGAATCGCAAAGGGAATGACGAGCATCTCTTCAGGGTGGCCAAAATAACAAGCAAAATAAACCTAAAAAGAAACAGGGAGGTACATTAAATAACCTAATCGATAGCAAAAGAAAATACATTTAACTGACCTAACTACCTAACAAAAACAGAGCCCAAACAAGTTTCAAAATAAACAGCAGGACACCCCTACGCTCTTGTGATATCATAACATGTCATCATAACATCTTCTACCCAGATGTTACTAAGACTGGTCAAATTTGATCATCGGCCGGAGGAGGGATCCAGGAGCTCTCTCAACTCGTTCGCGGCCGAACCAACAATGAGCTCCTCGTCAAACACCGACAGCGTCCTTTTATCGTCCACGACCTCATCTAGACGACCAATGACGATCATCCGCACAATCGCTGGACAACCTATCAGAGCAAGAAGGATTAGGGAGGGAGAAAGAGAAAACACAGCAATACAAATACAAGAGACACAGGTCGTAACACACACCCAAAATTAACATGATGTCAATATTTCGTGCTTTGAATATCACAATTATCGCCAATACCGGTATATTGCGACACCCCTAGTTGATGCATTTAAATCTTTTTGCATATTTTAGATAATTATTTAGTATTTTTATGAAGCCGGACCGGTTTTACTGTGCTTCATACAGTGAAGGCAAAACCTGACTGGCACATACACACACGTATAGTGTTATATATGGGAGTGTGTGCTTGGAACTGGAGAGAAAAAAACTGGTGCGTTTTATCAAGTGAAAGAGAGAATTCATTATGGAGGAATATTCTCCTGCAAATAAAGCTTTAATTGCGAAGTCTGATAAAATATTAATGTGCAGCATTATTAACCTCGGTAAGTCTATGTGAGATCAAAACGAGCATGAAAAGGACAGCCAGTGAGAGTTAGAGACCTACCGCTCATATCCACCAAATGCATGAATTGAATTCTTAATTACTCAGACTTCTCAGCTCTAACTCCTGAATGTCTAAAGAATTGGGGAAACTTTCCTCTTAACTTGTAAGATCAAACATTATTTTTTTCTAAAGGCAGCGATTTCACAAAGTTAGATGTACTGTATGTATAGTTTTACATCTTCTGTGCAAATGCTATCATGCACAATGAATATACACACAATAATTGTATTGGCATGGCTGACAGATCATTGTTATTTGGTTGCTAAGGTGTTCTGAGGGATTTGTATTGGTCACTATGGGTTTTTTGTGTGGTGTTGTGATGGCAGCTAATGTTGACAAATCAATAACAGAATAAATGAAATGCAAGAAATAAATAAAATATAAATAACAACCTGAATATTGGCGTTCTAAGACTAACCCACCGCACATGTGATGCAAGGTGACAGTGGAAGGCTCAGGTTATTATTTCAGATGTTTACGTCCTGCATTTGATTCATTAGCATTCAAAAGCCGTCCCTCGAAGGCTGTGTGCGTCCAGGCAGAAGCTGATTATATGCATACTATATGTACGTATGTGACAACATCAGTTGCCAGTGCCTTCTAATGTGGATTGTTTATTGAAAATTTTGAAGGAATAGCATGAAGCCATCAGCATAATTCATTTTCCAGGTGACTGTATATGGGAAATTCGTCTTTGAGGGGTTACAAATCCTTTTCGCACAAACCTTGTTCTTGTAATTCGTCTTAATCAGAATCACATCCCACTCGCAAGCAGTTGCCATCATCAAATGAAAGCCTTTTATACCCGGAGGTTATTTGCACTATACATTTGCAGTGTATGTTCAGTGTTTTAGTGGTGGTTTGGTTCAGAAATATATTATATGCGATCAGTTATAACAGCCCTGACCCATTGAGGCATGGACTCCATTGAAGGTGTGCAGCAGCACCAAAATGTTAGCAGCATATCATTTTAGTCCTGTAAGTTGCGAGGTGGGGCCTCCATGGATCGGAATTGTTTGTTCAGCACATCCCACAGATGCTCGATTGGATTAAGATCTTGGGGATTTGGAGACCAAGTCAGCACCTCAAACTCGTTGTTGTGCTCCTCAAACCATTCCTGAACCTTTGCTTTGTGGCAGGCGCATTATCTGCTGAAAGAGCCACAGCCACCAGGGGATATAATTTCCATGAAAGGGTGTACATGGTCTGCAACAATGCTTAGGTAGGTGGTACATGTAAAAGTAACATCCACATGGATGGCATAGAACCAGCATTAACTTCTTGAGCAGTTTGAGCTACAGTAGCTTGTCTGTTTGATCGGACCACACGGGCCAGCCTTCGCTCCCCACGTGCATCAATGAGCCTTGGCCGCCCATGACCCTGTAGTCGGTTCACCACTGTTCCTTCCTCGGAGCACTTTTGATAGATACTGACCACTGCAGACCGGGAACACCCCACAAGAGCTGCAGTTTTGGAGATGCCCTGTCCCAGTCGTCTAGCCATCACAATTTGGCCCTTGTCAAACTCACTCAAATCCTTACGCTTGCCCATTTTTCCTGCTTCTAACACATCAACTCTGAACACATCAAATGAAGCGATAATCAGTGTTATTCACTTCACTCAGTCATAATGTAATGCCTGATTAGTGTATATTTATATACATAATTTTCTTATTAACAGAATAAAAAACACATGTATGTAAGTATGTATATTTTCCACACACACCAGTTGTGTTCAATTTAACCATACTGTTTTGGTTCTGTAATGGAAAGTGGTATGATATTGTGTTTACCATTTTTTGAGTTTTTATACGATTTTATGAGGTATTTTGTGATCTTTTTTTTGCTTTTATGTAGATTTTTCTTTCATATAAAACGCCCTAGCAGTCAAAAGAGGGGCGTGCCATTAAGGGCAGACAGATGGGGGGTGGTTTGCAGTAATCAGATGAATATGAGACTGAGTGAGTGTGTTATTGTGGACAGTCGGGAGCCAAACCCTGCAGGGACCGAGTTTAATCACCCTCAGAGATGGAGAGTTTCTTAATGTGTGTGCTGTGTTTGTGGGGTGGACAGATAGGGAACGTCTTGATATATATTTGCATCAGAGTACAATTAGTGCATACAGGGACTGTGTGTGTGTGTGTGTGTGTGTGTGTGTGTATGTGTGTGTGTGTGTGTGTGTGTGTGTGTGTGTGTGTGTGTGTGTGTGTGTGTGTGTGTGTTTGGCGTTGCGAATGGATGGCAGAAGGACAAGACTACTCCACCTTCTCAAGGACAAACGGAGATTAACGACCATCGGTCCCTGCACCCTCACCCCCTATGGACACACACACACACACACACACACACACACACACACACACACACACACACACACACACACACACACACACACACACACACACACACACACACACAAATTATTACAAAATGCCGCCAATATATCAAACCCCCACCCCCATTTTTTTAATGGACGTAATTATTACTAAGTATTGTTTTACCTGGTTGCTTTTTAACTCTTAGTGCCAGATTTACTAACAGCTTGCGCCAGTGCAAACCTTCTTTTGGCATTAAAAACTACTGTACGTATTTACTAAAGACACGCAGTGAAAACTTAGTGCTGAAAAGGAGTGGACACAGTTATTTTTTGCGGCTGACCTTATTAAAAATAAATTGTATGGGAGAGTATTTGATTGAATTATGCAAGGTTTGTGCTAGTCAACTGATTAAAGGAGCAGTATGTAATATTGGCAGCTATATATAGTATATTGGAGAGAGTTGTTTTCCCCGCCCCCTCCTCCTCAGACTAAACGCTCATGTGGGTTGCCAGATTTAAATCACTTTACAATAGACTACAATAATACAAACTGGGGTGTTGAAATACCATTGGGTACATTGGCAGAGTGGGCGGGATCATGCAAATCCAAAACAAAAACAGAAATTCTGACACAAAGTGCACATTTCAAAGTAGAATAACTGGTTGTAACATTGTTTTTCAGAGAAACAAGTATTCATTTCTTTTTTTTTAAAAGCTACTGACTCCAAACATCAACTGTATCTTTGCTGTTAAAATTTTCTGATGTATTTTCTTAAATACTTAAATTATTAAAAACAAAAATTCAGCAAGAACACGTTTTTCCCCACTGTTTTGACAGTTTTGTATTACTGTATAAATATTGACATAAAGCTTAAGAGGATGTAGTCCAAACGCATTTGCACATGTATAAAATGTGTACTGGAAATGTGTTTCCTTACTTTGAAATGTGAAGTATACAAAATATATTTTAGCAAAACATATTCCTTTTAATCATGTTGTTTGCAATATATAATATTTCCAACATATTTTGGCCAGAACAATATTTTTGCTGTATGGGATATAGCTAGCCTGACGTTGTCATACTCAATTCTAGCCAGAATATGAGTCTGATACTGCTCCGTTGGGCTGTGATTATGGGGTGTGTTTCAACCGAACCAGGAAAGACCTCAATTGGATAGACCTACAACCAATCAGAGCAACGCATAACGTTAGTTGTCAAATGTCAACAGAACTCAACTGCACACAGTGTTGCCAAGTCCATGGTTTTCCCGTGGGCTGTTTTTCCATGTCTGTGGGTTGACGCTACCCCAATTATGTGATATTTAGACCCAGGAATACGAATTTTAGCAGGCAGCCCTGCCAAAAAAACACACATTTTACCCCAGACCGAACTGCCCGATCTCAAATGTTGTGGGCGGGGCTAAGTTCGGCTGGCATCTAGGCTAGGATATAACATCGACTAACCATAAATTCATATAAGGTATGAAAAATGTCCCATTTTCAAATGTCCCATTTTGCACTTCACAGCGATTTGTCGCAGCACAGCCATGCATGTAAGGAGAGAATTTTAAATGAGGGGACTCCCTTGTGAGGTAGACGGACATATGCGTGTGTGTGTGCGCGCTCACCACCGTTTCATGTATGTCTTAAATACACCAAACATCGCAGCCTATTTGGAATTATCCTCACTTACTTCCTGAACTTTATTAACAGAGGGAGAAATGACCTCTGGACCGTGACACGCCACTGAATTCATTTCACTTAAACAAAGATTCAACCTCATCATCATTCTGAAATGAGCCCTGAGAGAAACTCCGGATGAGCTTCTGGAATTATAAAGAGAGACCAGAATAATCTTGACCCACGTAGCATTTCAGAGCTTGTAGTAAAATGAATAACGGTTCAAAGGATGTGCCATGAAACACATATGTATTTAAGGACGGGGGACCAGATTGTGACGTCAGCAGAAGACTGACTCATTCTTCATTCTTGTTCCTAAAATACCCTTCTTTTTCCCCTCTCAGACTTTTATTGAAGTTTACTCAGTTCTAAGGTCCTTGTACTTTCAGCTTCACAGCATCTGTAGAGATTGACTCGGCTCAGCGCTGTGTTCCAGCTTTGAGACATTATTCACAGCTGAAAAATCCTCGCCTCATGCTGCTGCTGCTCTGACTAATCAGGGAATTCTTGATTTGGCTCTGACAACACCAAGAACTGGCTGTACACAAATGTTTTTTTTTAAGAACAGATTTGAGAAAACATATTTGAGCATTGTGTAAAGTTTTGGTGACTGCATTTCTACTGTAGAAATGTAACTTGCTGTGATATCTATATTACATTTTAGAAAAAACAAACAAAAACATCCTAATTTGCATGCTAACCATTTAAAACCATTTATGGCCATTTCCCTCTTGAACAGTTAAATAGAGATCTGGTGACTGTGGAGACCATTTTAGTACAGCGAACTCATTGTCATGTTCAAGAAACCAATTTGAAATGATTTGAGCTTTGTAACATGGTGCATTATCTTGCTGGAAGTAGCCATCAGAGGATGGGTACATGGTGGTCATAAAGGGATGGACATGGTCAGAAATAATGCTCAGGTAGGCCGTGGCATTTAAACAATGCCCAATTGGCACTAAGGGGCCTAAAGTGTGCCAAGAAAACATCCCCCACACCATTACACCACCACCACCAGCCTGCACAGTGGTAACAAGGCATGATGGATCCATGTTCTCATTCTGTTTACGCCAAATTCTGACTAATACCATCTGAATGTCTGCAAAATGTGTGCAAATTGTAGCCTCTTTTTCCTATTTGTAGTGGAGATGAGTGGTACCCGGTGGGGTCTTCTGCTGTTGTAGCCCATCCTCCTCAAGGTTGTGCGTGTTGTGGCTTCACAAATGCTTTGCTGCATACCTCGGTTGTAACGAGTGGTTATTTCAGTCAAAGTTGCTCTTCTATCAGCTTGAATCAGTCGGCCCATTCTCTTCTGACCTCTAGCATCAACAAGGCATTTTCGCCCACAGGACTGCTGCATACTGGATGTTTTTCCCTTTTCACACCATTCTTTGTAAACCCTAGAAATGGTTGTGCGTGAAAATCCCAGTAACTGAGCAGATTGTGAAATAATCAGACCGGCCCGTCTGGCACCAACAACCATGCCACGCTCAAAATTGCTTAAATCACCTTTCTTTCCCATTCTGACATTCAGTTTGGAGTTCAGGAGATTGTCTTGACCAGGACCACACCCCTAAATGCATTGAAGTAACTGCCATGTGATTCGTTGATTAAATAATTGCATTAATGAGAAATTGAACAGGTGTTCCTAATAATCCTTTAGGTGAGTGTATACAGAAATTGAATCAAGTTATCAAACACCTTTCTGCATGAATTATAAATTAAATATAGATGAATCCTTATTAAATCTGCAATTTCCTCTGTTACCTTTGTTCTTTGATTAAAATTTAATACAGATTTCACAGCAACTTGTTTTAGAAGGCTGTTGTCACTTTAAGATCTGCCGCTGCCACACATGACGCAGATCTGACGCGCATCCCATTCTCTCACAACTCTTTAATTTAATTTAAGACGTTATTTAACTCATTTAAAACTGCTCTTATGAGAATACTTATTCAAGTTTGAAAGAGAACTCGATACTGATGTGCGCCTTTCTGTGCATTGTGTGTTACATAGACAGGACATTCACAGACAGCATGTTCTCTTTTGCCTTGTCATGCTTGAATGGTTTGAAAGCATTTACATGAATAAGAGTGTGGTCATATAATGTAATGCTAGCCAAAGGATGATAGAAAACGGATACTGCGTTAACCCTTAAATGCATGACTGCTTCACCAATCATTCTTACATATTCAGGTCTTTAGCGACCCGGGACTATATCTAACACGGATGGATCTCTACCTGTCGCGCTAATATAAAACTCTCCTGATATTAGTGTAACAATAAAATTAAATATATTTTGTTACCTTTTGGAGCTTGGGAGGGTTCGGTTTATCCCTGGTTTCAAGCTACATATACCTTGGGTAAAACAAATCTGCCATTTTATTAGGTACACCTTGCTAGTAGTGGATTGGACTCCCTTTTGCATTCAGAAATGCCTTTATTCTTCATAGCATAGATTCAACCAGGTTCTGGAAATATTCCTCAGAGATTCTGGTCTATATTGACATGATAGCATCACACAGATGCTGCAGATTTGTTGGCTGCTCATCGATGTTACAAATCTCCCGTTCCAGCACATCACAAAGGTGCTCTATTGGATTGAGATCTGGTGACTGTAGAGGCCGTTTAAGTTCAGTGAACTCACTGTCATGTTAAAAAAAAACAGTTTGAAATGATTTGAGCTTTGTGACATGTAACGTTTTCCTGCTGGAAGTAGCCATAAGAAGATGATACACTGTGGTCATAAAGGGATGGACATGGTTAGCAACAATACTCGGGTAGACTGTGGCGTTTAAACAATCCTCAATTGGGCCCAAAATGTGCCAAGAAAATATCCCAGGCACCATTATACCACCGGAACCGCTGATACAAGGCAGGATGAATCCATGCTTTCATGAAGTTTACACCAAATTCTGACCCAGAAATCGAGACTCATCGGACCAGGCAACGCTTTTCCAATGTACTATTTTCCAATTTTGGTGAGCCTGTATGAATCATCGCCATAGTTTGCTGTTCTCAGCTGACAGGAGTGACACCGTCTTCTGCTGCTGAAGCTTATCTGCTTCAAGGTTTGACATGTTGTGCATTCAGAGATGCTCTTCTGCAGACATCGGCTGTAACGAGTGCTTATTTAAGTTACTGTTGCCCTTCTATCAGCTCAAACCAGTCTGGCCGTTCTCCTCTTAGCTATCGCATAAACAAGGCATTTCCGCCGCTGACTGACTATATTCTCTTTTTCAGCCATTCTCTGTAAGCCCTCAAGATGGTTGTGTGATGGTTGTGCGTGAAAATCCCAGTAGATCAGCAGTTTCTAAAATACTCAGATCAGTCCTTCTGGCACCAACAACCATGCCACGTTCAAAGTCATTTAACCCTTAAATGCATACCTCGGGTCTTTAGCAACAAGAGAAGTCATTCACTACCCTCCTCCTCATTCATTTTTTAAAGTTCAATCCATTTTAAACAATATAACAAGAAAAAAAAAATCATAATTGAATGCCTGTTTTTCCACTAGTTTTTTGTCAAAATTGTATAGGGTTGCTAACGACCGTGTAAGATTGTACGCATTTTTTATCTGCACAATAATAAATAAATCTATAATGACGAAATGAGTGCAATTCACCTTTATTCCACAAGGTGGCAATGTCTGATACACAATGATGAAGTGACGTTTCACTCATATTTACCTCAGACAGAAAGCGAAACAATAATAGCCTATATATAATCTGCAAAACTTGAAATGGCTCAGCGATTTACTGCAGAGACAGTACTGAACACAATCAAATATTAGTGTCACTGTCACTTGATGATGGATCTGGTGAAGGAAGCTGTCAGTGATTAAAATATTTATTTTGAAGACGTTGAAAATGAATTTTGAGGATATGCGTGAGATGGCGAATATGAGGGAAATGCAGAATGTACTGGGAAATGAGTTCTGACGAGGACAGTTATGATCGTATAAAACATCTGCTCAAACGGAACCCTTCCAAGCTCCAAAAGGTAACGAAATATGTTTTATTTTATTCTTCTGTAATTGTTACTCAAATATCAGGAGTTTTATATATTATCGCGACAGATTTAGATCTATCCATGTTAGATATAGATCCGGGTCGCTAAAGACCCGAATATGTAAGAATGTTTGGCAAAACAGTCATGCATTTAAGGGTTAAATCACCTTTCTCCCCATTCTGATGCTCAATTTGAACTTCAGCAGATTGTCTTGACCATGTCTACATGCCTAAATGCATTGAGTTGCTTGTGATTGGCTGATTAGATATGTGACCAGTCACGGAAAGTAGGGACACAAGTCGGCAGCACAAGTTTCGAGCAAAATGAGAAATAAGCGGTTTTTTTTGCAGAATCTGTTAGTTGAGATCACGAAGAAGCCTCTCCGTGTTTGAGATAGCAGTATTGGTATATTTAAAAGCATACACTTTGAGGTTGAAATCGGCTTGTTTTTCTGAGATTCTAGCATGCAGCAGAGGCGTATTTCTTTTGTTATTGCCCCCGCCCTCCAAGGGAAGCGTGGCTCAGTGTTGCCAAGTCCGCTGTTTTTAATGTCCGTGGGTTGAAGCGACCCCAATTATGTGATATTTAGCCCCGGAAGCCCCCCTGAAACGCGATTGGGCTTGTTTTGGGCTAGTTTTGAGAAGCAATTGTGTGGGTTTTGTTGTGAAAACCTGGCAACCCTGGTGGCTGGCTGCGCACAGATCTCTGTTGGCAGTGCTAAAGCAATAACGAGCAGCTGATACGAAGTGCAAACCATCCAGATGATAGAAAGTCTGAAGCAGTAAAGAACCAACACAATCATCTTTCCCTTGTGCAGAAAGAGAGGGCTGTGTACAACGACATGACTGAAAATAAACATACATACAGGTCCTTGAAAGTGCTTGAATTTATTTTGTGCAAGAAGTTTTCTGGAAGAAATTCCATATTATTCTCTCTGGTCCGATAATGTGTTATTTCGCCAACACTTCGTGGACTATGCTTGATTTATGTTTGTTACTTGCATTTACCCGTTACGTTAAGTATTTCCCGCGTGAGGTACTTTGTGTTGTACGTTGCTATGATGTTCATGCGTGCACAAAACTATACGGTACCTCAGCGTTTCACAGACACACCGTGAAATATTGCAAAAATAGACTGGTTACATGAGCCTAAGCTCTTTTCAATAAAATCCATGCAAAAGTTAATATCAGATCATTTTAGAATACAGTATAGGATGTACCGAATATTCTTCAGTTTTATGCAAAACAGAAATATGACAAATAGAATATCAGACCTCTGTCATATGGCCAAAAATAAATGCAAAAAAACCCACAAAAAAAACCCCAAAAAAAACCTGGACCTGGACCTGGAAAGTCTAAAAAGAAAAACTGTTTTAGACCTAAAAGAGTCTTTGTAGGCCTATGTTACCCTTAAATGTCAGAGAAAATAACAGAATCAGATTTTTTTTTTTTCTTATAGAAAATTGTACTTTGCATATTCTACTATAAAAACACAATTATAGTTGATTTTAGTTTATCATAGTTGATCATGACGGTTATCACAGAATCCTGTTAAAAAGTCCTAATGCTACACAATGAAATCAATTCACCAAGTTTTATGTAGAAAACCAGCAAACAAATAAAATTAGCATCAATATGTACTTTTTGTTTACATAAACATTAAAATAATAACATTAAAAATGATGGCCAGATTTTAAAGGAGTGTCTTGCAACATGTTATCTACAATGCACAAATAGAGTTTGGATAAGGTTTTATAAAAAGATAAAACTCACATATTTCAGCCTCTAAGTCATTTTAAGTCAAAAAAGATAAATTACTGACATTTACAATGCACATTATCCTTTATTATTAATAGTATGCGGTCCGATTGCAACCATGCAGCTTTACAGGGGGTATGGCTTATCTAAATGAGATGTAAATGAGCCCTATTGTCACTCCCAGCAGGTGAGAACAGGTGAGAACAGGTGAGAACAGGTGAGAACACAATCTTTAGAGGCAAATTTCTCCCTATTAAGCTTTTTTGAGTGCCTACTTTCAAATGGCCACAACTTCTCAAAATATTATCAGATTTCCATGTGTTACACATCGCTGGAAAGCTTGGAGACTACACTTTCAGAATCTGTAAATAACTCAAAATGCCCCAGAAACTACTTTCCGTGACTGGTCACATATTTGCGTTGATGACAGTGTTAATTTTGACAGCAAATTTTGATTTAGTCTAAAATGCCATTTAGTTTTAGTCATATTTTAGTCACCTGAATTGTTATTAGTTTTAATCGACTAAATCTACAGTATGTTTAGTCGACTAAAATCTAATGAGTTTAGTTAAATTGTAATGCATTCATTGAGCATTTAAGCATTACATAACCAACTGTTACTTGAATACGTTAAAACTGACATTTTGACATAATTGTGTTTTTGACCGTTCAAGCGCAAAAATACATGAAAGAGAGCTCAATTCACTTTTTTCTTTGTTTAAAAAAAAATCTATATAGTTTTTATAATTTTGTACTTCTGTTTTAGTTAGTTTATCAGAGGTTAAGCTAAAACTTACAATAAGTTTACGTTTTTAATATTTCAGTTAACATAACATTATACTTTATTGAATAATATATGTCAAATACTGTTCTTAGTCTTTTCTCCTGACTATGAATTGAATGGAAATTAAATTAAATACAGTATTGTGAAACCAAAAATGTTTATATAATGCATGACTTTTAATTATAAACAAGCTCGAAATACACATTGACTCTTATTTTGAAATGTATGCGCCACTATTGCAGTTGCATCTGCTCTTTCAAGTTCAGATGAGGGAGATAAAATATGCATTGTTACAACTGTCTAAAACATATTACTAAATAAACATCATAAAGTAAACATTGTCATTATTGCTTTTCATTGATTGAACCGCTCTGAAGCGCAGTTTCTTGAGCCTGTAGAACACGCAACAGCGCCGCATTTTCCTGCGGGTAGTTTAGCATGTTACAATTCAAATGTGTGCATCTATTACACAGGACATCAGTACTGACTGGATCTCATCTCTAATCGTCCCTCCCTAACACTTTCGTTTCGTTTTTAGTCGTTGACAAAAACAGCGGTAGAACAGCGTTTTTGTCATCCAAAATTGTTTTTTATCTCGTTATCCTCAAGTTTTCATCAGTGACGAAAATGATGATGGAAACTATTTGTCAACAAAATGAACACTAGTTGACGAGCAGTTGAACAGGTGTATCTAATAAAGTGTATTTCATTATTTCATAGTAGATGTTTTACTAATGACTGATTCAGTTTTGCAGGCTCTTAAAACTGGACTTTTTTCACCGTTTGACTTCCAGACTGTTTCACACCAGCGAAGAAACTGCCATTGAAATGAATAGGAATATTATTCCACAGGTATTATAGACTTTCCTAGGCCTTTATTCCTATACTAGCATATATCCTATTGTCATCAAATAAATAATATAAGATGCTATATAATAAATAGACATACCCAACATTCAAAATCAAAATAATACATCAAAAGCTCCCACAAGTGTATCAGGCATTCTCTCCACTTCAGTTACTGCCGTCTGCTCAGATGATGTGTGTGTGTGTGTGTGTGTGTGTGTGCATATGGAAAATTTAGCATGCGTGTATGTGTATGCAGGTCCACCCAGGCTTGAGTGAGACCGCAGGTGACAGACTGTCTCATCGCGCCATCACTGAGGATGTTACGACCACTGTGGGCCAACCATAAAAAACCTAAAGCGTCGACTCAAGGCCCATGAGCCTTCAAATGGCCACACTATGAAACGTGAGAAGCCCCTTTTCCTCGATTGAAACGCATCACTCACCCTCTTGTTTTGTCTCAGCAGAAGCATGTGAAGCTTCCAGTTAATACATCCATGTCTCTTTCTCTTTTGCTTCAAGGAGTTTTTATTCAAAAGGAGACCAGAAAACGTTAAAATTAGGGCTGTCAATCATTTGCAAATTTTAATTAAATTAATTACATGATATGGCATTTAATTAATCACACATTAACGAGAAAAGCCTTAAAATGAAGATTAAACATTGAAAAGACATTAAAGTCAATGGCTAATAGGCCTATTAGGAATAGCATGCTACTCTTACTATTATTGCAGTGCATAAAATGTTTACAGTGCATATTTTCTTTAGAATAACTACTACATTTGATAAATATGCAGTATATAACTGCACAGAATACTGTATCCCAAAATGAAATGTGCTCAGCTTGTCCATGCATCATTGAGATTCATTTCATCCACTGGAATGAAGAAAAATCAGTTGCATTTTTAACATCTTTTGACTCTTTCTATGATCAGACTGCCAAAAGTCATTTTTACATTTTTTCCAAAGATGACAACTGAACACTACAAAGTGAACCGAACAAATGTCCCCACAAAGATGGCAATATACAAAATCCTTGTATTTGCAGGGACATTTTTGGTCCTGATGAGGAAAACTGCTCGGGTTACGACTGTAACCCTTGTTCCCTGAGTAGGGAACGAGCACTGCGTCTGGTTAAGACACTTTGGGGATATTCGCTAGTGCTTAGGGAGTATCCCCAAAGTGTCTTAACCAGACGCAGTGAGAGTTCCCTCGAAAGGGAACAGCTTATAAATCATAGTAAGTGATGTTTTTTTTTTTTTTTTTTATGTGAAAAGAAAGTTTTCAATGAGTATGGGATATGGTTACGGTTAGATTAGATTAGAAATCTTGTCCACACATGTGGAAATTCATCTTCAGCCTCACAAAAACTATACCACAAAGACATTTGACTTATCCAATACAGCACACACACATATCTAAGAAACTTGCAAGAACTACCTGCCCCATGCATTACAAACACAAAACATAAAATAAATATATCAACTAATTACACTAAGTCCATAAATAAGATAACTAAGTAATATTACTAAATAAATAACAACCCTTAGTTACAGTACATATACCGTGTGCAGAATTATTAGGCACGTTGATTTTTCTGATCATATTTTTTTCCCAGGCACATTTTACTAATTTCAAACCACATTAATCCTAATAACTACTATTCATTTTGTATTTAATCATTTATAAGTGATATATAATTGATCATTAAGAAATGAAAAACCCTTTAACTGCAAAATAATTAAGAATTAAGGTAAAGAATTAAGTGTGAAACCATCAGGAACCCTTTAGTCTCCAGCACCACCATTTTGCAGAACTGTAACCTTAACCTGGAGTCTCCAGAAGTGCAAGGTGTCAGGATCTCAGAGACTTAAGTTAGGTAAAGAATCCTAAAAAATTCCCCCTACTAAATAAGAATCACAAGCTGAAGACAGATAGGTGGAGAATGACTCTTGGAGGCCCAGCACCACATCCTCTAGTACCAAAATTCATCTTCCAGAATCTGGCAGTACGTTTTGGGAGTTCATTTTAGTCCATCCTGAAGTCCGTTTTGCTGAGATGGACTAAAAATGAACTCCCAAAACGTACTGCCAGATTCTGGAAGATGAATTCTTCAAACAGTGGTGCAAGAGGCTGTGGTGCTGGTCCTTCAAGAGTCACTCTCAACCATCTGTCTATAAAGCCAATAAAAAAAAGCAGTCTACATGTATTTTAAAACACTTCAGCTTGTGATTCTTATTTAGTGGGGGTCATTTTTTAGGATTCTTTACCTAACTTAAGTCTCTGAGATCCTGACACCTTGCACTTCTGGAGACTCCAGGTTAAGGTTACAGTTCTGTAAAAAAGTTCTGTGGCGCTGGAGACTAAAGGGTTCCTGATGGTTTCACACTTAATTCTTAATTATTTTGAAGTTAAAGGGTTAGTTCACCCAAAAATGAAAAATCTGCCATCAATTACTTACCCTCATGTCGTTGGACACCCGTAAGACCTCCGTTCATCTTCAGAACACAAATGAAGATATTTTAGTTGAAATTCAATGGTACTAAAGACGTCATTACAAAGTCCATCTCACTACAGTGGTTCTACAATAACTTTATAAAGCGACAAGAATAGTTTTTGTGCTAAAAAAACCCCCTAAATAATGACTTATATAGTGATGACCAATTTCAAAACACCGCATCATGAAGCTTCGAAGCGTTATGAATCAGTGAGTCGAATCAGCGTGTTTGACACGCGATCCGAATCATGATTCGACTTGCTGATCCATAATGCTTCGAAGCTTCATGATGCCTTGTTTTGAAATCGGTCATCACTATATAAGTCGTTATTTAGGTTTTTTGCGCACAAAACCTATTCTCGTCGCTTCATAAATTTATTGTAGAACCATCGTAGCGAGATGGACTTTGTAACGACGTCTTTAGTATCTTTTATGGGTCTTGAGAGTGTACAGTGTATTGTGCCAATGGTTCTGAGCCATCGGATTTCAACTTAAATATCTTCATTTGTGTTCTGAAGATGAACTTACGGGTGTCAAACGACATGAGGGTGAGGAATTAATGACATTTTTGGGTGAACTAACAATTACCATGTGTCTTTTCTTCACCACCTGTTTTTGTCTGACCCTGCTGACCCAATGAGCATTTCACTGTCCAATGGTCATGCCTTAACTGCAATGTCTAGTATTGTATTCGTATTGTATCCTTCTCATGGGCATTTAATAATTTTTGACTTTTCAGTCTGAGTTAAATCTCTTTTTTGGCTCATTTTATCTGTAAAAGAAAATGTGCCTAATAATTCTGCACACCTGAATATAAGGTGTTTTTCATTTCCAGCCTTCATGAATAATTACTATATCACTTATAAATTATTAAATACTAAATTAATAGTAGATATTAGGATTACTGTGGTTTGGAATTGGAAAAAAAATATGATCAGAAAATCAACGTGCCTAATAATTCTGCACACAGTGCAGTGTACATAGACCTAATCATAGATCATTTATTTAATAAAATAATGGTATAAAATATTTCTTAGAGGACAGAATAAACAGTTTGGACAGTATAAAAACCATTATGCCTATGGAGGGTCCCCACAAAGATGGTGCAACTGAGTGTGTGTGAGTCTGTGTTAGAAGTGTCAGTGTGGTTGGATTTGTGGTATTTCTCACCGCAAGGTCAAAAAAAAAAAAAAAAACGTCATAAGCACTGTGTGTGTCTACAAGAACACAAATGCATTGTGAGGGAGTGGCCTTATTCTCAATGGAGAATTCTTCTTCTTTCTTCTCCAGATATTGTGTGTGCGTCGTATGATTCAAGGCTTTATAAAACAAAATGATCTATTGTTTTCTGAGCTGAGCGATGTATAAACCTCTTCACACAGACACATTAACATGCTTTGCATAGGAAATCGCCTTCATGTGTCTTTCTCTCTTTTTCTCTCTGTCACTCTCTCAAGCAAGCTTTTGTGGCTCGCATATTTAATCGCACACTGGATAAGATCTAGATGTGATGTTTTTTTTTGGAATACACAAGAACAAAAGAAGGATTATGAAATTAGATGCAGTTAAAGAAAGGCAATGCGGCATTAAATATTCCGGTATATCTCAAATGTGTTCAATGAAACGCTGTGTCAAGTTAAACATTTAAAAGAAATGATGTTTGGGAAACAGAATGGTTATGGGAGAGCAAGTTGGAGTCAGAAGATAAACCTTAGATGTTACGAGAATGGGATGGAGAGCCACAAAATGCTACATTTATGATTAGTATCTGAAGATCATGTAATTAGAAAATGACCACTAACAAAGATCTCACGAATAATAATCTCATTCTTCCATATCAAGTTTGACGTCAAATATAATATAAAGATGATGATGTTTTTGGTCATATTTTGGAGCTTGGCCCAAAATCTCACAGTTGCCAAAAAACTAAAATATTTCATTAAACATCTCCTTTTGTGTTTAAATAAAATGTAACTGTAAATTTAAAAGTTTAAATAATGAGTTTGAATGCCATAAGATGTTTGGATAAATGCTAGAGGTAAGCTCAGATGACACAATGACAATTTGGCCATTACTGCGATTCTCATCTCAAATGACCTCTATCCGTTAATTGTTTTAATGCTTCATCAACCAACCACATTAAGGTTGTGATTTATCCATACATGAGTTAGCCATATGTCTATGGGGCGTGTGTGTCTCCATTATAGTGTGTGTTTTCGTCGTTCAGCCTGCCAGCCATTGTAATGACACTTATGAAGGTCACAGGAAGGGCTTCTGACTGAATGAGTGTGTGTGTGAGCAAGAGATAAATATTAACAGCTCCACCGTTCTTTCTGCACTGTCCAATAAAAACCCTCGAGACAGAGTAACATCTGTCATGGATAGAATGACGGAGAGAGAGAGAGAGAGAGAGAGAGAGAGAGAGAGAGAGAGAGAGAGAGAGAGAGAGAGAGAGAGTGGCGACATGAGAATGACGAAAAACCTTCGGTGTCCACTCACACACCTATTATCTGACCGGACCGCCCTAAACATTATACCAGCCTTCACTATTTGGAATGCAGAGGAGTTAACGCTAACACTGCCTGAGAGGTTTCGGTAAAGAACTCAGGAAGGGTTTTCTCGTATATTGATTGATTAAATTTAAACCGATTCCCTCGTTTACAGGAATACCTGGAGAGAAAGGTTCACCTGCTGTGTCAGCGTTCTCTGAGTCCCCATCCATCTCGATTACACGGTTTCATTATCTGCCGATTCACACCGCTGAGCATAAACATCTCTGTGAGGAGTTCGACAGCTTCGTTCTTTTAAATGTTGAAGAGTTTTGTTGGGTGAAAGAGTTAGAGAGCATGTGATTGGTCAAAGTGTCACAATAGTACAGTAATTTAATTTAGGGATGTTTTTGAGTCACATTTTAGGCCGTTTCGTTCGATTCCAGCAGCTGTTTATATGTTTGTAAATTCTGTAAATGTACAGTAAAAACCCGTTAATTGGTAGATACCTTAATATATAGTACAGTAAAAGCTGAAAGAATGGTTTAACACTGTATCGTGTGTAATATTACTGTAAAAAAATATATAAAAAAAATATTGGAAATAAAACCTAAATTACCATATCATTTACAGAGAAAAACACTGTCCATGCATAACACATAACACCTCACATATGAATATATTTTATATAAATAATTTAAGTTTCTTCTAATTTTTGGAATTGTAATTTAGCCTTTCTATATTACCATCTATTTTATTATGTTGGTAGATTATAAGTATCTTTTAAGGTGAATGCAGATTTTGATAGTTCAAGTAGATTGATATTTTAACATTATACCACTGAATGAAATATAAGTTGCTGAATTGTAAGTTGCCCTAATACAGAGTGTCTATTTACACCAAGTGAAAATAGTGAGCCGTGTTGGCAAGCGCTATTTACACTAGCTCCGTCCAACAATGCCTGGTTCGGCCAAACAAGGTTAAAAAAGATAGATCTGTTTTAGTGCTTTCAGTGGTGTAGTCAGTAGAGTGTAAAGCACAGGGAGCTAAGTTTTGACACGATCGACCCGGGTTCGAATCCGCCTTTTGCAGAGCTCGCTCTTCTCCCTTTTCCCATCATATATCACATCAGAAAGGCATTTATTTTGAATAAAAATGTTCCAAAAGTGGAAATAAAGTGCCGAAAGGAAACAAAATGTTTAATAATAATAAGAGTATTTATTTGGTAGGGTTAGGGCAGGTAGGTGTAGAGATGGCTTTTATTGTCCCATTAAGGCGGCATCCTTTTGATAATTATAATAAATATAATCATTTACACTATTATTGTGGCATTCTGTTAATGTACAACAATACTGAGGTGCAATATATATACAGTGAGGAAAATAAGTATTTGAACACCCTGCTATTTTGCAAGTTCTCCCACTTGGAAATCATGGAGGGGTCTGAAATTGTCATCATAGGTGCATGTCCACTGTGAGAGACAAGTAGAACAGTAGAGCATGGCGCTAGCAACGCCAAGGTCATGGGTTCGATTCCCAGGGAAAGCAAGAACTGACAAAAATGTAAAAATGTGTACCCTGAATGCTATGTAAGTCACTTTGGATAAAAGTGTCTGCCAAATGCATAAATGTAAATGTAATCTTAAAAAAAAAAAATCCAGAAATCACAATATATGATTTTTTAACTATTTATTTGTATGATACAGCTGCAAATAAGTATTTGAACACCTGTCTATCAGCTATAATTCTGACCCTCAAAGACCTGTTAGTCTGCCTTTAAAATGTCCACCTCCACTCCATTTATTATCCTAAATTAGATGCACCTGTTTGAGGTCGTTAGCTGCATAAAGACACCTGTCCACCCCATACAATCAGTAAGAATCCAACTACTAACATGGCCAAGACCAAAGAGCTGTCCAAAGACACTAGAGACAAAATTGTACACCTCCACAAGGCATGGAAAGGGCTACGGCGAAATTGCCAAGCAGCTTGGTGAAAAAAGGTCCACTGTTGGAGCAATCATTAGAAAATGGAAGAAGCTAAACATGACTGTCAATCTCCCTCGGACTGGGGCTCCATGCAAGATCTCACCTCGTGGGGTCTCAATGATCCTAAGAAAGGTGAGAAATCAGCCCAGAACTACACGGGAGGAGCTGGTCAATGACCTGAAAAGAGCTGGGACCACCGTTTCCAAGGTTACTGTTGGTAATATACTAAGACGTCATGGTTTGAAATCATGCATGGCACGGAAGGTTCCCCTGCTTAAGCCAGCACAGGTCAAGGCCGTCTTAAGTTTGCCAATGACCATTTGGATGATCCAGAGGAGTCATGGGAGAAAGTCATGTGGTCAGATGAGACCAAAATATAACTTTTTGGTCATAATTCTGCTAAACGTGTTTGGAGGAAGAAAAATTATGAGTACCATCCCAAGAACACCATCCCTACTGTGAAGCACATGGGACAGTGCGACTGCACTGTATTAAGGAGAGGATGACCGGGGCCATGTATTGCGATATTTTGGGGAACAACCTCCTTCCCTCAGTTAGAGCATTGAAGATTGGTCGAGGCTGGGTTTTCCAACATGACAATGACCCGAAGCACACAGCCAGGATAACCAAGCAGTGGCTCTGTAAGAAGCATATCAAGGTTCTGGCGTGGCCTAGCCAGTCTCCAGACCTAAACCCAATAGAGAATCTTTGGAGGGAGCTCAAACTCTGTGTTTCTCAGCGACAGGCCAGAAACCTGACTGATCTAGAGAAGATCTGTGTGGAGGAGTGGGCCAAAATCCCTCCTGCAGTGTGTGCAAACCTGGTGAAAAACTACAGGAAACGTTTGACCTCTGTAATTGCAAACAAAGGCTACTGTACCAAATATTAACATTGATTTTCTCAGGTGTTCAAATACTTATTTGCAGCTGTATCATACAAATAAATAGTTAAATTGTGATTTCTGGATTCTTTTTTAGATTATGTCTCTCACAGTGGACATGCACCAAAGATTACAATTTCAGACCCCTCCATGATTTCTAAGTGGGAGAACTTGCAAAATAGCAGGGTGTTCAAATACTTATTTTCCTCACTGTATATATATATATATATATATATATATATATATATATATATATATATATATATATATGGCTTCTGCCTGGCCACTCTACGATACAGACCTGATTGGTGGATTGCTGCAGAGATGGTTGTTCTTCTGGAAGGTTCTCCTCTCTCCACAGAGAAACGCTGGAGCTCTGTCAGAGTGACCATCGGGTTCTTGGTCACCTCCCTGACTAAGGCCCTTCTCCCCCGATCGCTCAGTTTAGCCGGGCGGCCAGCTCTAGAAAGAGTCCTGGTGGTTCCAAACTTCTTCCATTTATGGATGATAGAGGCCACTGTGCTCATTGGGACCTTCAATGCTGCAGAAATGTTCTGTACCCTTCCCCAGATCTGTGCCTTGATATAATCCTGTCTCTGAGGTCTACAGACAATTCCTTGGACTTCATGGCTTGGTTTGTGCTCTGACATGCACTGTTAACTGTGGGACCTTATATAGACAGGTGTGTGCCTTTCCAAGTCATGTCCAATCAACTGAATTTGCCACAGGTGGTCTCAAATCAAGTGGTAGAAACATCTCAAGGATGATCAGTGGAAACAGGATGAAGCTGAGACAAAATGGACAAAATTCTTATCCATTAAAGATCGGACAGGACACTTTATTTGGACTAACTTGCTCCTCAGAAATACAACCTGTAAGTATGAATAATTATTGATGTATATATTTTCTACCGGGTGTTTAAAATACATAGTTTGGTGTTTTATGTAGGTCTCCGGCTAACCGCCTAACTCACGTTATTACTGTCTTACTGAAATACTTCTGCTAAGCAGCTGTGGGCCACTATTACCTAAAACTGTGTCTATTAATGCAGATTATCTGTCGTTCTTACTACTTTGAGTAAAGATAAAAGATGGAGCAAGTTTGTTTTTGCAAACTTTAATGTGACATCAGTCATTCACATTAGTGCTCGGCTAACGTATGCGCTGTTATTGATACAGTTCCCGCATGAGCGCCGCAATAATTTATAAATATACACATGGGTTTGTTGATAGACATACTGTTACGGTTTACGTGCAGGCAATGAGCTCACAGAGACGAGGGTAGCCAGGAGAACAGGAACTTTAATATCAAACTCAGGATCACGACAGACACGTACAACATAAACGAGAACCGACAAACACTGAGGGCAAACTGAGGGTATAAATACAAAGGGCTAACGAGGTGATTAACAGGACACAGGTGATATAAATAACTAATTATACAGACTGGGGAGAAACTATGTCACAGGGACTGAACTGAAAACACAATGAACATGGCAGACATTTAACATATTGCCCCCTCGCGCCGTAAACAGGAACAACTGAGGAGGGAGGGAGGGGGCTTTGGAGAAGGGCGTGGAACAAAACAGGCAAAACAAAAAACAGTCCAAAAGAACGAACAAGTCCATGGGGGCGTGGAAGGAGGGAGAAGCCAGCGGGGAGCCTGGAGCAAGAGAAGCCAGGTGGTGTGCCAGAAACCAGCCAGGACGAGGCCCCAGGGCGGAATCGATGGTGGGAGGAGCCATGGAGGAGACGACTGGGAGGTAGACGACACCCTGGGGACGACCAACGGAGAAGGAGCAAGAGATGAAGCCGATGAGCCCCCGCGAAGCTGATGGTCCAGGAGACCGAGGTGGCACCGCAGCGACGAGCACCCAAGGTGGAACCGGTAAACCAGAGGACAGCGGCTGAACTGGAGGGACCGAGGACAAAGGCGGAGCTGAAGGGAAGGCGGAGCCAGACGAAGCCGCAGGTGAAGGCAGGTTGACAACTGACCAAGGCGGAGCCACAGAGACGAGGGAGCCCGGAGAAGCCGTATGGCCGATGGTGTCCGTTGGAGCCGAGGGAGGGAGGAGCCAGGGAGGCGCTGAAGTGTCGACGGGCCGAGGCAGAGCAGGGGGCACGGAGGCTGGAGGCAGAGGCAGGGGAACCTCAGTGCCAGACAGAGCTGGTGGCCTGAAGACACTAGGCGTGTCCACACAATGTGTGGGTGGAGCATAGGGGCAGAAGGGCAGCAGCGAAGGGCGCACTGAGGAATGGACCAACTGAGGAGGTGGGAGAGGGAGGCTGGGTGGGAATTCCTGAAACTCTGGAGATACTGGGGATGCTGGAGACTCGGAAAACACAGGAGATACAGGGGGTACAGGAAAAACCTCTCCATAAAAGTCCATCAGGTCCGCCTCAAAAACTGCCCTCAGCTCTTCCATGTAGCTGCCAGTGACTTCCTGCAACTCATCCACTGCGACGGTGTTGTGGGCGGGGCTTTCCTCCCAGCCCTCAAACTCCACAATAACTCCCTCCGCGATGTACGCCGTTGCCGGCTCACGCACCTGGTCAGACCTTGTTGGTGGTCCGGGCTCTGCGGCGATGACACACTCCGTCCTAGTCCTCGGTACGGGCTCGTCACTCACAGGTGGCCGGTGTCCACGGTCTGCAGGGGGCCTGGGCAACTTCTCCATTGCATCACTCGCTGGTGGAGGTTGGCTGGTCTCTGGCAGTGGTGGAGCGGGACTGGTACCGCTGTCCTCCTCAGCGGGGCCGATGGTGAGTGGCGAATTGTTAGCTACCAGTACCCACTCCACGAATGGCGAAATCCTCCTTGGGACCGCCCACTGGAACGCAAGCCTTCGACCGCTTGCTCAGGCCGGCATGGTAAAAAACACAGAGCGAGCGGTCTGGGAAGTGCGTCTGCCACGCAAGGTCCAAGAAGTCCTATGTATGCGCTTCCAGCGGACGGTCTCCCTGCTCCAGGCAGATCAGACGAACAGCGGAAAGGGCCATGGGAAACGGGAAAAAAACTCAAAGAAAAGAGAAAAACGCCACAAACAAAAAACGGTTTCGGTCGGTTCTTCTGTTACAGTTTACGTGCAGGCAATGAGCTCACAGAGACGAGGGTAGCCAGGAGAACAGGAAACAGGAACTTTAATATCAAACTCAGGATCACGACAGACACGTACAACATAAACGAGAACCGACAAACACTGAGGGCAAACTGAGGGTATAAATACAAAGGGCTAACGAGGTGATTAACAGGACACAGGTGATATAAATAACTAATTATACAGACTGGGGAGAAACTATGTTACAGGGACTGAACTGAAAACACAATGAACATGGCAGACAGGGCATACATGTAACACATACATGTGTTAATGCTGATGGTGAGGAATTACAGCTGCAACATCCCATAATGTACCTCAAAATGAGTAGCGTATCACTGAGAAACGTCTTGCTTAAGTCGTCCTTGTGAAGAAGGTTTGGGTTGAATAACTAGTTCTTCCAGTGTTTCATCATCGGACTCGCACTCAGATTGATATGGTAAAATCGACATCATTGTTACTGTCTTTGCAGTGTGTACAATCTCTGAGCTTTAGGAACCCTCGTGAGCTGAAGTATACATACGGTAATGGCCATTTAGCTTCCGAAACACACAGACCAATCACAACAGACTGGGCCATCTAGCCAATTAGAGCAGAGTAGGCTCGTAGAAAGGAGGGATTTAGAGAGACTGAATCTTCAGATGAGTCGTTTGAGAATAATTGAAAAATGTGGTGATGTGTAATGTATGACCTTTGATGCATGTAAACCTGTTGTTGGAGACCTCCAAAACAAAATTAGGAAACTTTAAAATAGCATAATAGGGGCACTTTAAATTGACACATATTCAAATGGGATTCCAACCCATGACCTTGGTGTTGCTAACAGAATACTCCACAGTTTGAGCAACAGGAGTATTATTCATACTAATTGCAAACTGTAGTCCATTCGAGTCCATTTTCATGCAGACTCGATGATGCACGCCCAAGCTTGGAAAACAAGTTTGACACCGACCAAATGAACCAAACAAACTGACTCTGGCAGAGACCTCAGGGAAATGAACTGATCTGAGCAAATAATATTACGACACATTAAGATTCTAATCAAATGCAGGAAGATAGAGGTCAATTGTTATGGGTGTTCAGAAACACAAACACATACGCACAGAGATGCAACAGGGACTGCGACAAAAGACTCACTCCTGTTTCAGAGCAAACGCACACACAGATGCAATGCGGTGTGAGCGGACTCTAAATTCAATGTGAAGTTGTTGTTGTTTTAAAAAATAAAGATATTTGATTTGAATGCTTCTTCAACACTGACACTGCATGACTGTGATGTAATGATAATTGTTTATTTTGATAAATGTGGCTAACCTTGTGAGTGAGTGTTTGAGCACATGTATGAGCGATTAGTTTAGTCCCGCTGATGTCTTTGTTTGAGTTTGGGGAAAAAATCAATGAATCCACAGAGAGAAAGAGAGACAGAAAGAAATGAAGAGCCGAAAACAAATGCAACTGACTTTAATTGACTTTACTTCATTTGTGTTTGGGGTCCCAGAGCCCTCAGTGCTGTAGATGTACAAATAATAGGAGCGATTTTGAAATTATCAAATTATTTTTCCTTTAGATTCTTTTAAGATGTTTCGGATCTAGTCAAAACCCAGTAGATAGATATTAAGTTTCAATCCCTCCACTTCATGTACACATTTTTTTGGCCCTGTTGATAAGAAATGCCCAAATATTAAATTACCAAGCAAAAGTTTGGGGTCGGTAAGTGGTAAGCGGTTTTGTGGAAACCATAATGCAACATAAATATTCTTATAAATGTCTTTTCATTTTGATCAAATTGATCAATTTATGTGCCCTTGTTGAATAAAAGTATTAACTTAAAAAAAGGTATCAATCCCAAACTTTTGAACACTGTATGTCAGTGTTTCATATATGAGTTTACTCTGCAAATGTGTTCAACTCCCTCACTCTGAATGTGGTCTGTGGGTTCAGTGTGCTTCATCTCTGTGTGTATGCGGGTGCAAGATAACCATCAGAGTGAAAGGCTCTTGCAGGAGTCGTGAAGCCAGCAGACAGACAGTAAGATATATCGCCACAATCATCATCACCGTCACCTATGATTCAGCAGCTCAATATAGCAGGAACTCAAGTCTACCCACACCACAGTCTGAGACACACTCACATAATGAACATTGTATCTATATAGAAAGCCATATGTGAACCTTGTATAAGATCTTTATGTCCCAGTGTTTTTTTGAAAGACTGATTGCTAGTTGGTCATGCTAGTTCGTCTTAAAGGGATCATGACATGAGAAATCAAATGTACCTTTTGACATATAACAGGTCTTTGTACCATTAGAACATCCTGCAAGTTTCATAACTTAAATGCTTCGTTTAAAACGAGGAGAATGTTTCGTTTAATCAAGCTCCAAAAATGACCTTTTTTATATTGGGTGACCTGTGACATCACAGAGGTAAGTACATACTACTTCTTCCAAAGCAAGACATTGACGAATAGAAATACAGATTTAATCAACTGTATTTCTGCATTTAAATACATGTATTTGTGTTATTAGAATGTAATTAGCATTAATTGTAATGTGTTACTTTACTTGTACAGTAATCTGATTACATAATGCATGATACTTGTAATGTGTTACTTTACTCCTTACATCAAAAACTTTAGCATTATGCATGTTACTTGTAATGTGTTACTTTACTCCTTACATCAAAAACTTTAGCTTTATGCATGTTACTTGTAATGTGTTACTTTATCCTTCCATCAAAAAGTAATCTGATTACATAATGCATGATACTTGTAATGTGTTACTTTACTCCTTACATCAAAAACTTTAGCGTTATGCATGTTACTTGTAATGTTACTTTACTCCTTACATCAAAAAGTAATCTGATTACATAATGTATGATACTTGTAATGTGTTACTTTACTCCTTACAGCAAAAACTTTAGCGTTATGCATGTTATTTGTAATGTTACTTTCCTCCTTACATCAAAAACTTTAGCGTTATGCATGTTATTTGTAATGTGTTACTTTACTCCTTACATCAAAATCTTTAGCGTTATGCATGTTATTTGTAATGTTACTTTACTCCTTACATCAAAAAGTAATCTGATTACATAATACATGTTACTTGTAATGTGTTACTTTACTCCTTACATCAAAAACTTTAGTGTTATGCATGTTATTTGTAATGTTACTTTCCTCCTTACATCAAAAAGTAATCTGATTACATAATGCATGATACTTGTAATGTGTTACTTTACTCCTTACATCAAAAACTTTAGCTCTATGCATGTTACTTGTAATGTTACTTTACTCCTTACATCAAAAACTTTAGCGTTATGCATGTTACTTGTAATGTTACTTTACTCCTTACATCAAAAAGTAATCTGATTACATAATGCATGATACTTGTAATGTGTTACTTTACTCCTTACATCAAAAACTTTAGCGTAATGCATGTTATTTGTAATGTTACTTTACTCCTTACATCAAAAAGTAATCTGATTACATAATGCATGATACTTGTAATGTATTACTTTACTCCTTACATCAAAAACTTTAGCGTTATGCATGTTACTTGTAATGTTACTTTACTCCTTACATCAAAAACTTTAGCGTTATGCATGTTACTTGTAATGTCACTTTACTCCTTACATCAAAAAGTAATCTGATTACATAATGCATGATACAAGTAATGTGTTACTTTACTCCTTACATCAAAACTTTAGCATTATGCATGTTACTTGTAATGTTACTTTACTCCTTACATCAAAAACTTTAGCGTTATGCATGTTACTTGTAATGTTACTTTACTCCTTACATCAAAAAGTAATCTGATTACATAATGCATGATACTTGTAATGTGTTACTTTACTCCTTACATCAAAAACTTTAGCATTATGCATGTTACTTGTAATGTGTTACTTTACTCCTTACATCAAAAACTTTAGCGTTATGCATGTTACTTGTAATGTGTTACTTTATCCTTCCATCAAAAAGTAATCTGATTACATAATGCATGTTATTTGTAATGTGTTACTTTACTCCTTACATCAAAATCTTTAGCGTTATGCATGTTATTTGTAATGTTACTTTACTCCTTACATCAAAAAGTAATCTGATTACATAATGCATGATATTTGTAATGTGTTACTTTACTCCTTACATCAAAATCTTTAGCGTTATGCATGTTATTTGTAATGCTACTTTACTCCTTACATCAAAAAGTAATCTGATTACATAATGCATGATATTTGTAATGTGTTACTTTACTCCTTACATCAAAATCTTTAGCGTTATGCATGTTATTTGTAATGTTACTTTACTCCTTACATCAAAAAGTAATCTAATTACATAATGCATGATACTTGTAATGTGTTACTTTACTCCTTACATCAAAACTTTAGCGTTATGCATGTTACTTGTAATGTAACTTTACTCCTTACATCAAAAACTTTAGCGTTATGCATGTTATTTGTAATGTTACTTTACTCCTTACATCAAAAAGTAATCTGATTACATAATGCATGATACTTGTAATGTGTTACTTTACTCCTTACATCAAAAACTTTAGCGTTATGCATGTTATTTGTAATGTTACTTTACTCCTTACATCAAAAAGTAATCTGATTACATAATGCATGATACTTGTAATGTGTTACTTTACTCCTTACATCAAAAACTTTAGCGTTATGCATGTTACTTGTAATGTGTTACTTTATCCTTCTATCAAAAAGTAATCTGATTACATAATGCATGATACTTGTAATGTGTTACTTTACTCCTTACATCAAAAACTTTAGCGTTATGCATGTTACTTGTAATGTTACTTTACTCCTTACATCAAAAAGTAATCTGATTACATAATGTATGATACTTGTAATGTGTTACTTTACTCCTTACATCAAAAACTTTAGCGTTATGCATGTTATTTGTAATGTTACTTTACTCCTTACATCAAAAACTTTAGCGTTATGCATGTTATTTGTAATGTGTTACTTTACTCCTTACATCAAAATCTTTAGCGTTATGCATGTTATTTGTAATGTTACTTTCCTCCTTACATCAAAAAGTAATCTGATTACATAATGCATGTTACTTGTAATGTGGTACTTTACTCCTTACATCAAAAACTTTAGCTCTATGCATGTTACTTGTAATGTTACTTTACTCCTTACATCAAAAACTTTAGCGTTATGCATGTTACTTGTAATGTCACTTTACTCCTTACATCAAAAAGTAATCTGATTACATAATGCATGATACAAGTAATGTGTTACTTTACTCCTTACATCAAAACTTTAGCATTATGCATGTTACTTGTAATGTTACTTTACTCCTTACATCAAAAACTTTAGCGTTATGCATGTTACTTGTAATGTCACTTTACTCCTTACATCAAAAAGTAATCTGATTACATAATGCATGATACTTGTAATGTGTTACTTTACTCCTTACATCAAAAACTTTAGCATTATGCATGTTACTTGTAATGTGTTACTTTACTCCTTACATCAAAAACTTTAGCGTTATGCATGTTACTTGTAATGTGTTACTTTATCCTTCCATCAAAAAGTAATCTGATTACATAATGCATGTTATTTTTAACGTGTTACTTTACTCCTTACATCAAAATCTTTAGCGTTATGCATGTTATTTGTAATGCTACTTTACTCCTTACATCAAAAAGTAATCTGATTACATAATGCATGATATTTGTAATGTGTTACTTTACTCCTTACATCAAAAAGTAATCTGATTACATAATGCATGATATTTGTAATGTGTTACTTTACTCCTTACATCAAAATCTTTAGCGTTATGCATGTTATTTTTAATGTTACTTTACTCCTTACATCAAAAAGTAATCTAATTACATAATGCATGATACTTGTAATGTGTTACTTTACTCCTTACATCAAAACTTTAGCGTTATGCATGTTACTTGTAATGTAACTTTACTCCTTACATCAAAAACTTTAGCGTTATGCATGTTATTTGTAATGTTACTTTACTCCTTACATCAAAAAGTAATCTGATTACATAATGCATGATACTTGTAATGTGTTACTTTACTCCTTACATCAAAAACTTTAGCGTTATGCATGTTATTTGTAATGTTACTTTACTCCTTACATCAAAAAGTAATCTGATTACATAATGCATGATACTTGTAATGTGTTACTTTACTCCTTACATCAAAACTTTAGCGTTATGCATGTTATTTGTAATGTTACTTTACTCCTTACATCAAAAAGTAATCTGATTACATAATGCATGATACTTGTAATGTGTTACTTTACTCCTTACATCAAAAACTTTAGCGTTATGCATGTTACTTTTAATGTGTTACTTTACTCCTTACATCAAAAAGTAATCTGATTACATAATGCATGATACTTGTAATGTGTTACTTTACTCCTTACATCAAAACTTTAGCGTTATGCATGTTACTTGTAATGTTACTTTACTCCTTACATCAAAAGTAATCTGATTACATAATGCATGATAGTTGTAATGTGTTACTTTACTCCTTACATCAAAAAGTAATCTGATTGCTTTATGCATGTTACTTGTAATGCATTACCCCAACACTGCTCATTTCAGATGAGATTGAAAACACCCGATTGCTAGGTTTTCTCAGAGGAGAGCTATGGTATAAATGTGTCCATCTTGAACACAATCAGATTATTAAACTAATAAGGGTAAATCGTACACAGGAGGGAGCATCTGAGTTGGGTTTCAACAGTTGACAGGTTGTAGAGATATCTGATGGAATCACGTCCTCATGTTCTGATATCAAAGAAAGTTCAACTTGTATGAAGTTCAAACACATTATTTCACATCTAGATTTTATATTTACTCCTTACATCAAAAAGTAATCTGATTACATAATGCATGATACTTGTAATGTGTTACTTTACTCCTTACATCAAAAACTTTAGCGTTATGCATGTTACTTTTAATGTGTTACTTTACTCCTTACATCAAAAACTTTAGCGTTATGCATGTTACTTGTAATGTTACTTTACTCCTTCCATCAAAAAGTAATCTGATTACATAATGCATGATACTTGTAATGTGTTACTTTACTCCTTACATCAAAAACTTTAGCGTAATGCATGTTATTTGTAATGTTACTTTACTCCTTACATCAAAAAGTAATCTGATTACATAATGCATGATACTTGTAATGTATTACTTTACTCCTTACATCAAAAACTTTAGCGTTATGCATGTTACTTGTAATGTTACTTTACTCCTTACATCAAAAACTTTAGCGTTATCCATGTTACTTGTAATGTCACTTTACTCCTTACATCAAAAAGTAATCTGATTACATAATGCATGATACTTGTAATGTGTTACTTTACTTCTTACATCAAAAACTTTAGCGTTATGCATGTTACTTGTAATTTTACTTTACTCCTTACATCAAAAGTAATCTGATTACATAATGCATGATAGTTGTAATGTGTTACTTTACTCCTTACATCAAAAGTAATCTGATTACATAATGCATGATAGTTGTAATGTGTTACTTTACTCCTTACATCAAAAAGTAATCTGATTGCTTTATGCATGTTACATGTAATGCATTACCCCAACACTGCTCATTTCAGATGAGATTGAAAACACCCGATTGCTAGGTTTTCTCAGAGGAGAGCTATGGTATAAATGTGTCCATCTTGAACACAATCAGATTATTAACTAATAAGGGTAAATCGTACACAGGAGGGAGCATCTGAGTTGGGTTTCAACAGTTGACAGGTTGTAGAGATATCTGATGGAATCACGTCCTCATGTTCTGATATCAAAGAAAGTTCAACTTGTATGAAGTTCAAACACATTATTTCACATCTAGATTTTATATTTCACATGATTTTATAAAATTGTATTGATTGGTTTGTTAAATACACACAATATTGCCGTGTTATTACTGTATTATATTTAATACACACTCAAAAAATGAACTTTCACTGTTGTTAGTTGCTCTCAAATCCTCCTTGTTCACTTAAACTCATGTAACTAAATTTACTTAGATTTACTGAGTTGTTTCTACTAAAAATGAGTAGAAACTCACGCCTTCGGCGTCAGACACAGACGCGTTGGGCATGGGAACATTATCGTCATGCTGATCATATATTGGGTTATGATTTTGCCATTATGACATGTTGGACTGTAATTCTCAATTTAATCAGCCAGCATCATTTTATTTACGCTATCTAGACACGTTTTAACATGTAACCCAACCCTATTCCGTCCCTAAACCTACCCATTTGTGTGGTATAAAACGCAGATATCACAGGCAGAGTCGACTGCATGCACAATTTATTGTATCACCCCTATCGATAACAGGACACTTTCATTTTAATTCATGAAATACGACCCATAGGAGCGTTTACTAAAGTTGCGCCCCTATCATCAACAGGACACTTTCATTTTAATGCTATGTTTCTTTTTATTTGCGTCATATTTTGGGTTTTGCGTAGCTCAATTGATAGATCATTGCAAAATACAACATCATGTAATCATGCAATCGTGGGTTCGATCCCAGGGAACACGTGCTCAAAAAGTGTATGCACTATAAATCACTGGGTAGGTTGAGGGGTGGGGTGATTGTAGTTGTTAATAAAAATATATATTTTTGCTAAATGGAAATATGACAAATGGTGGTAAAAAGTCCAAACATTGTCATTTCATGACGACAGTCGTAACACGACACTGTCATTATTTTTACGCCAGCTAGGGTGCATGACTTTAAAACGTAAATAAAGGTCGTAATAAGGTGCTTGGAGGACAGTCTGATAAAAACACATAGGGAAATACATCCTGACTGAGGTTATCATAATTCATGCATGAAAGAGTTAAATACTCTCCTCCCATAAATTTTGCGTCTGAAAGGGAACCTCCTACAAATGCATATGCAATCAGCCGCAGAAATAACTGTGTCCATGCCTTTTCAGTGCTAATTTATCACTGCTTGTCTTTAGTAAATCCTGACAGTAGTTTTTTAAAGCCAAAAGAGGGTTTGTGCTGGCGCAGGCTGTTAGTAAATCTGGCCCTAACTGTGTTGAGCTATATAACAATGATTAGTTTTCTGTCGATGAATGTATCTAATGTATCAGCTCACCTGTCTAATAAAACACATAATATATGAAAGGGTCTTTGGTGTTTCCATGGTTTCTTCAAAAAATGGAAATCGAGGTTAATGCGGGTATGATGTCATTGATAAAATGTGCGTCCTGGTTAAAATTGCTTATTTCTCTGGATTTAAACATTAGGGATAATGTAAGGACATGTCAACAAAATATATAACATTGTTCTGGTGGTTTTTTGGATACTTTAATCCAAAAATCTTAGATATTGTGCCTTTAAAATTTAATTTCCATCAAAGAATACTATCTCACAAAATAAGTCATTTGAGATGTGGTGAAAAATACATTGTGACAGAATTGACATCACAGACATAAATGACTGAATTCTCATATGATCCAAGTCTGTAGCCAAGGCAAGTTAAGTTATATACTGTAGCACATATCACGCACAATGGTTACTCAAAGTGATACAAAAAAACAACAACATAAAAACATAACAAATAACAATAGAAAAAAATACAATTTGATTTAAAATGTATTAAAAAGTGTCTGTGCACTGCTGGGCAATGTTAGTGGGCACATTGAATAGGCTACAGAGAGTGTGAAAGTGTGTTTTCAGAGGTTTTTTTTCTTCTAAAGTCCACAGGGCCCAAAACACCCATGGTCAAAGAAACACCCATATATCAACAACAAATTACAGTAGGCAACATTTTGTATAATTTACATATATGATGCATATAGCGGGGGATGATCCGCTGTGGGTTGTGAGGGTCGGCAGAGGTCATGCGCTGTTTCTCAGTGACTAATGACTTAAATTTCAGCCTGTTTCTAACACAAAACTACTGCATGAGTCATATAGACTGCTTTGAAGAAACTTTCAGCATCATTACTCCAGTCTTAAGTGTCACATGATCCTTCAGAAGTCATTATAAGATGAAACATTTCTGTTTATTATCAATGTTGAAAACAATTATGTGCTGCTTTTTTTGGGGGAAACAGTGAAAGAAAGTTCAAAAGAACAGCATTTATTTAAAATATAAATCTTTAACATCTTAAAAAATATAAGTATTGAAAACTAAGTTCAAAATAAAAATACAACAAAAAAAAAACAAAAAAAAACAGCATTTATTACAAATAGTCTTTTGCAACATTATAAATGTCTCTACTGTCACTTTTGATACATTTAAACTGTATATGTGACCCGTCCTGGCAAAATGAGTCGCAATGAGCACATTTTCACATTCTGTATTAAAAAACCCTAAAAATGAAAGTACATTTTGAGAAAAATCGAGTTAAATTTTTCTGAAGGTTCCAAAACAAATCACCCAGCAACTATACATTCAAATCCCTGGTAATAACAAAATTTGACACACACCAAAAAATATATATTCAACTTTTTTTCTTATGATACCACAATTATTTGATTTAAGCTATACTATGTATTTGTAGTACTAGGGGTCGATAACCTTTTCAAAACTATAACAAAGACGTAGATCAACCCATTCTCACTCCCAAGGCGTCAAAATCTGAAACATGGTTAAGTGCCTTCCACGTCACAATGAAGCAGGGCCGTGCAGAGAGTTCTTCAGGGCTCAAATGTAAGAAAGGGGCAATATGTATATGTATATATTAGGGGTGTAATGGTACACAAAACTGACGGTTCGGTACGTACCTCGGTTTTGAAGTCCCGGTTCGGTATGGATTCGGTACAGCAGTTTTACAAAATTGCTTTTTATTAATTTTTATTCAACAGTGGTTTAATGAAAAAAAAATTGTGTCTGTCCTTAAATGAATTAAATTATAACAAAAAGTTTCTTAAAGATAATGCTGTAAACTATATAGGGAGCCCTTACTTAATATTATTACTTACTATGTGCCCAAACTATTAGCCTAAATTCAGTTGCTATTTATTTTTAGATATAATAATCAACACTCATAAGCTTCACATAAGGCAGTTTTTGCATTAACTTCTAAATCGAATTATTTTTATTCGTTGTTGAAATTTAATCATTTAGTGGCTGTAATTTTCATGACAGGTTTATTTAAACATACATTAAATAAACAAGACATCACCAACAGGCTAAGTAGTATATAATGAATATATAACGGCTAATATAATGAATATAACGGCTAATATAGTGCATGTGTTCAGTGAAAGAGTTGATTTCTCTAGTGAGCTAACAGCTGTGGACACTGAATGACTTCTGAGTAAACGTGATTCTGCATGACATTGTTTACAAGCAGTTTTATTGTCTTTCCGCGGTTGAAACACAGATGGAGCGATTACACGACATATGATACATTTCAGTAAGTTGTAATGTATCCTCAACATACCTTAAGATGTATTAATTTATGTTTATTCTTTAGGAAGAGATGATCGCATTGACTCGCGCGCTGCCGCTTTAAGTTGAACTGATACGCATCTATCAGTCACGTCACATTAAAGAGCGTTAAAACGGCATTTATCGTTTGAATTTCGTGATAAAATGGACTGAATACTTAATATGTTCGTGTGGGAACTCGGATTGAAGTGTGTTCCGCACTTACAACAAGCCGACTGTTAACTGTTAAAGGTGCACTGAAAGCCAGATTTTAATATATCAGATTGCAGAGACTTCATTTCATTTGACTGCAGTTATGTTTTCTGGCGGTCTACAGGAATATTATTTTCTATGACATTGAAAAGGTTTAATTTTGAATTTATATTAAGTTACTAGTTGTACAGACTCCATTTTTGCATTTCTATGTGCTATATTCCTCTGTGTTGTGTTTGTTTCCTTTTTATGTTCAGAATAGAACTGAGCCTTTGTATCTCATTTGTAAAAACTTTACGAGGCATAAATAGTTCTCACTTTAGATGAGCTCACAAAAATAGTTTACTGACAACTACTAAATGTTTTATAACCACCTGAATTAATCATGAATTACAGTAGAAATACATGTTAATAAAGCATTTATTAACACACTGAGCAACTATTTCTATATGTCTAAATAATAAGATGTGCAAATGTAGGCCTACATTTAAATAGTTTATTAATCATTTACTTTCACTTTCTAAATGATCTGATGAACCACTGACAACTCCTAAATAACTGGTTTGTAAATAATGTAATACTTAATTTAGAAATTATAAATTTATAATTTATAAAGTATGAAAATACAATTATTAAACACATTATAGATACGCTTATAAATCAAGAATAAAGCATTTATAGCTGTAGCTGTTATATAGCTGTTATAAACTGCCTATTAATGTACATTAATGCTTTATAAATGATGAATTAACTATTTACTAATGCTTAACTAATGCTTCATAGCGTGTAGTTATTATAAAGTGTTACCAATATTTCTTCCTATCTATCTATCTATCTATCTATCTATCTATCTATCTATCTATCTATCTATCTATCTATCTATCTATCTATCTATCTATCTATCTATCTATCTATCTATCTATCTATCTATCTATCTATCTATCTATCTATCTATCTATCTATCTATCTACCTACCTACCTACCTACCTACCTACCTACCTACCTACCTACCTACCTACCTACATGCTTCAACATATACAAATATGAAAGAGACAACATTTAGACATTTATTTTAAGATTATCAAAATGCGAGCGTTGTCATAGATGTTTTCTGCTGTTATTCAGGTCTTCTGAATTCCTGATCCTGCCTTCCTTGGTTGATTGCTCCTGCCTGATCCTGCCTGATCGATTGCTCCTGTCTCCTGTGTGCCTCCTGTGTGCCTGTTTGTAGCTCTGTACAGCCTTGCTCACGTTTGAATCTTTATCTTGATATTTCCTCTTTATTCTACTGCTAAATATAACTTACTCATCACCATAAATTGTTTAAAAATTGCCTATCACGTTAAATTTGACATCGCTAGCTTTTAATCTAAATCACCATCACACGTTAGCATTTCGCTAGCCTGTTAGCTTGTCATCTCTGCACCCGGGTCTCCTGCTCTCTGAGTTCATTAGTTGGATTAGTAAATAGTGTCCAGCATACTATTGTGGTAAGTGGTAAATTGGATTAATCAACAAATACGGTAAGTCATGTCTTCTCCTGTCATTATCACTTGCACTTCATGCTGCATGTTTAGTATAGGCTTCTCCGCTGGCGAACAGGGCTTCACATGTGATAAATGTAAGGAGATAGTTAGGCTGACGGAGAAGATTTCAGAATTAGAAACACGCATCCATACTTTATCTGAGAGTAGTGAGGATGTAACAGCTTTAGACACTGATTTGGATGTGAATAGCTTAGTGAACTCTGTACATTCTTCGGTTCCGGCTGCAGGGCCCTCGCAGCAGGGCAACTGGGTGACAGTGAGGCAGCATAGTCGCAGACCAAAAAACCACTTTTCCGTTCCGGTTAGAACATCAAACAGGTTCTCCCCTCTCAGTGAAGCACCCACTGAGTATCCTGTTGAAAGTGCCCTAGTCATTGGCGATTCTATTACACGGAATGTGAAGATACCAGCCACCATAGTCACTTGTTTACCGGGAGCCAGAGCGCCTGACATCAAAGCAAATTTAAAAGTGCTGGCTAAAGCTAATCGTAAATTCTCTAAGATTATTATTCACGTCGGCACTAATGATGTTCGACTTCGCCAGTCGGAGATCACCAAAATTAACATTAAAGAGGTGTGTGAACTCGCTAGTACGATGTCAGAGGCTGTTTATTGTTCTGGTCCGCTCCCCGTTAGAAGGAGTGATGAGATAGTTAGCAGGCTATCATCACTCAATGGCTGGTTGTCTAAGTGGTGTCTGCAAAATAACATAGGGTTCATAGACAATTGGAAAAGTTTTTGGGGCAGACCTGACCTGTTGAAGAAGGATGGCATCCATCCCTCCTGGGGTGGCGCCGCTCTTCTCTCTAGTAATTTGGCACATAGTCTCAGAGCTAAACCTTGACTCACTAGGGCCCAGGTCAGGAAGCAGACAAACTGGCTAAACCGACCGTCTGCTAGCTGTCTCACGTCACCGGAGTCAGATAAATCCCAGCACATAGAGACTCTTTCACCGAGATATTATCATATAGAGACTGTGTCTGTTCCCCGAATTAGTAAATACAAAAAAACATCAAAACCATTCAACAGTAAAAATTTAATTGATGTCCAACAAATAAACAAAAGATATAATACAGATGAACAATTGATAAAGCTTGGGTTGCTGAATATTAGATCCCTTTCCCCAAAAGCGCTTATTGTTAATGATATTATTAAAGATAATAATCTTGATGTGCTGTGTTTAACAGAAACCTGGCTAAAACCTGACGACTACATTACCTTAAATGAGTCCACCCCCCAAGATTATTGTTATAAACATGAGCCGCGTCTGAAAGGTAAAGGGGGAGGGGTTGCTGTAATTTATAATAATATCTTCAGTATTACTCAGAAGTCTAGTTTCAAATATAATTCCTTCGAAGTTTTGGTGCTTTATGTAACGCTATGTAGTGTACATGACAAAACCCGTTCAACATTGGTGTTAGCTACTGTATACAGGCCACCAGGGCATAATACAGACTTTATCAAAGAATTTGCTGACTTTCTATCAGAATTAGTACTGGCCGTAGATAAAGTACTAATTGTTGGTGATTTTAATATCCATGTAGACAACGAAAAAGACGTATTAGGATTAGCATTTAAAGATACACTAAACTCTATTGGAGTTAGGCAACACGTGTCAGGACCCACACATCGCCATAATCATACTTTAGACCTAATATTGTCACATGGAATTAATGTTGATATCGTTGAAATTCTGCAGCAGAGCGATGACATCTCAGATCATTACTTAGTATCTTGTATACTTAATTTAGCTAAAGTTGCAAAGCCGCCCCCTCGTTTCAAAAATGGCAGGACAATCACTGCCGCTACTAAAGATTGCTTTTTAAATACTCTTCCTCATCAGTATCATCTCCTCAGCAACCCAGATAGCATAGAAGAACTCGATGTTGCAACAGAAACTATTGACTCTCTCTTTTCCAGTACTTTAGACACAGTTGCTCCTCTGCGCTTAAAGAAGATTAAAGAAAATAGTCCAACGCCGTGGTACAACGAGCACACCCGGGCCCTTAAAACAGCAGCCAGAAAAATGGAGCGCAGCTGGAAGAAAACAAAACTAGAGGTCTTTCGAAATTCGTGGAAAGAGCACATGATCGCATACAGAAAGGCCGTAAAAACTGCTAGATCCGCTTATTTCTCAACTCTCTTGGAAGAAAACAAACACAACCCAAGGTATTTATTCGATACAGTGGCTAAATTAACCAAAAATAAAGCTTCAACTTCTGATGATTGTAAACAGCACAGCAGTAATGACTTTATGAACTTCTTCACATGTAAAATTGATAATATTAGGAAGAAAATTTTAACCATGCAGCTGTCTACTACAGTATCACATCAGACAGAGCATTGTAGTGTCACTGAAGAAAAATTACAATCATTCACTGCTATAGGAGAAGAAGAATTGGCTAAACTCATTAAATCATCAAAATCAACAACATGTATGCTTGACCCTGTACCGACTAGGCTATTAAAAGAGATGCTACCAGAGGTCATAGATCCTCTTCTTAATATCATTAATTCATCTTTGTCATTAGGATATGTACCGAAAACTTTTAAGTTGGCTATTATTAAACCACTTATTAAAAAACCGCAACTTGATCCTACAGAATTAGTCAATTATAGACCAATCTCAAATCTACCCTTTCTGTCAAAAATACTTGAAAAGGCAGTGTCTTCACAATTATGTTCCTTTTTAGAAAGAAATGGTATCTGTGAGGATTTCCAGTCAGGATTTAGACCGTATCATAGTACTGAGACTGCTCTCATCAGAGTTACAAATGATTTACTCTTATCATCCGATCGTGGCTGTATCTCTCTATTAGTGTTACTCGATCTTAGCGCTGCATTTGATACCATCGACCACAACATTCTTTTGAATAGACTCGAAAATTATGTAGGTATTAGTGGAATTGCTTTATCATGGTTTAAATCATACCTATGCGACCGTTATCAGTTTGTAGCAGTAAATGAAGAGATGTCACACCGATCGCAAGTTCAGTTTGGAGTACCACAAGGCTCAGTGCTAGGACCGCTACTCTTCACCCTGTACATGCTACCACTGGGAGATATTATTAGGAAGCATGGCATTAGTTTTCATTGTTATGCTGACGATACTCAGCTCTATATTTCTTCACGCCCTGAAGAAACTTACCAATTCACAAGATTAACGGAATGCATAGCCGCCATAAAACATTGGATGACTGGTAATTTCCTGCAACTCAATTCAGAAAAAACAGAATTTTTAATTATTGGACAAAAAAGCTCCACAAGTAGTAACCTAGAATACTGTCTAACACTTGATGGCTGCTCTGTCAAGTCTTCGTCGTCAGTGAGGAACCTGGGTGTGCTCTTTGATACCAATCTTTCGTTTGAAAGCCACGTTTCTAGCATCTGTAAAACTGCTTTCTACCATCTTAAAAATATATCAAAATTACGGCACATGCTCTCAATGCAAAATGCTGAACAGTTAGTTCATGCGTTCATGACCTCAAGGCTAGATTATTGTAATGCTCTATTGGGTGGTTGCCCTGCTCGCTTAATAAATAAACTCCAGCTGGTCCAAAACGCAGCAGCTCGAGTACTTACTAGAACCAGGAAGTATGACCATATTAGCCCAGTTCTGTCAACATTGCACTGGCTACCTATTAAACATCGCATACATTTTAAAATCTTGCTTATTACTTACAAAGCACTAAATGGTTTAGCTCCCCAATACTTGAGCGAGCTCTTAACATATTATACTCCATCACGTCTACTGCGATCTCTTAATTCTGGCCAGTTGTTAATACCAAGAATATCCAAATCAACTGCAGGCGGTCGATCCTTTTCCTATTTAGCTCCTAAACTCTGGAACAGTCTTCCTAGCACTGTTCGGGAAGCAGACACACTCTGTCAGTTTAAATCTAGACTAAAAACACATCTCTTTACTGTGGCATACACATAAAACACTTTATCAATGAAATGATTGTTAGGCTGCATTAACTAGGTCAGCCGGAACCGGGAACACTTCCCATAACACCTGATGTACTCGTTACATCATCAGAAGAATGGCATCTACGCTAATGATATTCTCTCTGTTTTATCCCGAGGTTTACTGCAGTCAGCCAGATCCGGGCCGTATCCTAATCAGATGGTGGACCAGAGAAGACAAACACAGGACCCCGAAGTGTCTGCAGAGACCGTGTCAATTATCCTCCCCCTGCAACTGCCTCATCGACACGGCATCTAAATAAACCCGTCACCAGTGTGATGACTCCGATTGTTCGAATATTACCATTAAATAATACTTAAATCGATATGTCATCCGCAATAAACCCGTCTCCAGCGTGTTGCCTCCGATCATTCGAATATTGCACTTTAATAATTATTTAATCAACATCATCCTTAATAAACCCGTCTCCAGCGTGTTGCCTCCGGTCCTTTGAATATTCCGATCTATTATGACCTCTGACCTGTAAAGCAGCCAGAATAATAATAATAATAATAATAATAATAATAATAATAATACGTTGTTTGTAAATTGGCCAGAGGAGAACTGGCACCCCGACTGAGCCTGGTTTCTCCCAAGGTTTATTTTTCTCCATTAGGTCACCTGATGGGGTTTTGGTTTCCTTGCCACTGTTGCCTCTGGCTTGGCGTGCTCAGTTGGGGACACTATATTTTTCAACTAAACATCGAAACAAATCTAATTAATAAACTAATTTAACCATGTAAACTAAATTACTGATCTAATTATTGATCTAAAGCCCACACTGTCACCGAATGGAAATTGAAATGAACTGATGACATCAAATGGCTATACAGCTGAATAAAATTAGGCTGCATTATTTTGCTGTTTAACACTGTAAAGCTGCTTTGAAACAATCTACATTGTTAAAAGCGCTATATAAATAAAGTTGACTTGACTTGACTTGACATGTATACGTAGATGCCTCATTAGCGCCTGCACGGATCAGTCGAATGAGAATCTACGATCGATATATCTATGACAACACTCGTATTTTGACCTCACTAAGCGGAAGCTATGGCGGAGCTCAGAGATGATCATGTTCGTCTGATAAGAGATAAAATAATAATATAAATACTGTTCGGTTTATCGCAGAAACTGATCTTTTCACTGAGACCCTTATTCATCGTCTAGTATCGTTTAAAGCCCTTTGAAGCTGTACTGAAACTGTCATTTGGACCTTGAACCGTTTGGGGCCCATTGAAGTCCATTATATGGAGAAATATCCTGGAATTTTTCATCAAAAACCTTAATTTCTTTTCGACTGAAGAAAGAAAGACATGGACATCTTGGATGACATGGGGGTGAGTAAATTATCAGCAAAAGTTTATTTAAAAGTGAACTAATCCTTTAATGAACAAATTTTTGTGAAAACCTCAAAATCAACGTATTTCACTTGTTTTGCCAGTAGCTCAAAATTAGCCTTTTGCATTCCGACTCCTTTTGCCAGCACGGGTCACATATAGAAAACAAGTGGTCAGAAATACCCAGACAGAAACATAAGCCGCGTTTCCACCCCAGTAACTAGGGACTTTGGGGTGGTATTCTGTGTGTTTCGACCGCAGGGACTAGGGTCTAAATGAAGCTCTGGGTAAATATTTCCCCCTCAAAACGGCCCTTCTCTCGAGGTAGTACTTTTTCAAAGTTCAGGAACTTTCAGGGTTGGGACTTGGGTGCTGAACATGCTGATTGGTTGAGCTCATGCAGCATTTTGATTGGTCTACTCGATGCAGAATTTTATTTCAACCACTATTTTTAAAAGTCTGTTGCGGTGCGCACAGTAAGAGGTGTTTGCTATTTGAATTAACAGTGGAGTTCAAAAAATAAGAGCGATGGGCCGTCGATGAAGTTCGGCTTTATTCAATTTATTTGCAAAGGACGAAATCCAGTGGGAACTGTAAAGTCTATGCACGCAGTCCTACATCACCGGACTAATCTTCACGGTACTTTAGACCGCGATGGAAACGCAGACAGCAGCAGGTCTGGGGGAAAAAGAGTTCCTGGGACAAATTGTTCCGGGTAATTTAATTGGAAACGGGGCTATAGTGTTGGCCCACATCTGGTTCTTGTGGAATCCATGTGTATTGCGGTCATTTTGGAGGTTTGGATTGACAAGTTTGAGTGAATTTTTTAATTTTTGCCTGATCTATTTCTTTAAGTGTGCATGTTAGCGTAAGATACCTTCAGAGGGAAAGGCTGTCAGATGAAGCCAGCAGACAAAGATGTTTTTGCCAAAATCATCATCACTGTCACATATGATTCAGCAGCTCAATATAGCAGGAACTCAAATCTACCCACATTCACATAATGAACACAGAATCTAGCTATATAGAAAGACATACAGTACATGAACCTTTCGATACGTTCTGAAAACAGCGGCAGACGTTTTCTGCAACAGACGATCAATATGGCACATTGAGCCATTAATATTTGAGCGCTGCAGAGAGAGACGCTGTCAAACACTCCCCGTCGTAGGCCTACCTTGAATTACATTAATTCAAACATACCTGCAAGTGGATATTTTCAATAGAAGTGCGGAAGAGAGCAAAAAAAGAGAAAAGACTGTAATCTAATTTCTGTTTGAGAGCAACAGCGACTCAATCTTTCCATTTTAAATAAAAGGGGGGAAAACAGAAAAGCTGTTCATGAATAAATCAAGGCAAACTGGTAATGTGTCAATTTACAACTACTGCCTTTCTCTCTCTGTAGGCCTAGTGTGTGTGTGTGTAGGCGTTGTACAGGAGCTGTGCAAACCAGTCCAACAGTTTTCAGTTTTCCTCCTTTTTATTTATTTTCCTAAGCGGCGTACAGAAATGTGAGCTATGAAATGGAAAATGATCTATGATCTATGATCTTCTGAGTCGAGACGCAGAGAGTGTGAGTTTAGAATTTTAAGTCACCTTTATGAAGAGGGGATTGAAGACACCTTCCCACAGTGCTTTGTTTCGGAAAAGTGCAGTTAAATGATCTATGACAACGTTCAGGCTCAGAGAGAAATCTCTTTCATTTGCTTTTTTTCCCCTCCTCTGCTTCACATATGTTTGGCGAGAATGTGGATTTCTTTCTGTTTGTTTGATCTGATTTGTTAGGATTCGTTAGAGACGCAAACTAATCAGTGAGCTGATGTATGTCGCTCACCATATGGCTTGTGTGTCATTGCCAGTGCCCTGTCTGGATAAGAAATCTCCTGACCAGATTAAGCTCTATTAATGGCCAGGACTGCGTGTTTCCACAAATATCAGAATCTATAAAGGGATATTGTGCGATATTATCATTTTATTCTTTTCTTTGGAGTTAACTTCAGTCAAAAAAGTCACAATTTATTTTCCCATGATGAACATTTTCTTCCCTCTCGATGACCTTTGGATTTAAACAAGCGGTTCTTGCTATTCTTGCATTCTCTTACCGATTTCTTGCAGGATACAGATTGACTGTCATGTACAGTAGAGTTGTGCCTCATCCTTCAAAAACAGCCTCTTTGCAAAGCCTGCATTAGATTGCATCAGGTTAAAGGGATAGTTCAGCTGAAAATGTATTGCACCCTCATGTTGTTCCAAACATGTACAACTTTCACAGAAGAAAGTGTCACCGGTGCAGGCCGGGGCGGACTCGGATGACAGCCGCCCCTGACTCCAGACACCACCGCGAGGAGCCGACACCACAGGCACGCAACAGACGGACAAATGAGGAGGCTAGTAATTGAGTTCAAAAATAACAATCTTTATTGAATAATGATCGGCTTGAGGAAAGACTGAGCAACTCCTGTCTTCTCGGGCTATTGGACCGGAGTAGCCGCTGGAACGATTCTCCACAACGTTGCGGCACATCTGCAGGACTCAAACAGTAAGTAACAGGATATGTTCACTTCCTCAACAGCAGATTCTCGTATCAGGACGTGAGAAGGGGAATTATAACTTTAAAACTCACTTCACAGCGTTGCTGCACGTCTGCAGGACTCAGACGGTATGTGACAGGTAAGGTTTCTTCTCTTAACAGCAGATTCTCTTGTCAGGACGTGAGCGGGGAATTATAACTTCAAACTCACTTCGCAGCGTTGCTACACATCTGCAGGACTCAAACAGTAAGTAACAGGTAATGTTCACTTTCTCAACAGCAGATTCTCTTATCAAGGCATGAGAGGGGAATTATAACTTTAAACTCACTTCACAGCGTTGCTGCACATTTCACAGCGTTACTGCACATCTGTAGGACTCAGGTGGTAGGTAACAGGTAAGGTTTCTTCTCTCAACAGCAGATTCTTTCATCAGAACATAAAAGGGAAATCGTGACTTTAAAACTCACTTCACAGCATTGCTGCACATCTGCAGGACTCAGACGGTAGGTAACAGGTAAGGTTTCTTCTCTCAACAACAGATTCTTTCATCAGAACATAAAAGGGAAATCGTGACTTTAAAACTCACTTCACAGCGTTGCTGCACGTCTGCAGGACTCAGACAGTAAGGAACAGGTAATGTTGCTTCTCTCAACGGCAGATTCTTTCATCAGAGCATAAAAGGGAAATCGTGACTTTAAAACTCACTTCACAGCATTGCTGCACATCTGCAGGACTCAGACGGTAGGTGACAGGTAAGGTTTCTTCTCTTAGCAGCTGATTCTCTTAACAGAACGTGAGAGGGAAATCGTGACTTTAAAACTCACTTCACAGCGTTGCTGCACGTCTGCAGGACTCAGACAGTAAGGAACAGGTAATGTTGCTTCTCTCAACGGCAGATTCTTTCATCAGAGCATAAAAGGGAAATCGTGACTTTAAAACTCACTTCACAGCATTGCTGCACATCTGCAGGACTCAGACGGTAGGTGACAGGTAAGGTTTCTTCACTCACACGAATTTCCAGGATTACAGCGTCAAATGTAAGCGCTCAAACAGGAGATCTTCTACCCCAAGACACAACGACAGAGACCCAGCCAAACGACTGATTACCTGGACGACCTCAACTCTCAACCCTCCACTTTCCAACCTCCGAACCTGCTTCTCTAACTTCTCTTCTGAATGGCTCTTTTATCCTCCTCTTGTGAAGCGGAAAGCCTGTGCAACCACCGCTCCTCTCTCTCTCACACCTGCCGTGCATCAGCAGTAATTCGGGTGGGACAATATCCCCGCTACACCCGGAACCGGAGTGAGGTGTTACACCAACACACTTCCCCTCGGGGAACATGGAAAGAACGAAAGGTTCCGCTTTGCCCAGCATTTTGTCACCCGTGACATCCCCCCCTGCCAATCGGTTCTAGTCCCTAGAACCGGTCTTTCTAATGCCAGTCGCCATATCTCTCAGGTGGCTGTCCTCGGTTGTCCCGCTGGGACCGTCGGGGTGGCGTGGGTGGAGCCACTCGGGCCTCCACTTCGGGGTTCCCTGGGACTATTGCCCACCCTATCATGGGTACATTGGGGGCAGGCGGCGCACTCGGTGTTTCAGCTGCTGGCTGTGGATAGTTCGGACATGGACGGAGCAAATTTCGATGAAGTACTCGTATGGGTCCCGGTTTTCCCTCAGGCCGTACCGAGTAGACTGGAGCATCAGGCCCCTGTCGGTGTTCCACCACATATGGTGTCGATTCCCAACGATCATGGAGCTTTCCTTTCCCTGGACGTCGGTTGTCCCTTACCAGCACTCGCTCTCCAGGCAGTAAAGGGGCTTCTCTGGCAGTTCGATCATACAGTCGCTTGTTCTTAGCCGCTGCAGCACTCAAATGGCCTGACACTCGCTTGTAGGCATTTAGTAATTGTTGGTGGTGTTGATTTACCCAGTCTGTGGTGTTGTACTCTCCTTCGGTGGCCTCGGTACCCAGGAGCAAGTCTACAGGTAGGCGTAGATGACGCCCAAACATGAGATAAGAAGGGGCATACCCGGTGATGCTGTGCACACTATTGTTATAGGCTTGTAGTAACGTAGGGAGGCTCTCGGCCCATCGACACTGCTGCTCACTCTCCAACGTTCCCAATAGTCCCAACAGGGTCTGATTGAATCTCTCGCACCCTCCGTTACCTTGGGGGTGATACGAAGTCGTGTGTGTCTTTCGACAACCATAGAGATGGCTCAGCTCCTGTATGACTCGGGACTCAAAATTTGGACCTTGGTCCGAATGGAGGATCTCTGGACAGCCGAACGGCTGTATTACCGTTCTCCAAAGGGCATTGGCTGTAGTCGCTGCCGTCTGGTCTACAGTGGGGACGGCCCAGGCGTACTTGGTAAACAGATCGGTCATTACCAGGATATTTTGATATCGATCTGCGGGTCGCCCTAGGGTCAGGAAGTCAATCCCTATGATGTGCAGAGGAGCCTTCGGCCGAAAGGGAACCAGTGGGGCTCGAGGTTCCTTCCGGCGTTTAAACAGCGTGCACCGTGGACAACTCTGAACAAACTCTTCAACTTTCTTCTCCATCTTTGACCAGTAGAAATACCTCCTCAGCAGTGACAAAGTCTTTTCTTGGCCCTGATGGCCAGCATGGGTGTGATAGGCAATCAACAGCTCTTGGACTTGGTCCTCTGGGACCACCACTTGATACCTGGTTTCCTGAGTTCTTGAATCTCGCAGTGAACGACAGATTACCCCTTCTCTGATCCGCAATCTCTTCCACTGTTTCAGGAGCTGTTGTACTCCCACTGTCTGAGCCTGCCTTTCCTCGGCTCGCAGCCTGAATCCTCGCCTGAGATACGAGGCGACCTGACACAGGTCTTCATCTCCCTGCTGTAATCCTCTCCACCGTCCGGGGTCCCATCCCCAACTGGACGGAACATCCCCCTGGGTCCCGGGAGCTTCCACGACTGCCACCAACAATTCATCCTCTTGACCAGGGGTATCGAGATGCGTTTGACCATCTCTCTGAATGGCTGGGAGTCTGGACAATGCATCAGCATTCGCGTTTTCTCTGCCAGGTCGATACTTAAGCCGATAGTCATAATTAGCAAGCTGAGCCACCCACCGCTGCTCCACTGCTCCCAACTTGGCAGTCTGCAAATGGACTAGAGGATTGTTGTCCGTGATCACCGTCACCTTAGCTCCCCACAGATAGTCTTTGAATTTCTCGGCCATGGCCCATTTCATGGCTAACAACTCTATCTTGAAGGAACTGTAGTTTGCTGCGTTCCGCTCTGCAGGGTGTAAACTTCGACTGGCATAAGCAATTACCTTCTCTACTCCTTGTTGCTCTTGGGCTAGTACCGCCCCCAATCCTGCATTGCTGGCATCGGTATACAGGAGAAACGGCTGAGTGAAGTCTGCATAGGCTAGGATAGGAGCCCCCAGAAGTTCCTGCTTCAGATTCTGAAAGGCTGTTTCACACGCTGAGTCCCATTGCACCGTCGATGAGCTTCTGCCACGGGAACGTCCAGTGCCAGCAAGAAGCTGGTTCAATGGCTTAGCAAGCCCAGAGAATCCTTTAATAAATCGTCGATAATATCCCACGAAGCCTAGGAAGGACCGCACTTGTCTCACTGTTCGTGGGGGTTCCCAGCCTTGGACTGCTGCAACTTTCTCTGGATCAGGGGATATACCGGCAGCGCTGACTCGATGTCCCAGGAATTGTACCTCTTTGCGAAACAACTGGCATTTTTCTGGTCTCAACTTTAGCCCATACCTCTCCATGGCCCGGAAGGCATTCTCCAAGTGATGCAGGTGAGTTTGAAAGTCAGGGGAAAAAACGATTACATCGTCTAAATAGACCAGCGTGGACTCGACTAGTTGCCCTCCCAGGCATCGCTGCATAAGTCGCTGGAAGGTAGCGGGGGCGTTGCACAAACCGAACGGCATCCGGTCCCACTCGAATAGCCCGAACGGTGTGGTGAAGGCAGTTTTCTCTCGGTCGCGGTCATCCATCTGTACTTGCCAGTATCCGCTGGCCAGATCCAAGGTTGAATACCATGCTGCTTGGGTCAAACTCGTGAGTGAGTCTTCGATCCGCGGCAATGGGAATGCATCTTTCTTAGTCACACTATTGAGCTTGCGGTAGTCGACACAGAATCTCCAGGCTCCCGTTTTCTTCTGTACTAGGACTATCGGGGCTGCCCATGGACTACTACTTTCTCGAACAATCCCTCCATCTAGCATCCCCTTTAGCAGAGCGCGGACTTCAGTGTAGAGAGTAGGGGGCACCGGACGGTACCGCTCCCGACTAGGTGTTGCTTCACCGGTGGGTATTTGGTGCTTAATCACTCCTGTACAGCCATAGTCTTCCTCATGGATTGCGAACACATGTTTCCACTTCTTCAGGAGCCCCTGGAGCTGTGACACTTGTCCTTCCTCCAGGTCCTCACCCTTCAAAGACTCTCCCATCAAATGGGTCGGCATTTCCCCTCTCACAGGGCCTGAACTGGCCTCCACTGGACGGACGGCAACTTCTACCATCGCAGGGCTCACCTGCCTGAAACAGACATCTTGTTGCTCTTGGACTTGGACAGGACGGACGGATGAAACTCGCACCAGACGTTGGTGTCGACGAAGGAGTACTGGGTAGGGATGGGCGTTTCGCACCTTCACCGAAACTCGCCCTCGTCGTATGACCGCTAGCCCATGGGCTACTTCGATGGGTTGACAATCTTCATGGGGCTCTACCAGGACGCAGTTACCTGACTCACGGGGTCCAGCAGGCACTCGGACCCAGAGAACAGCCTCGCTCCGGGCTGGAACAGACACAGCGTACCGGCAGGCGACTCGACCGATATCTTCCCGCTCTTGCACCTGACTTGCTGCATGGACTCTTCGACAATCGGCCAGGATCCGGTCCCAGTCCTGACTTGTTGCTAACGGGGACGTTCGGGCCGGTCGGCCTTCAAACAGCTCTTCCCAGCAATCCAGAATGACATTCATCCCTAGCAGTGCTCGATGGAGACCCAAGCAGTGGTCTCGAACAATAACGACACCCTTCTGGTGAACAGGGACCCCTCGAACCAGAAAGTCTACCATGATGTACCCAGTGTAAGGGATATCCAATCCATTCGCTCCACGTAATGTGAGTCTTGAAGTTTCCGTCCAGTGAAGCCGATGATCCGCGAATAACTCCAGAGCCAGACTCTCTGAAAACAATGTGACCTGAGAACCTGTATCGACCAGACAATTAATCTTCATTCCATTAACTTGAACTTCCACGGTGGGGCAACGCCCAACCCAGTCGTCTCTCATCACTGGAACAGAACAAGGGTCTCTTGAAGGGGTCCCGGCCACTTGACCCACAGTGACCGGTGGGACTAAAAACCCCCTTGAGAACTTCGACGACGGTCGCACTGGCGACTGATGTGTCCCGGATTTCCACAATTGATACAGATGGGTCGACCCTGGTGGTCCCACTGAAACCGGGGGCCCGTCGGACGTGGAGGGCGGCGTACAGGTCCTTGCCCCTCATCTGAGTATGATCTCCCTCGCACCATCGGTCCACCCTCGACTCGACCTCGATGAAGCTCACTCAAAAGGCTCTGAGACAACTCTGCCATCTGTCCCTTAACATCCTCCAGTAATTCTGTCCTCAATTCCTGTTTCCACTCATTTGACTCAACAGGCGCGGGTACGGTGGCGCTGCTGGCCGCCACACGAACTGGTGTCCGAGCCGTCTCTTCCTGATCGGACTCCCACGCCAAGGCCTCTTGTCGAAGAGCCTCAAAAGACATAGTGGGGTCTCGTCGAAGCTGGAGCCGTATGCCCTGGCGCACCGGTCCTTCACGCAGCCCCAAAACAAACTGGTCTCTTAATAAGCCATCTCCGTCTCCCAATCCATGATCTTGTCGACCTTTCAGCCGGCCAAACTGCTCTCGCAGTTTCAGGGAGTATGCTCGCAGAGTCTGCTGAGGCCCCTGCTGGCAGTTAAAGAACTGGGCACGAAGAATGGCTACCGGGGTAGAATCTCCATATACTTCAAACAAGAAATCAAAGATGTTCTTCGCAGTGGCCCGCGTGGCTTCTGATGCGGCGAAAACTTCTCTTTTAGCTTCTCCTTCTAACGATCCTAGCACAAACTGTACCTTTTGTGATGCGCTCAGTCCTTGTAATCCAGCCAGATATTCTGTCTGCGCTTTCCAGTCCTGAAAACTCAGCTCCGATCCTGATCCTCCATAGCGTTGTGCCCAAGGGGCTCCCATCATGATGGGCACGACTTGCGAGCGGACTGGTGGGACCTCTTCGTCCGCCATCGCGTACCTGTGACCGCTCCAACTCACGGTGGCAACCCTGCCGACTTACGCCAAATTGTGTCACCGGTGCAGGCCGGGGCGGACTCGGATGACAGCCGCCCCTGACTCCAGACACCACCGCGAGGAGCCGACACCACAGGCACGCAACAGACGGACAAATGAGGAGGCTAGTAATTGAGTTCAAAAATAACAATCTTTATTGAATAATGATCGGCTTGAGGAAAGACTGAGCAACTCCTGTCTTCTCGGGCTATTGGACCGGAGTAGCCGCTGGAACGATTCTCCACAACGTTGCGGCACATCTGCAGGACTCAAACAGTAAGTAACAGGATATGTTCACTTCCTCAACAGCAGATTCTCGTATCAGGACGTGAGAAGGGGAATTATAACTTTAAAACTCACTTCACAGCGTTGCTGCACGTCTGCAGGACTCAGACGGTATGTGACAGGTAAGGTTTCTTCTCTTAACAGCAGATTCTCTTGTCAGGACGTGAGCGGGGAATTATAACTTCAAACTCACTTCGCAGCGTTGCTACACATCTGCAGGACTCAAACAGTAAGTAACAGGTAATGTTCACTTTCTCAACAGCAGATTCTCTTATCAAGGCATGAGAGGGGAATTATAACTTTAAACTCACTTCACAGCGTTGCTGCACATTTCACAGCGTTACTGCACATCTGTAGGACTCAGGTGGTAGGTAACAGGTAAGGTTTCTTCTCTCAACAGCAGATTCTTTCATCAGAACATAAAAGGGAAATTGTGACTTTAAAACTCACTTCACAGCATTGCTGCACATCTGCAGGACTCAGACGGTAGGTAACAGGTAAGGTTTCTTCTCTCAACAACAGATTCTTTCATCAGAACATAAAAGGGAAATCGTGACTTTAAAACTCACTTCACAGCGTTGCTGCACGTCTGCAGGACTCAGACAGTAAGGAACAGGTAATGTTGCTTCTCTCAACGGCAGATTCTTTCATCAGAGCATAAAAGGGAAATCGTGACTTTAAAACTCACTTCACAGCATTGCTGCACATCTGCAGGACTCAGACGGTAGGTGACAGGTAAGGTTTCTTCTCTTAGCAGCTGATTCTCTTAACAGAACGTGAGAGGGAAATCGTGACTTTAAAACTCACTTCACAGCGTTGCTGCACGTCTGCAGGACTCAGACAGTAAGGAACAGGTAATGTTGCTTCTCTCAACGGCAGATTCTTTCATCAGAGCATAAAAGGGAAATCGTGACTTTAAAACTCACTTCACAGCATTGCTGCACATCTGCAGGACTCAGACGGTAGGTGACAGGTAAGGTTTCTTCACTCACACGAATTTCCAGGATTACAGCGTCAAATGTAAGCGCTCAAACAGGAGATCTTCTACCCCAAGACACAACGACAGAGACCCAGCCAAACGACTGATTACCTGGACGACCTCAACTCTCAACCCTCCACTTTCCAACCTCCGAACCTGCTTCTCTAACTTCTCTTCTGAATGGCTCTTTTATCCTCCTCTTGTGAAGCGGAAAGCCTGTGCAACCACCGCTCCTCTCTCTCTCACACCTGCCGTGCATCAGCAGTAATTCGGGTGGGACAATATCCCCGCTACACCCGGAACCGGAGTGAGGTGTTACACCAACACAGTTCCCCTCGGGGAACATGGAAAGAACGAAAGGTTCCGCTTTGCCCAGCATTTTGTCACCCGTGACAAAAGTACTGTAAGTACTACAGGTTTGGAATAACATGAGGATGAATAAAGGACAGCAGCATTGTCCTTTTTTGGGTAAAGTACCCATTAAAAATACCAACTAGAATAACAGTATTGTTATGTTCAACACTGCTCATGTTGTTGCTTAAAGGGGTCATGAACTGTTTTATAATGTTTCCTGAGGTGCACTTACACTGATCAGGCATAACATTATGACAAGTGAAGTGAATAACACTGATTATCTCTTCATCACGGCACCTGTTAGTGGGTGGGATATATTAGGCAGCAAGTGAACATTTTGTCCTCAAAGTTGATGTGTTAGAAGCAGGAAAAATGGGCAAGCGTAAGGATTTGAGTGAGTTTGACAAGGGCCAAATTGTGATGGCTAGACGACTGGGTCAGAGCATCTCCAAAACTGCAGCTCTTGTGGGGTGTTCCCCACTTGTGGGCTGCAGTGGTCAGTCTCTATCAAAAGTGGTCCAAGGAAGGAACAGTGGTGAACCGGCGACAGGGTCATGGGCATGGGCGTCGCAAGCAAAATAAATGTGGGTGGGTCCTCAGAATCTTTTTACTGGAGTAGATGCCAATTACATTAAGTACAAATATACCGCTTTGCTTGCTAAACGTATAGTTCGGAAAAACAAAATAACGCAAATCGCCATATCATTGAGAGCGGTATAGTGTAGGGGTAAGATGCACGGCATCTAGTTTTGACACAAATCGACCCGCGGTCGATTTTTCCATCACATATCAAATCGGAATGGCATTTATTTTCAATAAAAATAAAGAAAATATTAGAAAAGTGGAAATAAAGCGTCTAACGTTTTTAATAATAAGTGTTTATTGAGCATCTGTGGGATGTGCTGAACAAAAAAGTCTGATCCATGGAGGCCCCAGCTCCCAACTTACAGGACTTAAAGGATCTTCTACTAACATCTTGGTGCAAAATACCACAGCACACCTTCAGGGGTCTAGTGGAGTCCATGCCTCGATGGGTCAGGGCTGTTTTGGCAGCAAAAGGGGGACCAACACAATATTAGGTCACAATGTAACTAAACGGCGTAGAATGTTAATATGATTTTTACATCAGTGTCATAATTTAGAAATAAAAGACATTTTTCTATCCTGATTTAAGCCCTCTGATTTGAACGCTCTGTGTGAAGGGGCGTGTCTGCTGTGAGACTTCAGTGCAAACAGCCTCTGCTGTGATTGGCTAACATCTTTGCATATAAAATAAGTATTGCATGTGGAACCCCTCTCAAATACTTTTGCTATGTTTTACTATTACAGCTGTCAAAATTAACGAATCGTGAAAAGTGTTGATTATTGCATTATATTGCAGATGACAGTCTGTTGATCGCGTAAATGCAGTGATCACATCATTGCAACGCGATTACTGCACTCTCACATAAGCTTTCGCCAATGCACACATGATGTAAATAGAACTATTTGAGCAGACGTCACGGTTACGTCATTGGCTGCTGCACGCAATTAGAAGGTAGAAAAACAGTGGTAACAAGTGCACTGTAAACCTGAAAAATTGAGGCAATCAGTTACATCATTTTTTTTAAGTTAATACATTTAAAGTTTAAGTAAGCAGAACTTGCAGATTTGTATTTTGTACTCATACATTTTAATTGCGCTTAACTAATTAAAATTATCAACTTGTATTTTTAGTTGTGGAAACCTGGCTAGCTTTAACTAGCTAATTCAATAAATGCTACCTTGTTAATTGGTAACACAATACTTTGATAGCATTAGCATAGCATAGCACTTGCTGAATGAGTACAGCAATATAGAACATTTAAGGTATATCTGTTCTCAAACCAAGCTCATGCTACACTCATAACCATAATGGTAAACCCCAACATAACAAAATTAACTCTTATAAACTAACATAGCAAAACATTAAACACTACCAAATCTCCCACTTAACATTAAGCTTGCACAAACTTTTTTTTTAGCATTTACACTCCCTTTTGAGTGTCATGGCAAAGCATGCTGGGAAATAGAAATCTCAGCTGAGTTTCAGTTAAATTTAGGTTAGTCTAAATTAACAATGAAACAATTCAGATTACTTCAAATGTGTCAGTTTTGTGAACTGAAAAGAAAAAGAAAGTTCTAAATACTTATACAAGTTTATTTGATTGAACTAATTTGTTCAATTTGAGTTGGCTCTACTCAAACCAATTAATAATCTTGAGCGTTAGGGTTTACAGTGTGGAGGAAAATGGGCAAAATCCATGGAATAAAACAAAACAATGTCTTGTTGTGCCTTTGGATGTCAGAAACGGAATGAAAAAGAGATGGTCTTCATATTGATAGAATACTGTCGTCGAAGACGCTCTGTGAAGCTACACACAGACATTTATGGCTGCAAGCCACAGACTAGACTGATGAAACCGGCGATGATTAGTCTACTATTAAAGCATGGATTTGATGTAAACAATCTACATAATATTCACATATGCTGTTCATAGGGGCATAATAGCTTTAGTTACAGCATGAAACAATTGTTCAACCTATAATGTTTTATAGGTTTATGCCTATTTTACTATTCTGACTTGCAAATGTTTCTTGCAATTGCGAGTTGATATCACAATTCTAAGGGAGAAAAAGTCTGAAATGGGGGATGCAAACCAGCAATTCTGAGGGGAAAAAGACAGAATATTGAGTTTATATCTTGCAATTCTGATATTTCTTCTTAGAAATAGTGGGCTATACACTCGGAAATGTAAGAAAAAAAAGTCAAAATTGTGAGACACTTGAAATTACCTTTTTATTGTTCTATTACGTGGCTTCCATAGAGTGCTATTGCAGAACTGTAATTTTCTGCCACCTGGTAGGCTTCGCCCACAAAACTCCCAAATTGGTTTATAAAGTAAGAGATTCATTGTATAGTGTAAGAGGGTCATTGTAACGAGAGTTTTGGCAAGTGTCCAGATAAACTCATGCTCGACAGATTCAGCCATTATAAAGAGAGCTTTCTTTGAAGTAAAAATACTAGGATTATTCATTATGAATTTAACTGTCATTACCGTTTTAAAAATGAAATTGATATACTTACAGTTTACGGGGTCCTTACTGGTTCCAGAACAGTTGGGTCATATGCAAATGATTGTGCCCCTGTGACGTCACATGCCACCTCAGATCCAAACAAAGCTTTTTTACAGCTTGATTATATAAATGCTTTTTTATTGATGATGAGGTTGTTTTAAGTTATGGAACTTGCAGGATGTATTAATGATACAAAGACCTATTATGTGCCAAAAGACAGAGGAAAATTTGTTTTCTCAAGACCCCTTTAAGTTAGTTTTATGGATGGCATGCTGGATGTACATAAAGCCCAAAGCATACTTTTTTTACGCGTCCGTGGGCGTACACACACAGTCGAACGCACAGCCTTGCAAAGTATACTTCTTTGGACTTGCAGGCATTCGACGTATGCACAGTTTTGTGCTATCTCTCACCACACCCAGGGGTTAAAGTGGGCACCTCGGATAAATTAATAACTAAATAGATCCAGCGGTCGCAGCTGGATCGTCTCATTCACGGCGCTTTCGCCACTCTTTTGAACTGATAACGAGCGCCAGGCAGTCGCTTTATCCGTTTGAATACAAGCGCAACATCATGTGTACAGTAAAGGCTCTGTGGCGAAACTAGCTGAACCCGACTGAATAGCTCCGAGTCCAACCATGTAAAGTGAAGTGTTGAGGTAAACTATAGGCTGCCTACACGACTGTAATCATGGCCGTAGTCAGCTCACTGGTATTTTTCCTAGATAGCTATATAATAAATGTTGTAAAATAATTTGAACAAGATTAGGGATAGAATAATGAATGTATGTGTGCATATTGTGAATTCATTTATCAAACGTATTTACCTATCGTTTGTAGCCTTCAGTGAATTAATAAATAGGCTAAAAATATCAGTTGACCCTATGTTTACTTTCTTCATTGAGGCGAAAATGAATAGACTATCAGCCAGAGCTCAGCTTTAGGATGGGAAGAGACAGGACAAGAGAAGGAGACTGAGAGAAAAAGAAAGAGTGATGGAAATGAGAGTGTGATGAAATGAGGAGAGAACAGGTGTGACAAGATAAAAGCTATTTATTATTATTTATTTATTTTTAAATCAGATAAATCAGATACATAAAACATTTCTTGGGGGACCATGCCCCCCAAACCCCCCTAAATAGCTTGAATCTGGGACCTCACCGGTTTTAAAATTCCTTTAGGCAGTTTTATAGTCAAAAGTTTGCTTTGACCTTATATCTGGAGTTAATGCATTTATGATGTTAATGTGTTGCAGCTCGGAATATTTATAGGCCTACTTAATATTAAAATTGAATATTCAGACATTATATACTAATTGCATCTCTGTGCTTTGACGATTTAGTAGAAAAAACTATTTCTGTGGTAGAAACCATTGTGGCACCAAGATCAGCTAATTTGGGGGCCCTTGGGTTTGTTATTGCCTCTGGGCCCCATGTTTTCTTAATCCTGGCCTAGTTGCAGTGGAGTTAGAAGTACAAATCACAGTTCCAGTCAATATGGGAGCTATTTTTACTGGATGTGAGACAATATTTTGACCATCATACATTGTTGTTTTGTTGTTGTTTCTTGTTTTATGATACAGCAAAACTTTTGATTCTGCATTTTGACATCGAGACTGCAATAGGTCTATTTAGGCTGTGATTTATTTCTATTGTAGTTGTGTATTCAGCTAGCCTGACGTCGTCATACTCAATTCTAGTCAGAATATGAGTCTGATTCTGCTCCGTTGGGCTGGGATTATGGGGCGTGTTTCAACCGAACCAGGAAAGACCTCAATTGGATAGACCTACAACCAATCAGAGCAACGGAGCGACGCATAACGTTAGTTATCAAATGTCAACAGAACTCAACTGCACTGTGTTGCCATGTCCGCGGGTTGAAGCGACCCCAATTATGGGATATACAGACCCAGGAATGCGATTTTTAGCAGCCAGCCCTGCCAAAATAACACATATTTTACCCCCCAAATGCCTTTTTTTCCCGGAGAACCCCCTCTGGAAAGCTATTGGGCTTGTTTTTGGCTAGTTTTGAGGAACGTTAACAATTGGGCGGGTTTTGTTGTAAAAACTTGGCAACCCTGTACCTGCACGCACGCTTGAATAAGTAGCCTAACGTTAGAAGAAAAAGATGACTGTAAACGATCTTTGCCGGTGTTGTAAAAAAAAGGATACACAGAGTTTACTTACCAACACGATCATCATTTCTGAGAGAAATAGTAAAGGTGAATGCATATACGAACAAGTTCTCCGTTTAGGATTAGAACAAATTCAACCCAAGCGGCTTTGATGACGTGGATGATTACGTTACTGTTGATCATCTGTCCATCATCGTCTAAAGCCCGCCCTGACAATTTCATTGGTCCGAACAGTTTCTGTTCGGGCATAATTACTTCTCTATGGATCAAGTCCAGACCGAACTGCCCGTGTAAAAATGTTGTGGGCGGGGCTAAGTTCGGCTGGCATCCAGGCTAGTCTTCAGCCATTTTGGTGTGTTAAATGTTAAGAATTTTTATACTCCCCCTTTTTAAGTTTGAATTTACAATGTGAAAAACAAGGTTGTGTTCCATATTATTTTAACATAGTATCATCATCATGTCAGTGTAGATATAAATGGACCAAAATAAAACAATTAAAATATAAAGTAAATAAGTATTGTGATACTTGGTGCCAGTGACAATCTTGTCCCAGAAAGTATTGCTATACCACGATGTTCAATATGTTTTTTAATTTTTCCCTGTTGCACCTACACAAAATTGAGGGTTCCCCCACCTGCCAAATCCCACTTTAACCACTGGCCACACCCACGAGTTACAACCAAGCAGCAACCTCCCGCGGTCTCTCCTGAAACCAACACAGAAGTGACTAAAACTACCATTCATTAACTGGCCGCTAGAGACAGGCTCCAAAAGGGAGTCAAATCTGTATCTCGCCCATGTTAAAATGGCCAACTTTACAGCAGAAAAAAAAAATGTTTACAGCCTGGTACAAAAAGTGGTTTTGGTCTATACAGCTAATCTTTCATGCCAACTGTGAGGGGGTTGAATTTTTTTATAATCCGTTTAAATTATATTAAGCCTTAAAGTTCTGCATAATTAAGGGCGTGGCCACTTGAGTGACAGGTGGATTGCCACTGTGGTCGAGCTTAGGCGGGCGTGGTTTCAGCAACCAGCCACCTCCACTCCATCCACGTCCCACCTCTGTGCCCATTTTCAGTTATCCGGGAGTGACGCGTGATGACGCGCTGCCAAGATGGCAATGGCCGGCTTTTAGGCTTCAAAAATGCTCTTCGGAAACCTACGGGTGACGTCACGGAAAACTACATCCACATCTTTTTTTTTACACTCTATGGATACAACCCATGTAAATACTTCCAAAAAATACCAAAACAACAATGGCAACATGCAATATTAGAAAGGATGTGTTAAAAATGACACAACCTGTGTTAAATGTTTACACATTTGTGGGTGAGCTCTAGGACCACTAGTTTTGTGTTAATTTTAACTCATGCACTGTGTTAATGATTTTAACACAGTAAATGTGTCAGGAAAGTTAATATAAAGATGTGTAATATCAACACATTTTGTGCTGTCCTTGGCTACAGACTCTACAGAAAAAAGTGGTATATTTTGGCCTAATATCAGTAACATAAAACAAACAATTAATGAGTTAAGAACATTTATTGTCATGAAAAAATATCAATAACATTCATAGAACTCATACTGCAGAATATAATGACAGTTTCAAGCAGTAAAAAAAAATATGTCCAGCATAGGACATTAAAAAAAAATTCATTAAGCAGATAAAATTTACATCATTTTAAAACTTTGTATCTGGGATTGATGTAGATCTGATCATTCAAAAAACTTTTCTGAATATCAAAGGGTCTGGAATCTGATAGATCAGTAGGAATTTTCAAAAGTCTGTACTCCTCCATCTTTTCCACAACAAAGGAATAAAAGTGATCATCAAAATATTTGACATTAACAGTCTTTAAAAAAGCTAATACAATGTTTTGGTCCACCTTTGGGAACAAGTGGACAACTTCCCCAAAGACTGGTTTGTCTTCAGAATTGGCTGAAATCCAAATGCTTCCAGTCCTGTATATGTATCCATCAACACTGACCGAGTTGGACACATGAACTGTGTCAGTTGTTTCCTCTGACAAGGAGCTCAGTTTTTCACTTATTTGGTCACCACATTCCAAAGAAATAACAACAACAGGATATGCATTTGGTACACATATTTTATGAACTAGCGGGTTTCCCAAAAGTTGTGAAGCATCACAGACGTGAAAAATCTTTTTGCATGTTTCGTTATTGTCTTTTAAGATGCAAACAAGTACAGCTTTGGTCCGTTGTCCAGTGACCAACGACCCAGGAGTCACTGGCCCAGGATCATCTTCAATTGGGTTTATTTGCTGTGCACTAAATAAATATATACTTTTAGACATAATAGAGTGCAATACATATTTTTTACTGACTTTTTGCGAGTCATTACTTGCACCATTTCACAATGTCTAAAGCTAATATTGGGGGATGGGGGGATGGTGCGGTCGCGTTTAATGTAGCTTGGAGAAGCGTTGTTGGCAAAATCCAGTCATTTTATATTTATTTTAAGTTATTCTTCAGAAAGCTAAGGTTAATTATTGTAAAGAAAATGTATTATATGTTGCTTTGTGTATTGCTATTGACTATGGACAATTATTGCCAATTAACATTTTTGCCTGCAATGTTTTGCTAGTACTAGATCGTGCCTTAACTTAACCAGTTTCTAACAGAACTGTTATACACGTAAACAACAGCAGAAAATTTAGTTTTCACACATAAATATAAGTTAAAAATGACTTTAAGTACAACTTACCTCAAGAATCTCGTTAGCAGTTGACGTCGTGACTTTCTCCTCCGTCTTTCGCAGAAAGGCGGTTTTCAGGTGAGGGGAGTTCACTCGACAATGACAGACTGTGATGACGCGTTTTAACGGTCATCAAAATAACCGTTAACTGTAACTGTAACCGTAAATCCTGCTAATCTTTTTGTGTTATCATTTTTAAAAGAATGTATGTATATTTATAACACTAATATTTTGTATTTTATTACTTTTGCATTAAATTACAAAAAACAAATTACCGTTGCTGTGGGGGTGTTTCTAATACAGTCTACAATCTCTCTCTCTCTCTCTCTCTCTCTCTCTCTCTCTCTCTCTCTCTCTCTCTCACACACATATATGTGTGTATATGTGTGTGTGTGTAAAGTTTAAATGTAAAAAAGACGAAATTAAATCTTTTCAGGATTTATTATACAATCTCAGTATGAACATTTTGAAGAGTCAGAGTTTTGGGTAAATAGACGGTATAAAATTGAGAATGAAATCACCAGGCCTTAACGTTACCAGCTGGCTACTGTAATGCTGCGTTCACACCAAACGCGAATAGAGCGTATGGCGCGAGTGATTTCCATGTTAAGTGAATGGAAGGCGCGTTGACGCGTGTCTGGAGGTCCTGCGGCGCGATAGACGCTTTTCGCACGGCGCGATGGACGCGATCCGTGGTGTAGTATACTTTGAAAGACGCGCGGACAGGGCTGCGCGCGTGACGCGTCCGGGCGCGGAAAGTGAAGTGCACCCTGGGCTTCATTTGCTTCTGATGTCCTGTAGTGGTTCGTCTTGTGTGGATCTAACGGGCGATCTTTGGTGTCATGAATCTACAATTTGTTGTCTGCCAAATCGTTTTGACAGAGGGCAAAGAAAAGTTTCATAACTTAATTGAGGATTGAAGCAGGCTATAGCTAACGCATTAAAAAAAAAAAAAAAAAAAAATTGACACAGAATGTGTAAATCTAATCAAAGTTGCCAGGTGAACATACTATCAGTTCTGCATTTTGACTTTGTTTGAACTAAAGAGTTTGAACTTTGATTTTATTACAAAAATATTCAAATTCCCCGTTTTCCACCACTTGAGGGCGTGGCCTATTTTCAGACTACACCAATAAACCCCGCCCTCAAGCCTGATTGACAGTTGCCTGTGTTAGACATCGGAAATGCAAGTGCAAAGGGGATTGCGATTCCAATTGAATTTTGTGCAGGTTGTGGCAGGACACGGAGGAAATAATTGCATTATTGGTGCACATGTAAACATAGTCAGAGTTTAGATGGTATCATAGAGCACTGCAGATTATGTATTTTTGTAGGCCAACCCAGAAGTTTGCATCACCCTGGTTCCCGCAACAAAACCCAATAGGATTTTCCATTGGCTTTTGGATTATTGCAGAAAATAAGCTCTGTTACTAACAAAAGCTTATGATTCTTACATGTTTTGTTCATTGTGATAATCTTCACAAATGAACACAACTTTTATGATTTTATTTAAGCCTAAATACAATCATCAGGAGTCAAAAGCAAACGTCTCGGTTACGTATGGGAACCCTCGTTCCCTGAAGGAGGGAACGGAGACGTACGTTGGACGTACCGACGAATTGGGATCATTTCTGGGAGCCCCTATCAGCTTCGAGCTATATAGACCCGGCCAATGAACAATTGGCGTGCGAGATTTGCATTTCGCGCTCCGCCCCGCACCGCGGGTATAAACAGGAAGCGAGAGCGAATGCACGCTGTTTTTCACTGAGGAGCCGAACTTGGTGACTCGGCCCTGCAGTGACGGTACAGCAACTGTGGCGACGGGACGTACGTCTCTGTTCCCTCCTTCAGGGAACGAGGGTTACCATACGTAACCGAGACGTTCCCTTTCAGTCAGTCACGTTCGACGTACGTCGGACGTACCGATGAATTGGGATCCCTTTGGAAAACACCATAGTTACTACCACTTCCAGTGCCCAGCGATGAGCCCCTCAGACCCCGATCTGATGCAGGCGGGGAAATTCACGCAGGGAGAGTCAAAGCTGCTATTCTGCAAGACCCACTCAGCTGACTGTATTGGATAACGCTGGGAAAGCGTGCCTGTGAAGGACGCTGTGGAAGCCACATCATGCCCAGAGGGAGTTAACATGTGGAAAATACACGTATGGGCTGGCCGTGGGCAGCACAACATACGGAAGTCCCAGGGGTGGCCCCGGCCAATTAGAGGAGGGGGACAACATCTTCCTGAGACGACAGAGGAGACTCTGCCGAGGGAAAGACACAAGCTCGCCGTAGGGAGCTGTATCGTGGAAGAATACACATATGGGACCGCCGTGGAGGTCACAACATATGGAACCCAGCCTAACACAAGTTCCACCTATCCAGTGGGCCATCCTCTGTTTGGAATGACAGCGTGCATTCGCTATCGCTTCCTGTTTATACCCGAGGTGCGGGGCGGAGCGCGAGATGCAAATCTCGCACGCCAAATGTTCATTGGCCGGTTCTATATAGCTCGAAGCTGATAGGGGCTCCCAGAAGTGATCCCAATTCGTCGGTACGTCCGACATACGTCGAATGTGACCGACTGAAAGGGAACCTTAGGCTATTAACAAACTTCAGCGTGTCACCATCACTAAGCCTCCGGCAACTCTTTCAGTCTTTGTTTAAAAACATTTTCCCTTAAAGTTCGAGTTGTGAAAACACTGTGAAAGCTATAGTGAGTAGATGACTTTACCTGTCCGGCTTGATGACGATTAATGTCATTGACAATCTCTTTAGTCCCATTTTATACGATTTTTCAAGACAAGTAAAAGCTTTAAAAAAAACCACAAGAGGGTATTACTGATGTATTTTATATCGTAGAATAAAACGTGAAAATATCTTGAGCTTGTGTTCACCACAGACCTTATTTCAATCACTTAACCATAAACCCATTCACTTTAGGATGATGGAACAGGAAGTGGTACAATGCAAACTCGTCCCCGGATTTTGGTCTACAAAAATACGTCATCCCTGCAGCACTCTATTCTGTAGAAGAGAGTACAAAATTACAAATCTGAAGTGGAAATGATTTACAAGCATCATATCATCATAGACATTTTTCAGGGAACAGCAATGCTCATACATACAATGTTTCATTGATTTTTAGGTGGTTATTATGACTAAAATCCCCTTGTTCTGACTCTATATCGCTGGAAGAACACAAATGACAGTTGAATATGGCTAAACTGAAACGGACTAGGGTCCAGATTTACTAAACAGGGGAAATTAGTGTGAGAGCACAATTCCACAAAACCACAAATTGTAGTGGAAAGTTCTGCTCGTGATCTACTGACAAAACACACATTAAAGAGCACAGAGGCAGCCGGATCATTTCCATAATGACCAACACAATCTACCAAATTAGCGTATGGGGGGAGTGGAGTTTGATTGGGGTAAATCACATTGCGTGATTCATTTAAATACTCTCCTCCCATACATTTTGTGTCTGAAAGGGAAACTCCTAAAAATGCATATGCAATAAGGTCCGCCACAAAAATAACTTTGTCCATGCCTTTTCATTGCTAATATATCACTGTCTTTAGTAAATCCTGACTGTATAGTTTTTTTTAACGCCAAAAGAGGGTTTGCTCTAGCACAAGCTGTTAGTGAATCTGGCCCTAGAATGGAAAAATACTAGAGAAAGAAAACAGATATGCAACAGAATAGTACAGTCAGTCTACAAAATAAATCAATAACTTGAAATAATCTGTGAACACCGACATATTTATCAGGATGGTGAAGAATTTTAATATAATATTAATATCTGACACAAGCAACTTCTCAATGTGTTTCGTTTGTCTTCTGTTTGAATCCATTGCTCGGCTACGGTGCATGCAAAGGTCCAGCCTATATTGTTTTATTAAACTGTGTTTTATTCAACATATGGCAACCAAATAATCCATTAGTAATCAGATTGAAGGCTCACTCAGACTGAAAAGCCTTCTTGTAAACACTTTAGTCGATCCGAATGAAACTTCGATCAGATTGAAAGGGGTGGTTCTCTTACGAGAGGTTCTCTCGTATTGCGTAAGTTCCTTACGCTACGGGAAAGTATTCTTTCTTCGAGATTTCTGAAAAACCCAAAATTATCCTTAATTTTGTAACATTGTCAACGCAGTGCGGCAGCCTGGCAGACCATAGCAGGCTATTCCAGCGTGCTATTGGCTGCTCTGCTGGCAACTGCAGCAGCCTATCGGTGAGCCCGCGTGACGTGGCGACCAATGAGGGCGCTTCGCGCCCACCTGGCTTCATTTGCCTACAGGTGGGGCGTGGCCACGTGTATATAAGCAGGGCTCACGGGCTGCATATTCGATTTTCTTTTCTTCAGCGAAGCCCTTCGCATCGCTGGATCTGGAACCCGCCGCCGTGATCGTGCAGACGAGCAAGCAGAGGACAGCGCCTGGAGAAGCCGGCAGCATCGCGCCACCTTCAGCCATCCGTGCCTGCTCTGCTATCCGGCAGCATTATATCCTTTCATTGCACGTGTTCTCGCCGTTGCGTCACACGTTTCATAAAAGAGCACGAGCGTTTTTATCAAAACGCCTCGTTCCACCTGCGGCTCGTGCCACGTGCAGCTCAGCACCAGAGACCGCCATGTGTCTGCGCTCTCTGTCTGGGCCGTGACCACGCCGCCGCCGCACTCCTCGCGGGCGAATGCCCCGAGTGTGAGGAACTCTCTATGTCGACCCTGCGGGCTCGACTCAAGCAGTTTTATGACGACATCACTCCGCTGTTCCCCCCCTCTGTTCAAGCCGCGCCACCGCGCCGCTTACAAGAGATGGTTGAAATGAACGGTCTCGGAGCGAGCCTCCTCCCCCTCTGTTCAAGCCGCGCCGCTTACAAGGGATGGTAGGAATGAACGGTCTCGGAGCGAGCCTTCTCCCCCTCTATTCAAGCCGCGCCACCGCGCCGCTTTCAAGGGATGGTAGGAATGAACGGTCTCGGAGCGAGCCTCCTCCCCCTCTGTTCAAGCCGCGCCACCGCGCCGCTTGCAAGGGATGGTAGAAATGAACGGTCTCGGAGCGAGCCTCCTCCCCCCCTCTGTTCATGCCGCGCTGATGCGCCGCTTATATACAAGGGATGGCAGAAATGCACGATCCTGCAGCTCTCTTTACGTTACAAGAGAGCTGTTCCACCCTCGCGCACATTTTTCAGTCCCCTCATGAGTTCAGGCGACTGGAATTGTTCATATTGCTGTACACGAGCCTGTTAAGACACGCACGGCAGCAAACATACGCCGTCATAAGACATGACGCTGACATATGCTCTCCAACGAACCCGCACTCCCCCCTCTTGGACCGCGCAGATTGCGCCGTTCACAAGGAATGTGAATGCGCTCGGTCACGAGCACGTTCAGCGCGCGCGCGCACGTGCGCGCGCCGCACTCACCGGGAAATTAACAGAGGGTGTTTTCGTCCCGCTGTGGCCGGACGAACCGCCATTCTCTAGCATTTCTCAGCCCCCTCTCTAGTTCAGGCGGCTGGAAATATTACTATTGCAGTAACGAGCCTGTCTTTTATGCACGCACGACTGCCAACAAGCACGAGGACGTACTGCTGTATGCTCGCGCTAACTGAACGCTATTGTGTCCCTCCCGGTAGCACAGTGGCAAAATCAGCGGCTGAAACGCCGGAGACCCGAGTTCGAGCCCAGCTCTCGCGGAAGATAAAAATGTTTTACTGTCCGCTTCCCCGGGCTCGCGGCCAGCTTTTCTTACATACAGAAAGCTAACTCGCACCACGTGGTGCTCGAGTATTTTTGGACGTCTATACATAAGGAGAGAAAAGACGGTTAAGTCCCGCTGCGGCCGGACCACCGTTAAAACTCTGTTTTTCCTGTCAGTCCCCACTCCTGTGGCTACTGCAGATGTTTTCCACGCAGCCTACGAGCCGGCGAACTCGCCCTCTCGCCTGTTTCCAACTGTAGCCCCTCCAAAGTCCTCCTAGCAGAGGGGGGAAGCGACGGTTAAGTCCCGCCGTGGTCGGACCACAGTCAAAACTCTTCTTCCTGTCAGCCCCCACTCCTGTGGCTGCTGCAGATGGCTCTCACGCAGCAAACGAGCCGGCAAAACTGCCCTCTCGCCTGTCTACAACCGCCGTTTTTATGACGAACCAGAGAAATCACGAAGTTGCCTTTTTTCTGGTTGCACGGCTCACGCCGTATGTGTTTTCAAATGCAGTAAACGTGCCCACTTTTGTGTTCACCCCTGCACCCAAGCACCACAAATCCCGTGTCTCTCACTCACATAAAGCGGCCACCGGCCGCTCGAGTGCTAGAGTTAGGTCACGTGTCCGCTTATTTGCGCCCACGCCTAATCACCACACGCGCTGTCACACAGCCACTCTTAACCGGTCATGTTCCACGCGTAAGAGTTGTGCCCGCTCAAACGCGCTCACACATTTTCGCGAACATTCTGCCCCCGGCGCCATGCGCCGCGCCACACACCATTTGTTCTCAGCCCAAGGTGGCCGGAACGACGAGTGTAAGGCCACACACAAGCCACTCCCTGCTCGAAGCGGCAGAGATACAGTGTGTAGGGCGGCCAGCCATCGCGAGCGATCGGCTGGCCCACAGCACAGAGAGCGCGCGCACTGCGCCCGCCCCTCCTATACAGGCCGTCGAACCCGCAAAGCGCGGCGTTTCGAGCCCGGAGGCCGTTCTATCCCGTGTGGCACACGCGAGAGCGTGGGAAGCCATTCCAGGTGTATCAGAATGGGTGCTGAAAACAGTGAAGCACGGCTACACTCTGCAGTTCGCTCGCCGCCCTCCGCGCTTCTGTGCGCGTACGGAGACGAGAGTGAGCGAGGAAGTAGCACATCTACTTCGAGCGGAGATAGCCACACTGCTGTGCGAAGGGGCTATAGAACCGGTTCCCCATTCTATGAGCGAGTCAGGCTTTTACAGCCGGTATTTTCTCGTGCCAAAAAGGGTTGGGTCGCTCAGACCGATTCTGGATCTGAGGCGTCTGAACAAAGCTCTTATGAGAAGATCGTTCAAGATGCTCACGACCAAGCAGATCCTCGCGCATATTCGCCCGAGAGACTGGCTAATCTCCCTAGATTTGAAAGACGCATATTTTCAAATCAAGATAACGCCGCGTCACAGGCCATTCTTACGATTCGCCTTCGACGGCCAGGCTTATCAATACACCGTCCTTCCGTTCGGCCTGTCACTAGCACCCCGTACATTTACGAAGTGCATGGACGCGGCCCTCGCTCCCCTGAGAGGTCGAGGGATGCGAGTGTTGAACTATCTGGACGATTGGCTCATCCTGGCGCAGTCAGAGGCCGAGCTCCTCGCCCACAGGGCAATGCTGCTCAGCCATCTGGACAGCCTGGGGCTCACGGTCAATTGGACCAAGAGCTCATTAGTGCCCACGCAATCAACCTCATTTCTGGGTTTGAATCTGGACACTGTGGCAATGTCAGCCCGCCTGTCACCCCAACGCGCGCGCCAAGTTCGGCGCATGGATGCGTACTTCCGGCCGGGCAAAATCGCACCTCTCAAGCTCTTTCAGAGGATGCTGGGACGTATGGCCTCAGCTGCAGCTGTGCTCCAGCTGGGCTTAATGCGCATGCGCCCGCCGCAATGCTGGTTAAACGCCCGAGTGCCTCACAGAGCCTGGGCGTCCGGAGGCTTCAGGATCAGAGTGACTCAGGGATGCGTTTCAGCCCTAGAGCCCTGGTTAGTAGCCGACTGGTACCAGCGGGGAGTGACGATGGGAGCCATCTCACACCGCAAGGTCATCTCGACGGACGCCTCCACCACGGGTTGGGGCGCCGTTTTCGAGGGCAGATCGGCCTCGGGCCTCTGGTCGAGCGGGGAAAAGCTCCTACACATAAACTGTTTGGAGATGATAGCGGTAGAGAACGCGCTCAAGCAGTTTCTCCCGCTTATACGAGGACACCACGTGTTGGTCCGGTCGGACAATACCACAGTGGTGCCCTATGTGAACCGGCAGGGCGGTGTCAGGTCCATGTGTCTGGGCAATCTGACAGAACGCCTGCTCGTGTGGGCACACAGCTCGCTGCGCTCGCTGAGAGCTGCGCACGTACCGGGCCACCTCAATGTGGGCCCGGACAAGCTGTCCAGGGGCCTCATTCTCCCAGGAGAATGGTCCCTGCACCCTCAGACAGTCCAGCTGGTATGGCGCCTATTCGGCAGAGCGGAGCTCGACCTCTTTGCAACAAAAGAGAACGCCCGCTGCCCGAGGTTTCTGTCCAAAAGCGAGGATGCGCTGTCCCAACCTTGGCCCAGCCTCCCGCTGTATGCTTTCCCGCCGATTTCCCTATTGCCCCAGGTCATAGCGAAAATCAGGGAGACGCGCCGCCTGGTGCTCCTTATAGCGCCGCGCTGGGAGAACCAGATTTGGTACCCAGAGCTGGTGAAGCTGTCGCACTCACCCCCCTGGCCAGTTCCGCTGAGAGCGACCTCCTCTCTCAAGCAGGAGGGTCAGTTTGGCATCCCCATCCAGAGCGTTGGTCTCTGCATGTATGGGTGACCAACGGATACCCGTTGACCTGCCCGAAGGGGTTATGAACACGATTTCACACTCTAGAGCCCCCTCGACGAGGCGGTTATATAGTTCTAAGTGGTCGGTGTTCACTGAGTGGTGTGTTTCCAAGGGATTGGACCCACAGCAATGTGGGGTCCAGCGGGTGCTCTCCTTCCTCCAAGAGCTTTTGGAACTGGGCAGGTCCCCTTCCACGCTCAAAGTGTATGTGGCGGCTATAGCAGCGTTCGCTCAGACGACGCTAGGTAGCACGCTAGGAAGGAACGAGCTCATCATCCGTTTCCTCAGAGGAGCCAGACGGATGAATCCCCCGCGGCCCCCATCGGTTCCTATATGGGATCTGGCCTTGGTCCTAGAGGCCCTGAAGGCTCATCCTTTTGAACCGCTCGAGACTGTGGAACCAAGGTTCCTTTCGCTAAAAACCGCGTTCCTGATAGCTCTGGCTTCAGTGAAACGCGTGGGGGATCTACACGTGCTCTCAGTGAGCCCGACGTGTATGGAGTTCGGTCCTAATGACTCTAAGGTCATTCTCAGACCGAGGCATGGTTATGTCCCCAAAGCGATTGGCACTCCCTTCAGGGCGCAGATTATCTCCCTCTCGGCTCTGCCAGCATCCGACGAGGGGGACGGTGGCAATATCCTCTGCCCTGTCAGGGCATTGAGGGTTTATGTCACACGCTCCGCCGCCTTCAGGCGTTCTGAGCAGCTATTTGTTTCGTTTGGTGGGCGCACTAAAGGTCTCGCCTCCTCGAAACAGACCCTTTCCAGGTGGAGGGTGGACGCGATTGCAACTGCATACGCTTCCAAACACCTGCAGTGCCCGCTAGGTGTCAGAGCACACTCCACCAGAGGCATGGCCTCTTCGTGGGCTTGGGCCAGAGGGATTTCCATCCATGATATCTGTATGGCGGCAGGCTGGGCCTCCCCGTCTACGTTCGTGAGATTTTACAATCTGGAAGTTCCTGCCTTACAGGCGAAAGTGTTACCAGTTCAATAGGGCTGTTGGTCCTGCCCAGTGATTCTGCGCAGACATAGCTCACATACTGGTAGTAAGTTCGGTACTAGGCTCATGTGAATTTGAAGGAGACCGGCGGTGCCGTTTCCTCATTTACGAGACGAGCTGTTGTGAGTTTGAAGGTGACCGGCGGTGCCGTTACCTCACTCATATAACAAAATATTGTGAATTTGAAGGCGACCGGCGTTGCCGTTCCCTCATTCATGAGACAAGGTGTGGTGAATTTGAAGGAGACCGGCAGGTGCCGTTCCCTCATTCATGGGACAGGGTGTTGTAACCACCCGTTGTAACCACCCGTCAGTTCGAATGAAGTGTCTGTAGATGTGGTGGCCCGTTTTCCTTACCGGCCACCCTGCCCGAGCAGTGTTATGGTCCCCGGTTCCCTGGGATACATATGCTGTACGCGAGGCGCGCACGGCGTTGACAATATGTTCCCGTAGCGTAAGGAACTTACGCAATACGAGAGAACCTCTCGTAAGAGAACGATACTCGGTTACTTAACGTAACCTCGGTTCTCTCTAGAAGAGGGAACGAGTATTGCGTTCCTTGCCGTGCGCCCCGCGGGCTTTTACGCTTCAGAACTACGAAAACCGAATATGCAGCCCGTGAGCCCTGCTTATATACACGTGGCCACGCCCCACCTGTAGGCAAATGAAGCCAGGTGGGCGCGAAGCGCCCTCATTGGTCGCCACGTCACGCGGGCTCACCGATAGGCTGCTGCAGTTGCCAGCAGAGCAGCCAATAGCACGCTGGAATAGCCTGCTATGGTCTGCCAGGCTGCCGCACTGCGTTGATAATGTTACAAAATTAAGGATAATTTTGGGTTTTTCAGAAATCTCGAAGAAAGAATACTTTCCCGTAGCGTAAGGAACTTACGCAATACTCGTTCCCTCTTCTAGAGAGAACCGAGGTTACGTTAAGTAACCGAGTATCGTTTTATTCCTTTTCTAATTCGATTGAGAGAACATGTAAACACTTGATCGGATTGAAAACCGAAACTGCAGAAGACTGCGCATGTGCAATGGCGTAATGACGTATGACGCGCAGAACAAGCTGCAGTTGTTAAATAAAATTCTCCTACCACTCATCATCTGTGAAGTGGAGCAGAACAACCTCCCATCAGTCCTCACTTCATACTTTCATCCACAGACACTTTATTTTGGGGGCAGGAAGGGCCGTTTTTACTGTTTGATGAATATAAGCATTATTCATGTGCGAGTCTGACGAGTCTGCTCTTTAAAACAAAGAAAAGAAGCAATGTAGGAGAATAGTATGCACAAACAGCAGAAAACTATCCGTGCAGTGACACGTCAAACATCAATTATAAACACACACACATCAACCTGATCAACCTGAATTCATTCTGATTGCTCATTTTTTGGTTGAGACTACTCAGTTAAATTAAGTTAATGTAGTTACTTTAGTAATGTGAAGTTGATTGAGTGAAACTAGTCAACATTTTTTTGAGTGGCTAGCATGTTTTGTTTTTACCTTTGGGTGCAAAGCAGCTGCTTTCATTTAAATCAGGATTTGATAGACTATACAGTACCAGTCAATAACATTTTACTGAGATGAGCTTTTTGATTTATTTGCTTAAACAGTCTTTTCCAGAGATACAAATTTATTTGAGTTTAGTCCAGTTCTTTTGCATTATTTTTCATATTCTTTTAATCATTTTTGGTAGTTGCTTATCAGGATGCCAGAGCTGTGTTTCTCAATAACAAGTTAATTAGTTTCTGAAGGTTTTAAGCAGGGTCAAGCGTCAGACAAACAAACTCAATACTTCAGAGCAGAGTATATGAGCTCAGCTCTGATTGCACAAGCCTTTTTATTGCTTTGTTCTGATGATATTTCTCACAGCTGACACTGTATTGGAGTTTCCAGACAAGGAAAGAGTTGAATCCTCAAGTGATGGTTTGTTTGTCTAGCCTCTGAAAACTGGTTTTCATTCGTCACCAAATAATGACGCCATCCGCCTGAAGGACAAACTCTATTTTTCAATAGTTTATTTATATTTGTTCTTGGCCTTCTTTAGCATAAAATCATTTATTCGCTGAATAAATCAATTGAATAATTAGGCAAAAATCATCTTTTGTGTTTTACAGAAGAAAGACAAAAATGAAATTACATGAACTATGTGGCAACAATGTGGCTCTGTGGGTAGCACTCTCGCCTCATTCGATCCCAAAAGAACACAGTCCAAAGATGCAGGTTATGCCAAGTTCATACTGCACCATTTTCAAACACAGTCGGATCCCTGCTCTTTTCACACGGCATGACTATCTGGGGTAGCATTCAGTCACTGCTGTGTTCACAATGACAGGGGGCTTCACATTGCACGACCGTACAAGAGGAAGAATCGCTGACAACTCTGTCCCATTCGTTTCACAAGCAAACACACATGAGATGTAACAAGGAAACAACGCGAGATCACACGTGCATCAGACTGTAATTGTTATTAAAAATGATAGACTGCAGAAAGTTTGCGATCCAAATTGTCTGTGCGCTGATTTGCACCTATGACGGAAGAAATGGTTGGGTAGATACAGGGGCAAGGATTGTGTTCTATCATGTTAAAGCTGCTGTCCGTAACTTTTTTTGTGTTCAAGATTTACAAAAATTATATAATGAGATTAAACAACATGAATACATTTTACAAACCGTGTTTTTGTCTTACCCTGAATCATTATGGTACACTTATAATAAGGGTTTATATAGGGACTATTTTTAGATTTGTGGGATGTACATCCAGGGGACGAAGCTCCCATTCCACCACATCCCAAAGATGCTCTATTGGGTTGAGATCTGGTGACTGTGGGGGCCATTTTAGTACAGTGAACTCATTGTCATGTTCAAGAAACCAATTTGAAATGATTCGAGCTTTGTGAAATGGTGCATTATACTGTTGGAAGTAGCCATCAGAGGATGGGTACATGGTGGTCATAAAGGGATGCACATGGTCAGAAACAATGCTCAGGTAGGCCGTGGCATTTAAACGATGCCCAATTGGCACTAAGGGGCCTAAAGTGTGCTAAGAAAACATCCCCCACACCATTACACCATCACCACCAGCCTGCACAGTGGTAAAAAGGCATGAAGGATCCATGTTCTCATTCTGTTTACGCCAAATTCTGACTCTACCATCTGAATGTCTCAACAGAAATCGAGACTCATCAGACCAGGCAACATTTTTCCAGTCTTCAACTGTCCAATTTTAGTGAGCTTGTGCAAATTGTAGCCTCTTTTTCCTATTTGTAGTGGAGATCAGTGGTACCTGTTGTAGCCCATCCGCCTCAAGGTTGTGCGTGTTGTGGCTTCACAAATGCTTTGCTGCATACCTCGGTTGTAACGAGTGGTTATTTCAGTCAAAGTTGCTCTTCTATCAGCTTGAATCAGTCGGCCCATTCTCCTCTGACCTCTAGCATCAACAAGGCATTTTTGCCCACAGGACTGCCGCATACTGGATGTTTTTCCCTTTTCACACCATTCTTTGTAAACCCTAGAAATGGTTGTGTGTGAAAATCCCAGTAACTGAGCATATTGTGAAATACTCAGACCGGCCCGTCTGGCACCAACAACCATGCCACGCTCAAAATTGCTTAAATCACCTTTCTTTCCCATTCTGACATTCAATTTGGAGTTCAGGAGATTGTCTTGACCAGGAACACACCCCTAAATGCATTAAAGCAACTGCCATGTGATTGGTTGATTTTATAATTGCATTAATGAGAAATTGAACAGGTGCTCCTAATAATCCTTTAGGTGAGTGTATATTGTTAGACCCACCTGAAAAAGTTTTTTATATTTTTATTATTTATAGCTCTCTTTATTCTATTGCATTTATTTGTGCTGTTGTTTGCAATTTGTTTATTTGTTCTTATTTCATTATTTACTTTTTACTTTTGTGTTTTGATGAAAATAAAACTTTGTATTGAAGAAAATAGATTTCGGAATCGGCCAAGAAAATTACAATAGGTGAATCTTGTATAAATTATCGGTGTGTAATTTATACAAAACTTTTTTGTGCATGTGCTCTCATTCCCACATACTCTTTCAGTCACAACAAAACCTGTTTTAACCTGTTTGTTTTGCACATGTGCTCCCACTCTCGCATGCTCTTTTGGTCACAACAGAGCAAGCAGACGGCACGCAAACTATTTTTCTTAGTTACAAACCCGATGGATCCCGAACCCGAGGCTAATCATGAAACATTAACCCGAACCCATCCCGAAAGCAAGTTTTTCGGGACCCGTCGGACTTCAGACCCTTAATGTAGAATTCAGAAACCCCTGTTATTAGCAACACCAGTGGCCCCTAAATGAACTGCAGCCAGCAACTAATTTCTCATGCTTGCATTCGTGTACACGTAATGTACAAAAGACACCGATATACTCACAGTGAAGTTCCGTTTTGTTCTTCTCTTATGTAACGGAGGCCAGCTAGTAGTCGCTGTGTGAGTAAACCTCACTCCTCTGATCTCAAGAAACGCTCTAGCGACTGACGCTAGGGGTTGCAGTCTTTAGCCTCCTTGTTAGAGCGTCCGACTCTCATGCCGGTGGACCCAGGTTCGAGTCTCGCTTGGAACGGGCGGTTCGAACAGGACGGGTTACATTGGTGCCGTGACCTGGATGGGAGCAAGGTTTTTGGGGGGTGAGTGTAACGGAAGCCAGCTAGTAGTCGCTGTGTGAGTAAACCTCACTCCTCTGATCTCAAGAGACCCTCTAGCGACTGAAGCTAGAAGTTGCAGCCTTTAGCCTCCTTGTTAGAGCGTCCGACTTTAATGCCGGCGGACCTGGGTTTGAGTGCCTCTTTGAGCGGGCAATTTCAGACAGGAGGGGTTACACTTACACCGTTCACTCTGCTGAGAGCGACATTTACATGAATATGTAAATATGTGCCAGTTCCTAAATAACAAAATAAACACAACAAAAATGACAGCGGTGAGAAAGCAGCAGTTCCCTTTCAGTCGGTCACTTCGACGTACGTCGTTATACCGACGAATTGGGATCACTTCAGAGAGCCCTTATCAGCTTCGAGATTTAGAGAACGGGCCAATGGGCCATTGGCGTGCGAGATTTGCATCTCGCGCTCCACCCCGCGGGTATAAATAGGAAGCGAGAGCAACGCACTGACGTCATTCACTTCGGAGCCGAACGGCGTTGATGAAGAGCTACAGACTGCTGCTTTCAGCTAAACAGAGAGAGAGAGAGAAGAGGACGCTTCTGCTGGCGTTAAGGCACACAACAGCACGACCGCTCACCACTGCTGCATTTAAACAAACTACTGTTCTAAACAAATAGCAACACTGTTGGTATCGTGAGGGCGTGGTTTCTCATTGAGTGCAAACACAGGCTGCACTATTCCCTGTGTGTTGCCGCGGTTGTCCCTGGGTGCTTCAGCACTTTCCAAAAAGAGCATTTCCTCACAAAAAGAGCAACACGGGTGTGACACTGCGTCTTTTTCAAGATGTCATTCCACCCGTGCATTTCTGGATGCGGTCGTTCCCTCTCGCCCGCTAACGGTCACAATCGCTGTCTCACGTGCCTGGGCGCACAGCACGCTGAGGCAGCGTTTGTGGATAGTTCATGTTCTCACTGCGGGAACATGACTATCTCGGCGCTTAGGTCGAGAACCGCCTACCTCCGGGAAGGTGGAGTCCCCCTCCCCATACCTCGATCTAGAGCTATCTCCCAGGATAGACCTACTTCGACGGATGGCTGGGGTGACCTGAGGATCACGTTCAGGGCAATCCCGCTGAGCATACCTCCGCAGGCCCCTGAACCCTCACAAGCGCCGCAGCCGGTGGTGCTTCCGGAGGAGGCTGGTCCCTCCCATGGGTGGCCGGCGATTTCCTTCAGGGCACCCGCGGACGAGCAGATGTCGATCGCTGCATTGGAGGGGGAGTTCCAGTTCTCGGAGGATGATGATTCAGCTGCACTGCCTCCCTCTGGGAGAGTGGCTGTGGTTGAGTCGGATCCTGAGTTCACGGCTATGCTTTACCGGGCCGTCGAAAAGGTCAGGCTTGCGTGGAATCCTCCACCATGTCCCGAACCTTCTAGGTTGGATGATTGGTTTCTGGCAGCGTCCCGCCCCAGTGCCATTATTCCCGGAAGTGCATGAGGAGCTCCCTCCTCACTACCCTTGACGGCGGGCAGGCCAAGGGATACGTGGGGATCCCACCAGTTGAGCGGGCCGTCGCAATGCAACTGTGTCCGGCGACCGCCTCCAACTGGCGCGGTGACCCACGTCTCCTGTCCAAAGCCTGTAGGTTTTCGTCCAGTCTGACTGCGAAGGCCTACAGGTCCTGCGGACAGGCCGTATCCGCCTTGCATGCCATGGCGTTGCTTCAGGTGCACCAGGCCCAAGCACTCATGGACATGCACAAGGGTAGGCCTGACCCAGAGCTCCTCCGGGAGCTCCGGGCGGCGACGGATCTCGCACTCCGGGCGACGAAAGTCACCTCCCGTTCCGTTGGTCAGGCGATGTCCATCTTAGTGGTCCAGGAACGACATCTCTGGCTCAACCTGGCCGACATGAGGGAGACTGACAAGAACTGGTTCCTGGACTGCCCCGTTTCATTGGCCGGGTTGTTCGGCGACACGGTCGAGAACTTCGCCCAGCAGTTCTCGGCCGCCCAGAAGCAGACGGAGGCGATCAAACACATCCTGCCCCGGCGGTCCGCTGCTGCCTCCACCCTGCCACCGGCCGCAGCACCTCCGTCTGCCCGCCGCCGAGGATGTCTGCCTGCCTCCACCCCTGCTCCCGCCTCAGCCCAGCAGAAGCCTCCACCCAGGCGGAGGCGTGGAGCCGGCCGCGGGAAGGACATCCAGCCCGCTCAGGCAGCTGCCAAGCCAGGTGGCAAGCGCCGTCGTAAAGACCCTGAGACGGGCAACCCAGAGATGGAGGAAACTGCTCTTCAGGAGATGGCTGCAGCACCACTCCTTCCCCCGGAGGAGGGCCAGGGGAGAATTTTGTGTTCTGTTTTTTCTGTTCCGCCACTACCCAAATTATCAATAAAAGAGCAGTTACCAACATCTCTGGGTGCCAAGAGAGCGCGTCTGGGGGTATGCGACGCTACCATGCCTCGTTCCCCTCGGACGCCTCTCCCTTCGCCAGCGGAGGGCAATGGCTGTCGGGAAGCACTCAATGTGCCTCCTCACACTCGCCGCCCCCCCAGCGGATGCAGGTTTGTGTATCTCTCACCCAGACCCCTCCACGGACCACTCCCATGTCGTCCACGGGTCCCTGCATTCCGCTACGCTGCCCCGCTGCGGGTACGTCTGTGGCGCTGATGACCCCGCTTGTACGGTCGCTGGGGGCCTGGCTAGCGCTCCCCAGCCCGTCTCGCTGGCTCATCCGGACCATCAGATTCGGCTATGCGATTCAGTTCGCCCGGCGTCCCCCCAAGTTCAGGGGCATTCACTTCACGTCTGTGATGAGGGAGAACGCCCCTGTACTTCAGACGGAGATCGCGGTCCTACTGGCTAAGAACGCGATAGAGCCGGTCCCTCCAGCCGATATGAAGTCTGGGTTCTACAGCCCGTACTTCATTGTTCCCAAGAAAGGCGGCGGGTTACGACCGATCTTGGATCTGCGATACTTGAACCGCTCCCTGCACAGGATGCCGTTCCAAATGTTGACGCAGAAACGCATCTTCAGGTGTGTCCGTCCCCAAGATTGGTTTGCAGCGATCGACCTGAAGGATGCGTACTTTCATGTCTCGATTCTCCCTCGACACAGACCTTTTCTACGCTTTGCATTCGACGGACGAGCATATCAGAACAAAGTCCTGCACTTCGGGCTGTCCCTGTCGCCCCGTGTCTTTACGAAAGTCTCGGAGGCGGCCATCGCTCCCATGAGAGAGCGTGGTGTTCGCCTTCTCAACTACCTCAACGGCTGGCTGATCCTTGCTCAGTCGTGGGGTCAGTTGTGCGAACACAGGGACATGGTGCTTCGGCACCTCAGCCAGTTGGGTCTTCGGGTCAACTGGGAGAAGAGCAAACCGTACAGAGGATCTCTTTTCTTGGGATGGAGATCGACTCGATTGCCATGACAGCGCGCCTCACCAAACCTTCAGCCCGTGGTCGGACCCTTCATTTCTACGGGCAGGTGTTCCTCTAGAACAAGTGTCCAGGCATTCTGTTGTCTCCACGGATGCCTCATTCACTGGCTGGGGTGCCACATACAACGGGCTTGCAGTTTCGGGTCTGTGGACAGGGCCCCAACTGCAATGGCATATCAATTGCCTGGAGTTTCTGGCAGTTCGTCTTGCTCTCAGCTGCTTCAAAACGCCGCTCAAAGACAAGCACGTTCTGGTCCGGACGGACAGTACTGCGGCCGTTGCGTACATCAACAAACAGGGTGGTCTATGCTCCCGCCGCATGTCCCAACTCGCCCGCCATCTCCTCCTGTGGAGTCAGAAGCATCTGAGGTCCCTTCGTGCCATTCACATTCCGGGCCCGCTCAATCGTGCGGCCGACGAGCTGTCACGGTTACCGGTGCTCCCCGGAGAGTGGAGACTCCACCCCCAGGTGGTCCAGCTGATCTGGAGTCGCTTTGGGGCAGCACAGATCGACCTGTTTGCTGCCCCCGACACGACCCACTGCCAGTTGTTTTATTCCCTGACCAAGGGAACCCTCGGCACGGATGCCCTGGCACACAGCTGGCCCGGGGCCTACGCAAATATGCTTTTCCCCCAGTGAGCCTTCTTGCACAGACACTGTGCAAGGTCAGGGAGGACAAGGAGCAGCTCCTCTTGGTAGCTCCGTATTGGCCTAACAGGACTTGGTTCCCGGAACAAGTGCTCCTCGCAACAGCACCTCCCTGGCCCATTCCTCTGAGGAAGGACCTCCTAACTCAAGAGACGGGGCACCCTGTGGCACCCGCGTCCGGACCTCTGGAAACTCCATGTCTGGTCCCTGGATGGGACGCGGAGGTGTTCCCCCGAAGATGTTCGGTCAGATCTGTGCTCTCTTTTCTTCAAGACGGGTTGGAGCGAAGGCTGTCTCCCTCCACCCTCAAGGTATACGTTGCCGCTATTGCCGCAAATCATGACCTGGTAAATGGTGAGTCCTTAGGCAAGCACGATCTGATCGTCAGGTTCCTAAATTCGCTTCGTCCTCCTTCTATACCCTCTTGGGACTTGACTCTGGTGCTAACCGCATTGCAGAGGGCGCCCTTCGAGCCTTTGCAGTCAGCTGAGCTGAAAATCCTGTCTTTAAAGACAATACTCCTGGTTGCATTGGCCTCGGTTAAGAGGGTAGGGGACCTGCAGGCATTTTCGGTCGACGAATCGTGCCTGGAATTCGGGTCATGTAACTGGATATGTGCCCAAGGTTCCCACTACTCCCTTTCGGGATCAAGTGGTGAGCCTGCAAGCGCTGCCCTCGGAGGAGGCAGACCCAGCCCTGGCTTCTCTCTGTCCAGTTCGCGCCCTGCGCATCTATGTTGACAGAACACAAAGCTTTAGGACCTCAGAGCAGCTCTTCGTCTGTTACGGAGGACAGCAGAAGGGAAAGGCTGTAAAGACTTCCGTATGTTGCACTGCCCAAGGCCAGTCCATACGTGTATTCTCCACATGGTAACTCCCTCCGTGCATGATGTGGCTTCCGCAGCGTCCCTCCGGGCACGCTTTCCCAGCGTTATCCAATAAGTCTGCTGATTGGGTCTTGCGGAACAGCAGTGTGACTCTCCCTGCGTGAATTTCCCAGCCCGCATCAGAACTGGGTCTGTGGGGCTCTCGCTGGGCGCTGGAAGTGGTAGTAACTATGACATTTTCCAAAGGGATCCCAATTTGTCGGTATAACCGGCGTACGTCGAACGTGACCGACTGAAAGGGAACGTCTCGGTTATGTATGGTAACCCTCGTTCCCTGATGGAGGGAATGGAGACGTACGTCCCGTCGCCACAGATCCTTACCATCACTGCATGGCCGAGTCACTAGTTCGGCTCCTCAGTGAAAAACGTCAGTGTGTTGCTCTCGCTTCCTATTTATAGCCGCGGCGCGGGCGGAGCTCGAGATGCAAATCTCGCACGCCAATGGCCCATTGGCCCGTTCTCTAAATCTCGAAGCTGATAGGGGCTCTCTGAAGTGATCCCAATTCGTCGGTACAACCGTCGTACGTCTCCGTTCCCTCCTTCAGGGAACGAGGGTTACCATAAGTAACCGAGACATTCAGAAAGCATCTGATCATAGCGATGTGGATCTGTTTGTCCAGCTCTATGATTCACCAGTCGACAGATGAGATCATTCAAATTACACTGTTATGATAGTTTGATTATAAAGTATAGGCATATTTTGAGACTATAGATCTAGCATTGAGACTATAGATTGAATTAGTCCGCTTTCTTTGCATGACACATCGACATTACAGTACAGAATGGTTCTTTCGGCTTTATCCTGAACTTTGTGTAAGCATTCATTTCATGTGTCATTGAACAGAAGAGAGGCTCTCGGGAACACATGGAAACGTCACATCCTTTTAATTTTACCAGAAAAAATGTCCCGATTCTATCACATAAGGCAATAAAAAAGTAGTTAGTAGTTTTGTTGCGTTTTTGTAATTTTGTAATATTACTTTTAATATGTCTAATATAATATATTTTTATTCAGTTTTAGTTATTTTGAATGTTAAACTGAATGCAAATGATAAAAAATGGACAGAATTTAAAGGTTAAATGTAGGACCAACCAACCAGTTTGCTTAAAATGTCTCGGGTCTTATGAAGCCTGAAATGGAGTAAAGTTTGTATGCAGTCTTTCCAATCCCTGTCTCACATTATAAATGTATGAAGTGTGGGATTCCGGGATTGGTCAATGTTTTGCTGCATCGTCGTGGTGACAGTTGTCATGCAAACGTTCTCTCCATGGTGATAACTCAGAACACCCGCACATGTCACAATAAGAAAAGATATGAACTATATATATAACCCATAAATAAGTAAACACGTTTCTGCTGCTTGTTTTTTTCCGGGCATGAAATTGGACGTTTTGATTTTTCAGCAGTCATGCGGGAAAATTACATTTCAACCAGACTTTGTGTGTGTGTGTGTGTGTGTGTGTGTGTGTGTGTGTGTGTGTGTGTGTGTGTGTGTGTGTGTGTGTGTGTGTGTGTGTGTGTGTGTGTGTGTTTGTGGATCCACTGAGTCATTGTAAAAAAAATGTAAAAAATGGCGGCGGGACTATCTGTTTTGGCTGAGCAATGGAAGACAAGGGAAACCTGCTTGAAAACAGCAGGAATTAGACATTTAAGCTTTGAAAAAAGGTCAATAAATACACAAAATGCATTCAAATTGGATCATGTGTTCGAATGTTTAGGACTGTCACAGTTTGTGTGTATAAATGGGGAAATTATGAGACAGAGAAAGTGAGCGAGTCATAAAACGTGTTTATGATCTAAACTTTGTTTAATTTCTGTTTGTATTAGTGGAGCAGAAAAACGCAGCTCTCAGCAAACAATCGACATCATTTTTAAACCATTTATCCTTTTGATCTGCCTCTTTCTCTTGCTCCCTTTCATCCCATGCTGCTAACCCAACTTTCCTCCACCCGAACCCCCTCTCAGGCCGTCGTTCTTAATTAAAGCTGAATTAGAAACACACGCATCAGCAGAGGGAATGCATTAACCACCATGTAGGCCAGAGGCGTTCGTGGTGCTGTATAAAACCCTCATCAGTTCCTTTACTAGCGCTTTTATGACCAATATTTACTCATCACAGATGAGCTCACGGAAGCACTTAGGATTTAGATTTTGCAGCGTGACGGCAGGCCACAACCCGGAAATGGTTCGCAGACAGACAGCTAAAACAATGCTAAATGCAACTCTATAATCATGCATCAGTACAAGCTTTTTAATGGCTTGGACTTTTGTTCCAATCAAACCCTACAGTATATTTCACTTGGTCGAAATTAATCAAATGATAGGAGTTTTATCATTAGTGGGATGTATTTTATGTAACATTTTAAGATGATCTTGCTTCATTGGAAAAAAAACATAATTTGTATAGTAGGAGTCATGCCCTTTTACAATTGATATTTTCTATTATCGAGTTCCAAAATTATTTTCCTCCGAGGGTTATCCATCTCATTTAATGAAATACATTCCTAACTTGTTTATTGCTACATTTTGGGTCATGGATACTTAAATCTTCCATTAAAAACTTCGGTGTTCGGTCTTCACAACATCTCCAAATGATAAGTGCTTTCTAATTGAACAAGATCATGAGATAACGCCTTCATCATGATAATGAATTCTTTATGAACAACAGAAAACATTGGTCATAAATTTTTAAACCCATTTTCAGTACTGCATGAGATGCTAATACAATGGTGCAAATTCATATGTGACCCTGAACCACAAAACAAGTCATAAATCGCATGGGTATATTTGTGGCAATAGCCAACAATACATTGTAAGGGTCAAAATGATCCATTTTCCTTTCATGCCAAAAATCATTAGGATATTAAGTAAAGATCATGTTCCATGAAGATATTTTGTAAATTTCCTACTGCAAATATATCAAAAATGTATTATTATTGGTAATATGCATTGCTAGGGACTTCATTTGGACAACTTTAACAGCGATTTTCTCAATATTTTGGGTTTTTTTTTGCACCCTCAGATTACAGATTTTCAAAAGGTTGTATCTCGGCCAAATATTATCCTATCCTAACAAACCATACATCAATGGAAAGCTTATTTATTAAAAACCCTTATAACTGGTTTTGTGGTCCAGGGTCACATGTAGCCTACTATGGCACTTTAAATGGCAAGGTAAAACCAACATATATGAATGTCAACCATTCAGAAGCATATTACCATGAACTTACCATTTTATATCATCTCTTTACCATCATATACTATGGTAAACACGTATTTCACATAAACACATAGACAGTTATTGTAAAATAATAATGGATTAAAACAGAAATGTTTTTGAGTCAGCAGTGGAAAAAATAACTTGTAAATATAGGGGAAACTAGTTACCATGGTACATCTTCTGAAAGGGGTGTCTTACATGAGCTATCATCAGTGTTTAATGAGGCTGTTTTCTCAAACACGCTGTGTTTCTGCTGTGTTTCCTCTTCCTTCTCTGAAGTTCAAAGTTGTTTCTCTTCAGCTGAAAAGCTTCATAGCAGGCGCGAGTCTGCGCAAGATTTTTTGTTTTTACTGATTTAAAAAAAAATAAATAGTATGCTGATCAGAGCAGGCAAGACCACATGAGCTGCAGCAGGGCGTTAGCATAAAATCACCCAACACCGCTGTCAACACTTCAAGCCAGCAGTGCATGCGAACACTGGATCGCTGTCATTGTAATGAATGGAGCGGTGTACACTGCAAGCATGCATATTTATCATTATTTTTAACTGTGTGTCCTGAAGCATTGATATAATCTCATATACCTTTAGTTTTAAAGGGGTGGTAAACCACGATTTCACTTTTCTAACTTTAGCTAGTGTGTAATGTTGCTGTTTGAGCATAAACAACATCTGCAAAGTTACAACGTTCAAAGTTTAAAGCAAAGGGAGATATTTGCTTTTAAAGAAATCGATTTCTAAGGACTACAGCAAACGACCAGTAGGGACTACTACACATTCCTCCAGGGTGTGCTGACATCACCAGTCCCAATATTTACATAAACCCCTCCTCCGAGAATATGAAATAAGGGGGGGCGAGGCCATTTTGAATCGCAGCGAGGAATAGTTGTTGTGGTAGGCTAGTTAGTAGGCTGGAGAGTGTTGTTACCAATGCCGACGAAATCAAAGCACGAGACAGACAGGGGTCAGAGGAGAAGACCGGGAAATGTGACATAATGGACAATATTCGTCTGTATTTGCTATACAGGAGCTGCGGTTCAGATGCACGAGATAAACCAGCCAGTGTAAGCGCCGCTGATCCGCTGGAGCTCACAACTCCGAAAACGCCAGATAAAATGTACTATTAGGCACTCTTTATATAAATAAACCACAGATCTGAGCTTTAAACAACTACATTATCGACTGAAAAAGTCTTAAAACTCCGTTTTGTCACACATTAACAGTACATTTTAACAAAAAAAGACGTAAACACAGCCCATGTCAGTCATTTCTCACCGAGACGAGCCGCTGGCAGAAGTCCCTCCTATGACGAGAATTCGCGTCTGTTGTGAAGTGAATGTCACACGCGAATGAAGCGAGTAAACTCAAAATGTTCAAGCGTCCACCTTCGCGCGAATAGCGCGATTTATTCGCGTCCGGTGTGAACGCCGCAAGAGACGGGCGCGCGCGGATGACCGCGGCTCATCTCACGGAGCAAAGCTTCCACAATCTTCACGAGCGCTATGAAAGCGGGATTTGCACAACGGCTTGTCCTGAAAGATGGATTAAAAAGAAGCTGTTTACGGGCCACAAACTGTAAGTAGGATTTATTTTTCGTCTATGTGTTTTCCTGTAATAGTTTGTGTTGTTAATTGTAGTCTATGTTGTAGCAAGGAAGTACACAGATGACAACGCTTATTTGGCTCTGCAAACCAGTTTGTTAAATGCTCATTCATACTTAACGTTATCCGACAAACACCTAACGTTACAAACGTTTTAAAATCTCAACAGCGAACTTGGCATTAGTGTAAATTATACTTTGATTAGAGCTTTTATGTATTATTTATCTACAGGCATGCTAAACATGGTTCTGTGTTTGATTTGGATACTAGTAAAGCCAATGCTTAGTGTTCGTTCTTGTGACAGATATTTGGCAAATCGACCACTATAGATCCGCAGTCTTTACTCTTGAGGACTGCACAGGTTCTGCTCGATCATCTTCACTAAAATTGTCTGGGTCTGATTCGGGCTCAAATTGGTATGGTTTTATTGATGCTATTGTACCCGAAGCACAGGCTTAGCTTGAGGCTACCGGCGAAGGTAAGGGGCGTGACGTTCTGATAAACGTGCTCTAGGTGGGCGGTTAGCCAATCACAACACACTGGGCCAGCTAACCAATCTGAGCCCATTGCATATGTAACCAGGTTGAAATTATATCTTTACTTTTACGGTTGAAATGTCACCAAATCCTGATGAACATTGTTTTCTATACGTTTAAGATGTTCTATTGCCAATATTTATGGCTGGATGTCGTATTCAGACCATAGTGTTAATACCTGTACTGTCATTTTAAAAGTGTCGCAGGCTTTGTGGCGTCATGCACGCGCTTCTTTCAGTTTGCGCCAGACTAGCTGAGAGGAGGTAATGTATTATTTTGCTCGTCAGTTTTAAACATTTATTTCGGTTTTTGTATGATGCAAACCTTGTTTTATGCATGTATGTGCGTTAGTTTTGAGGTTGTAAACATGCAGTTAATGTCAATTGAACGTAAACCTTGTAAACAGACTTTTTGCAAGCTTTAAAGTAGACATGTTTCCACGTGCTAGTCTACAGGATTTTCTGTATGTTTATCTGCTAACAGGAGCTTGAGACCTGTGTGTTGTGTGGAGGAGACTGCATGTGACAGAGCCTTATGTATTTTTTTTGTTGATTTGTACAGGTATGTGTATAATGTTCATTATAATTCATCCGGTATAGTGTTTACATTGATTGTGTTAAGCATGTAAAGGAAATTCATGTTGTCAATTACATTGAGCATTTTATAATTTATTCAGTTCATTTTCACATTTTTATTTAAAAGTATTTTTGCTGATAATAGTAGGTGTCATCAGTATATGTATATGCAGTTTGCGCCAGACTAGCTGAGAGGAGGAGCTTGAGACCTGTGTGTTGTGTGGAGGAGACTGCATGTGACAGAGCCTTATGTATTTTTTTTGTTGATTTGTACAGTCTGCATCAGGTTCGCTGAGAGGAAACACATTTGCTGTTTCGCCTTCATTAAAAGAGAAATCAGCAGTTGGTCGTGGTCTGCGTCTTTCCTTCATTCAACACAACAAGAACACAACGCAGAATATACAAGAGTTAGTGGACGTGCATCCAACCTAACAAACTGTTAAAGATACAGCGCGCCCGTTACAATGGTGCCGTGACCTTTCAAGGATTGGTCTGGAGATCGACGTCAGCTCGTTCGCCGTGGGAAGCTGCATTCACTCGCCTTTTACCGTGGTCAGGTATTGCCTGGGATTGCAACCTGATATATTTTTTTTTTGTCTTCAATATAACAGCATTTAAGAGAGTGCTTTACTGATGTGCAATTGATTGCTGATTGATGTGATTATCTAGTTTTTTTTGTGGTGCTCTTTCAGTTTAGTCATTTAGATTTTATTTTATTGGCTAAATTTTTTTTACTCTCATATTTCTTTTCTGTGTACGGAGTGACTGAAATATGGCAGAGGGTTACACATATTTTGCAGAGGGTGAAATTGACAATGCTGAGCGTGACTCTATCGAGGACCAGTTTGGTGTGGGGAGGGGTTTTTTCTTTCGACCCTTAGAGTCCAGAACACCAGGGCCTAGTGTCACAGCGTTACACACCCCACAGCTTACCTCTACACGTTATGTAGATCGTGCCATGCCAAGCCAAGTCGAGCAGAATCCAGACTTAGGCTCACTCATTACACAGTTAGCTGAGAAGATAGGTGAATCCATTACAGCTAAGCTACAATCTGACAGGTGCACACACAACACCAGTACTCCTGGACAGCCCTCAGAGATGACATTGCCTAACGTCAAGGTTGTCATGCAGTCAGACGTAAGAGAGCCTCCTATATTCAGGGGTGATAGCTCAGACAAATTCACAGTTCATGAATGGGAAAATCTTATGACTCTGTATTTAAAGAAACGAGCTATTCCAGTGATTGAGCATTCACAAGAAGTCCTGGCAAAGCTTATGGGCAAAGCAGGGGATGTGGTGAGGATAAAGCTGCGTAACGACACATCTATTAACCATACTGCAAATCCCCATGTGATTTTTGGCATTCTGAAACAACACTTCAGCGAACTGAGTTACTCAAACATGCCTTTAGCAGATTTCTACAATACATTGCCCATGCCAGGTGAAGATGCTATGGAATACTGGATACGGCTAAACAAAACAGTTGATGTAGCGGATGAGTATCTGAAAAGGCAAGGCCGTGGCATTGATGACCCGGGCCATGAAGTCAGTATGATGTTCATCAAATACTGCCCAGACCAGTCTCTTGCAAGTGTTTTCAAGTTCAAGTCTGCTGAGAAATGGTCGGCATGTGAGATCCAAGAGAGGCTTGATGAGCACATGCAGGGACAGAAAACTCAAGCTGCAACTGTTAGGCCACTCAAGGTGAGCACAGTAGAGCACAAAGTCCTTTCCCAGCATGTGCCTATGGCTGATAATACACCAGCCTCAAACACCACTGTACCATCTGTGCCATCTCCGGTGTCCATGACTACTGCAAGTGTTGACAATGTCTGCATGAGGAGTTTGGTGAACTTGTTAGACCGACTGGTTACACAGCATACACAAATGCCAGTTAACCTCAGAGCTCAAGCCGCAGTCCCTCACTCTTTTCAAAAGGTGTGCAGGGTATGTAGGGCTTCTGATCATTCAACATTGTCTCACTGCAGGCGAGAGAACAGGTGTTTAAAGTGCTTATCACCTGGCCACTGGAAGAGGGACTGTCCTGATCAGATCAACCAGCAACGCTTTCAAGCTGCCAACAGCGCTGGTGGACAGGATCAACAGTTAAACTAGAAAACCCACACCCTGGGAGGGGCGGTGTGGGTAAGGTAAATGAATCCCTCTATGATAAACATGACCCAGCTCGCTTGTATGAGGACTGCTGTGCCAAAGCACCTGAGGGGACCCGAATAGTCATTCAAGCCACACAGAAGATCGAAGCATTCAGTGAGTTGTTTTATGCTACTGTCCATGTCAATCACAGTGTGCAGCTTAAAGGCATGTTGGACTCCGGCTCTATGGCATGTAGCATCAGCGAACATGCGGTAGAGAAACTCCGCTCTGCTGGTGTTTTGCCCGAGAAGCAGCACCCTGAAGAAAATATCGTTTTGATTGGCTGTGGTGGTCTGCAGACTCGACCTGAGGGTTTTTATGACTTGGAGATGCAGCTTTACGGCGCTCGCTGTGTTGTACCTACCTTGGTTGTGCCTGGTCAGCATGACGATCTCATATTGGGCTCGAATGTCATCAAACATGTGATTCGTGTTCTGAAGGGTGATAATGATTATTGGAACATGGCTTCCAGACCGGAGTATCAGTCTGATCCCAATGTTGAACAGTTCTTGTCAATGTTCACCAATGTCGAGCGCTGGAGAGGGAGTGAGGTTCCTGACAAAATAGGCACTGTCAAGCTCACCCAATCAGTGATACTTCTACCCAGGCATGAACACTTGGTTTGGGGTAGACTCCCTGCTAGCGTGCCGATGTCACCTGGAAGCACTGTTGTCGTAGAACCAACCAACTCCAAAGCCATGCCACGAGGTGTTCTAGTAGGCCGTCTTGTCACACCTCTCTGGGGTGATAGATGGGTGCCAATGACAGTTGTTAACCCATCTGACAAAGCTGTCACACTGAAGAGAAATTGCAAATTGGCTGATGTGTTTCCATGCTTGGCAATCGAGGATCTAGCTGCTTTTCAGGGTCTACAGGTGGCTTCAGGAAAAAAACAACCAGTTGCACACAACAAACAACCTGACATTGAGATACAGCAATCTCATACGGAGAAACAAGTACATGACATACCGCAACAGAAACTTTTGCCCAGTGCCTATTCAGCTGGTCAGTTGGCTAAAAGCCTGTCAGAGTTGGGCTTAAGTGATGTTGACATAGACGCATGTCAGGTTAGTAAAGACTGTAAGTCTAGGCTCACACAGCTATTAATTGAATACCAAGACATCTTCTCCAAGCACTCATTGGACTGTGGTGAGGTCAAGGGATACACACACCGCATTCATCTCACTGACGATCGCCCTTTTCGCTTGCCGTACAGGAGAGTCCCTCCTGCCCACTATCAGAAGTTGAGGCAGGTTCTCACTGATATGGAGGAAAAAGGGATTATCAGGAAGTCCTCAAGCGAGTATGCTTCGCCACTGGTGATGGTGTGGAAGAAAGACGGTGGGTTGCGGATTTGCACTGATTTCAGGTGGCTGAATGCCCGGACCTTAAAGGACGCCCATCCCTTGCCGCACCAGTCTGACTGTCTGGCTGCTCTTGGTGGCAATTGCCTCTTTAGTACGATGGACCTCACTTCTGGCTTCTTCAACATTCCAATGCACGAAGACGACAAGAAGTACACAGCTTTCACAACCCCCCTTGGACTGCATGAATATAATCGCATGCCACAGGGACTGTGTAACAGTCCAGCATCCTTCATGAGGATGATGATTGGGATTTTTGGGGACATGAACTTCACAAAACTCCTGTGTTATCTTGACGATCTTCTCGTCTTTGCATCGTCAGAAGATGAGGCCCTGTCCAGGCTCCATACAGTGTTCCAGAGGTTGCGGGAGAATAACTTGAAACTGGCTCCGAAGAAGTGCTATCTGCTTCGAGAACAAGTCGGATTCCTTGGACATGTCATTAATGGCGAGGGTGTGGCCGTTGATCCTGCCAAAGTGGAGGTCATCACCAAGATGACAGTACAAGACCTCATGGAGGACGATGAGTGCACGCCTTCTGTCCGGAGAATCAAATCTTTCCTTGGCATGGTATTTTACTACCAGCATTTCATCCCAAACTGTTCCTCCATTGCGAAGCCCTTGTTCGCACTTACGGCTGGACAGAAGAGGCGGGGACGGTCAGCTAGAGATAAGAAGCCCCTAGGTGCCTATCGCAAGCTTACTCCTGCAGACTGGTCAGTGGAATGTGGAATCGCTTTTGACCGGTTGAAGACCATGCTGTTGGGATGTGTTGTGCTGGCTCATCCAGACTTTGACGAGCCATTTATTCTGTCAGTCGATGCTTCGTTGAACGGACTTGGAGCAGTGCTCTCTCAAGTACCACGAGGAGAGTCCAAGGCCAGACCGGTTGCTTTTGCAAGCAAGACAATTAGTGCGTCACAACGGAAGTATCCAGCTCATCGACTGGAGTTCATGGCTTTGAAGTGGAGTGTCTGTGAAAAGTTTAGCCACTGGCTAAAAGGCCGTAGCTTCACAGTTTGGACGGATAATAATCCGCTAACTTACCTTCTAACAAAGCCAAAGCTTGATGCATGTGAAATCCGCTGGGTCTCTAAGCTTGCGTCTTACTCATTTGATCTAAAACACCTGCCTGGGAAAAGAAATGTGGTGGCTGATGCCTTGAGTCGCGACCTCTTCGCGAAGCCCATTTGTCAGAGGCTGCTGAAGGAACCATATCCCACCCTGATTCAGGAAGCTAATGGGATAGAGGAGGATTCTGTGCAGGATGCTTTCAGGGTCAGCTGCCAGTCTCAAAGCTACAGATCTGGGGACCATCAAATGTTCAAGGTGGCGTATGATTCTGCCGAGATCAGAGCTCTTTGTCAGGGCCACTGTCACTGGATTGATGCAGCGGAATCCAGGGCACTCTATCTGACCCAACACGTCCAACAGCTGTCGAGTGGTCAGGATGTAACGCCCATGTTCTCCGCTCAGGAGCTGCAGCTGAGTCAAGAGCAAGACCCCAGCATTTCTAAGGTGTTACCTTTTGTTGCAGCCAGGAAGCGACCATCTAGGCGGGAAAGGCATGGTGCTGATTCGAAGGTCCTCAGATTGTTCAAGCAATGGGACAAGTTGGAAGTCCATGATGGGATGTTGTATCGAGTGACGAGAGATCCCGTGTCCAAACAGAGAAGATCTCAATATGTGTTGCCTCTGAGTCTAAAGGAAAAAACATTGTTGGGCATACACGATCTGGCAGGTCATCAAGGTCAGGACCGTACTCTCTCACTGGCAAGGCAGCGATTTTACTGGCCTGATATGGAGAGGGATGTTAGGGCACATGTCAGATGCTGTCAGAGGTGTGTGTTTGGGAAGTCGCCGGAACCTGCTGCTCGTGCGCCCCTAGAAAGCATCAAGAGCTCTGCCCCGATGGAGTTAGTTTGCATGGATTTTTGGTCGGCGGAGGACAGTAAACAGCGATCTGTGGATGTCCTAGTGGTCACCGACCATTTTACCAAACTTGCCCATGCATTCCCTTGTGCCAATCAGACGGCAAAGCAAGTCGCCAAGAAGCTCTGGGACAATGTGTTCTGTGTTTACGGTTTCCCTGAGAGAATACATTCCGATCAGGGCACCAATTTCGAGAGCAACTTGATTGCAGAGCTTCTTCGTCTGGCCGGGGTGGCAAAATCCCATACGACAGCCTACCACCCCATGGGCAATGGGGGAACAGAGCGATTTAATCGCACTTTGGGTAACATGCTCCGTACCCTTCCCCTTAAGGAAAAACAACAATGGCCACAACAAATTCAGACCATCACGTTTGCTTATAACGCCACTGTTCATGAGACTACGGGTTACGCTCCCTTCTTCTTGATGTTTGGCCGTGTGCCTAGATTGCCGGTGGATATTATGTTTAAGCAGGTTTTGAATGACCCAGGGATTGTTGACTATGACTCATATGCCAAGTCCCTGCTTTCTTGCCTCAAAAGTGCTATGGAAATCGCCCAGAAACATTCGTCTATTGAGCAACAGCACCAGGCCCGGCAGTACAACAAACGTGTCAAGGGTACCTACCTCTCTGTGGGAGATCGTGTTTTAGTAGCAAATAAAGGAGAACGAGGGAAGAGGAAGTTGGCCGACAAATGGGAGGATGGAGTGTACACAGTTGTTGGTGCAAATCACAATATCCATGTCTATAAAATACAGGATGCAGAGGGACGCACGAGAGTTGTGCACAGGAATCTTTTGTTGGAGGTCAACTTCTTACCACTCTCTGGGATGGATGAGAGCCAGGATAGCCATGCAAATGATCAGTCTTTGGCCAGCGAAGAGTCTGCTCAGGAAGACTGTGACTGTGATGATGATAGAGCCTCAGTGTCTGTGTTATTGACTCAAGATGACAGTGCACAGAACCTGTCAAATTCCAGAGATGGTGAGAGTCTTGCAGTTTTGTCCCCTGAAGTCCCACTCGAATCTGAGTCAGCTGATTCAGAAGAGCTGGACCAGTCTAGTTCAGTGCCAAGTCCTGTGGGTGCCATTACTGATAACCCATCCATTTCACCTGCACCACAATCAGATATTTCACACTCACCACATGCTGATGCATTGGTTCACACTGACCCACACACACAGACCACAGTTGATGGTCTTGTTAGAACACGTGCAGGGAGAGTAGTGAAATCAGTGAACAGACTAATAGAATCCATGGTTCAGAAACCATTTCTGAGGGGTTCAAACATTTTGTTTGGGAGCCATAGCTAATCTCTCTTTGTTTTGCAGAGATGTCTCTTGATATATATATATATATTTGTTTTTTTGGACTGTGTTATGAGCATTGATGCTTGCAAATGTCTGTGGGACAATTTTTTTGGGGGGCCAAGTGTTGTGTGGCGTATCAGGCGTCGCATTGAGCTAAGGGGATTCAGAGACCTGATCAACCTTTTTTTTCCCTGAACCTTGTATGTGAGGTGACTTCTAAGTTGACTGTAGACTAGGTCTATTTATTTTCATTTGGGCCAGATTGTGTCAGTAGCAGACGTATTATGTGTTCTTTACAGTCCTGAGACTCCACTTTATCAGGATGTTGGTGAATTTCAGGAGGGGTGAATGTAACCAGGTTGAAATTATATCTTTACTTTTACGGTTGAAATGTCACCAAATCCTGATGAACATTGTTTTCTATACGTTTAAGATGTTCTATTGCCAATATTTATGGCTGGATGTCGTATTCAGACCATAGTGTTAATACCTGTACTGTCATTTTAAAAGTGTCGCAGGCTTTGTGGCGTCATGCACGCGCTTCTTTCAGTTTGCGCCAGACTAGCTGAGAGGAGGTAATGTATTATTTTGCTCGTCAGTTTTAAACATTTATTTCGGTTTTTGTATGATGCAAACCTTGTTTTATGCATGTATGTGCGTTAGTTTTGAGGTTGTAAACATGCAGTTAATGTCAATTGAACGTAAACCTTGTAAACAGACTTTTTGCAAGCTTTAAAGTAGACATGTTTCCACGTGCTAGTCTACAGGATTTTCTGTATGTTTATCTGCTAACAGGAGCTTGAGACCTGTGTGTTGTGTGGAGGAGACTGCATGTGACAGAGCCTTATGTATTTTTTTTGTTGATTTGTACAGGTATGTGTATAATGTTCATTATAATTCATCCGGTATAGTGTTTACATTGATTGTGTTAAGCATGTAAAGGAAATTCATGTTGTCAATTACATTGAGCATTTTATAATTTATTCAGTTCATTTTCACATTTTTATTTAAAAGTATTTTTGCTGATAATAGTAGGTGTCATCAGTATATGTATATGCAGTTTGCGCCAGACTAGCTGAGAGGAGGAGCTTGAGACCTGTGTGTTGTGTGGAGGAGACTGCATGTGACAGAGCCTTATGTATTTTTTTTGTTGATTTGTACAGTCTGCATCAGGTTCGCTGAGAGGAAACACATTTGCTGTTTCGCCTTCATTAAAAGAGAAATCAGCAGTTGGTCGTGGTCTGCGTCTTTCCTTCATTCAACACAACAAGAACACAACGCAGAATATACAAGAGTTAGTGGACGTGCATCCAACCTAACAAACTGTTAAAGATACAGCGCGCCCGTTACACATATTTTTGAGGGACTGGCTTCATAGAATCCGGAAACCATCAGACCGTTTTTACAAGGAGGGACAGAGCAGTGTAGAATAAAGGTAAAATATATGAAAAATAATGCAATTTTTTAAAAACGAAGCATGAACACATGTTACAGTGCACCCCACAAACACAATCAAGCCTTCGAAAGAATGTGTTTTACCACCCCTTTAAACAAAGTGTATAGCGAAGTCAGGATCCATCCATGAATGAATCAGCATTTTGGAATGAATCGTTTAAATGATTCAATGACTCATTCATAAACCATATATGTTTCAGAATGAATCAGCATTTTGGAACAAATCAGTTGGGTGCCTTGAATATGTTGCCAATTATTTTATGCAAAAGAAATTGATTCACAAACAAAAATAGAACTAATTTTCTTCCCTCAGATTTACACATAAAAAGTGTTTCTTAAAGGTGCTGTATGTAAGTTTTTGACTACTAAAGCTATTTGCATATTTGTGGATATTTGCAAATATTTAGGAAACAATTTCTCTGAAAAACAATGCTACAGCCAGTTATTCTGCATTGAAATGCGCGTTCCATGTTGGAATGTCTGATTTTGGACTGTGCGATAACGGACGTTGCCAGTTTACCCAATAGTATATGGACATCACAGGGTGCCATTTGGCAAAAAACACAGCAATATTGGAAGCCAGCAAACAAACTGGGTCAGAGATCGCAGATTCTACTCAGCCCAAAAAGCCTCAGCATCCATCTAAATATCTCTATGAACGAGAGCACATTAAAACACGGATAAATCAAGGTCACAGCTGCATCTGTCTCTGAGAGAGAGGGGGTTGTTGGGGAATTATCAGCGATTTGATGTTTTTGATCGATTTGATGTTATTGGATTGGAAGACTTTTTGGGTTTGAATGATCTGACATGCTTTCTCGGCCACATCAAACCGTGACTCTCTTGATTGCATGTTCAAGGTTACGTTAAAGATTGTTGCTATCATTTTACTGTACTGATCTTTTTCATGGACAGTAAAATGCGTACAAGACAATTGAGCTGCTCTGTGTTCACACCCATGGGTAAGGCAGTTACATGAAGTCCTGTCAGACAAACTGTCCCACTTCTCCGTGATCTTCTGATTAATATCTCCTAATTTAGTAATAGGCCTATTATTCTAAAAATAGCTAGTAAATTTCAATCTTCTCATTACTCTCTGCATTTTACAAATATTTGGGACATTAAACATACGATATAGTAGTTTGCAATATACACAAAATTATGTATGGAAACAACTTGAAGGCAGATTTTTTTTTAGAGATACAACAAAACTTATGCGACAATGCGTTATTTTAGGGATGACGTCATTACGCACACCATTTTATTGGTACAAGGCCAATTGGATGGAAACAGGCTGGAGTCAGCAACCTTTTTTAATGCATATTCACTTTGTCGATAACAAAAAAGTGGAAAAAGTGGATGGAAACTTGGCTTATGAGACACTTGTGCAATATGATAGATCCATATTAGTCATGGTAAAACATGGTACTCGCAGTAAATCAAGAAAATTAGATTTAAACAATAGGACTAACTGTGTTGAGTTGAATAGCAATCATTAGTTTTCTGTCGATGAATGTATCCAAGCAGTTGCTCACCTGTCTAATAAAACACATAAAATATTAAAGCCGTCTTTGGTGTTTCCATGGTTTCAGTGTCCTGGTTCAAATTGATTATTTCTCTAGATTTAAACATTATTGGAAACATTTGGGATAATGTAAGCACACAAGTCAACAAAATATATAACATTGTTCTAGTGGTTGTTTAATCTAAAAATCTTACATATTGTGCCTTTAAATGTAGCCTAACACTATTGATTGTAAATGAATACTAGCTATCCCAGATTGCTCGTAGGCACAGGTTAACAGGCATCAGACTGATGTAATGGGCAGGTTATTTTTAGTGGAGTTAGACCTTGTATGGGTCTTTGTTTTTCTTTTAAGGTTGGGGTCTTTTGAGATCCCAAAGAGATGGTGTAAAATATCTAACGACTTTCACAGACCATCCACAGAGACAATCACACGTCTGTCTGTTCCTGAAGTGTGTGTGTGTGTTTTAACACACGTTCTGACAGTTTCATGTTACCAGACCATGAACGTCTGCACTGGACACTCCATCATTGACATAGAGACAGCTATAAAAACGTGTGTGTGTGTGTGTGTGTGTGTGTGTGTATGTGTGACTCTCATAATCGAAGTGCAGCTGGAGAAGGAGTTCTCAGTCTTATGTGCTGGATTGGAAAGAGATTAATATTTAATAGCTGGTTATTTTCCCCCTGCTGTGAAAAAGCAATACACCAATCAGCATCAGTGCACTTCTATTAGACAACGACTCGACGCTTACTCTCTCTGACTAATGAGAATGCAAAGGTTATTCACGTCCAGCACAAGCAAACAAAACAGACTGATGGAAAAGGAAAAGAGTCAGAAAGAGAGAGAGAGAGGGGAGCTGTAGAAAACAGACAAAAATAATGTATGCTGATCATGCACAAAAGTTTCGGGTACAGGATTTAGAACTCACACATATAAAGGGCAGAGCAGGCAACAAATTTGACCCTCGGTTCTGAACTAAATTTGTTTTGTGCTCTAAAGCCGTTAAAGACGAGATAATTCTCTACGTGAATTTGCTATTACAGCCATATCCATGATGACTAAGTCCTGCCCCTAGCAACCGGTCACCATCAAAAGCACATATAGTTACAGTCCGATTTATGAGTGGTAATCTTTAGCACAATTTGCACACACGCCCACACAAATATAGATAGATAGATAGATAGATAGATAGATAGATAGATAGATAGATAGATAGATAGATAGATAGATAGATAGATAGATAGATAGATAGATAGATAGATAGATAGATAGATAGATAGATAGATAGATAGATAGATAGATAGATAGATAGATAGATAGATAGATAGATAGCACAAAGCAAGGTCCATAAAGGAGCGAGTTTGGTGTGGAGGAACTTGACTGGCCTGAATGTAAAGGCAGGCGTTCCAAAACGTTTGCCAATATAGTGTAATGTTTAAAAATATCACACAACATTTACTAAATACATTTCGTATTCTAGGAATACGTTGGTCTGCCTGTGTGTATCTGTCTTTGGCTGTGGATTAGGTCTCTTCGTGTCTCTTCTATGTGTCTTCATGTGTGTAAAGGGTCAGTTTTTAAGCATATTTTGATATATGTAAGAGGCGCTGATTTCTGTCTGTTAATTTCACACTTGGATGACCACTCAATACGCTTTAACTAGAAGAAAATCCTCTCCTTCACCTTCCCCCTTCTCTCACTCTCTTTTTGCTGACAAAGGCATAAGAAAGAGTGAATAAGACAGAGAGAGTGAGAACAACAAAGACACTGAGCCAGAGGCATAAAACAGAGCGGGTCACTAACCAAATCCCTGCTTGGGATCTCATCCTCTCAGACCTCTTTTACTCGTTCTCATATTCATACCCCTGAGCTCTGGGTTCTGTCAATCCTGCACACCACAACCAGACAGCCTGAGGCGTGAGCCAGCAGGGCATTACCCACAATCCCCTGCTCAGCCTCAGCCCTCCCTACACCAATGTCATAATGAGAAATCATATTTGCAAGAACTTCCACACAACGAGAAAGAGAAAACTGTGCATGATTTAAAGGTCCCGTTCTTCGTGATCCCACTGTTCAAACTTTAGTTAGTGTGTAATGTTGCTGTTAGAGCATAAATAATACCTGTAAAATTATAAAGCTCAAAGTTCAATGCCAAGCGAGATATTTTATTTAACAGAAGTTCCCTTTCAAAGCCTACAGCGAACGGCTGGCTTGGACTACATCCTGGTACTTCCTTCATAAATGACGTCAGTAGAACAGCAGAACAGACTAACCTCCGCCCACAGAAAAAAGGGGGCGTGGTCTTGTTGCTGTCCCACGTGGAGAAGAGGAAGTGATGCGTGGAGAAGAGGAAGTGTTGTGTTTGAGTGCGTTTGTCGCCATGTCGTCGAGACGCTGTTATTTTCATCACGGAGTCAAATCACCTTTGTTTGGCTTTCCCAGGGACGCTGTAGAGATCATTGTGCGCATACATCACCCCGTTAAGAGGCGTGACCTTTCCACGTGCGCTAAGCTGCTGTCGAATCACAACACAGGACCGTGCCACGTGCGCTAAGCTGCTGTCAAATCACAACACGGGAACCGCTGGCACAATCAGAACTCGTTACGTATTTCTGAAGGAGGGACTTCATAGAATAAAGGAAGTCATCAGCCGTTTTTAGGACAGTGAAAACAGCGGTATACAGATAAGTAAATTGTGTTAAAAATACTGTTTTTTTTTTTTACACACGAAACATGAACACACTGTAAACACAATCAAAGCTTCAAAAAACACGAAGAATGGGACCTTTAAGGTGTGGTTTAGACAGCCGCGGCATGGTAGGGCGAAATATTAATTGAAAACATAGACCTCTATATAAACTGAATCAATAATAAACTGTAAATGTGTTCAGAGTTCTGCAACAAATATTTTTTTCAGTTATTTTAAAGTGAGCAGGATATATAAAAATGTAACGTATGGCTTTGGCAGCTGATTCCATGATACTAAGTGGAGAAGAGGGTGCCTGAGCCCTGCTCAGCTCTACAGCGCCCCAATGTTAATCTCTGGTGAAAAATGGAACTGCAGCGCTGGGGCAGATTTCACACTGCCCTGCTTATTTTCATACGACCTTACGTAAACCTCGCTCCAGACCAAGACAACATCAATCCACTTCAGCTACGTCTATCTTAGTCGGCATCAGGTCAGTAACTATAGTTGGAATGTCGGTTTATGTCTATGTCGAGTAATCTATCAAATTAACGAAAGTATAAATCCTTTAGTTTAAACTTGCTCATGTGAATAGCCATTATATAGTTCTGTTGTGTTTTATGTTTGCATAGACATTCCTCACTGGAATTCCTACACAACTTGTAATAGTAAAACAACATTCGGAGGCAATAAATACTACATTAAGGCAATTCTAAGATAGCGTTCTATCCGTGTGTTGTGTGTACTTAAAGCCTGTCAATCAACATTAAAGCATCACCCTCAGGCTGAATAATGCAACCTCTGCCAAAAGTGTAGGCTTGTGTTCAGCGATTACAATATAAAGCTTACAAATTGTTTACCATAAACTGCCGCTAAAACCCATAATCTGCCCTACCTAAATTTACGTTTAGGATCCGCTACTGGGTTTAAAATCTGATCTCTTTATAGTGGGCCTATTATGTGTAATGTTGCTGTTTGAGCCTGAAAAGTAACAAAGCAAAAAGTCACTCCAAAGGGGAGTTCAATAGTCTCAATATCAGCAATCACTGTTTCTGAACTCTCTAAAACGCCTCAATTGCAGTCTTGAGTTTTCTTTCGGGAATGAACTCATCACAATATTCCTCATTTAAATAATTCCTCCACAAGATATACACAAAAAAAGGGGTCTGGTCTGGTTGAGCTGAGTTAGTAATGTGTTGAAACTCGCAGTTATGGTAAGGGGCATGACATTTCTGAAACACGCTTGAAGTGGTTGACCAATCACAACACACTGGTCCAGCCAACCAATCAGAGCACATTGTGCTTTTCAGAAGGAGGGGCTTCATAGAGACAGCAACTAAACTGTGTTACTGACAGACTGGGAAGAGAGGTGTTGCAATAATGTAAAATATGTGAAAAAATAATGTGTTTTTGAACAGTCAAGAATTTAAACGTATTCTAGTAGAGCTCAAAAACAAGATTTTTTTGTAAAAGGGCATACTAGGTCCCCATTAGTTTATCCCATACAAATTAAAAGCAAACTGAGATTTATGTTCAAAATATTTTATTAATCTTCCTGTTATGTTGTGCAATTCATCAGACAAAATGTTTTTATCAAAATGATTTGCTCCAACTCTGAAATTACTTTCCTTTTTGACATGACAATGCCCACTTTTTATGACCCAATCAAAACCTCATGGATAAAATAAATATGGATGTAGTGTCCGTGATGTCACCGGTAGGTTTCTGAAAAGCATTTTTGAATCCCAAAATTGTGTGGAGCTGGCCAAGTGGCCACGCCCTTAATTATGAACTTTAAGGCTTAATATAATTAAAACATGAGTTCTAAAAAAATTCACCCCCCTCACAGTTGTCATGAAGGGCAAAATTAGCTATATAGACCAAAACCAAAATTTGTACCATACTGAAAACACATATTTTTCTGCTGTAAATTTGGACATTTTAACATGGGGGATAAATGGAATTGGGTCTCTTTTCGAGTCTGTCACTAGCGGCCAGTCGATGAATTGCAGTTTAAGTCACTTCTGTGTTGGATTCAAGAGAGAGACCGGAAGGTTTCCGCTCGGGATATAATCAAGTCACACCCTACATTTTATTCTTATTATATCCTTTTTCACTCATATGTAACATCATCTATGTAAAATTGATTGTGAATGCCCTTCCATGTTGACTTTGTCCTCTGCTTATCAATTTATTCTCCCGAGGAAAACAAAACACCCTCACATGTGTCAAAAAATGACATTTTTCACAAAAAAAGTAATATTATTCAAATAAAATGAGTTTAATTCTAAGTGAAGTTGATACATAAATGAAACAGCTGAGAACTCAATTAAGTCTCCTGAGCTATGAGGGAGCAACTTCAGTGAATTCAAATATCTCTGGATTTGAACATTGAGTTGGACATGCTTAAATCCTTCATAATGAAAAAAAAGATAAACCTTATCTATTTGAGATGAAGTAATATTAAACTAATGCATGAGTTCACACATACAGACACACACATATACACAAGGTTCAGTGCCTGGCCAAGCTTATTACGGTAATAAAATCAAATAAATTAAATTAGACCTGTTTCTGAAGCCTGGGCTGTCAAAGTCACCGTGACTTTCATCGGTTACAGAGAGAGAGAGATCTCAGGAGATACAGCCTGTGAGAATGAAAGGAGAGGGGGAAAGAGGGAGAAAGAGGGAAGGCATACGAAATTGGAGCATGTCAGAGAAAAGCAGGGGATCTGAATTTAAAAAACAGTCAGAGATACGGAGAAGGAGTGGGCGGGAAATGGAAAAATAATGAGAATGAAATTGTAATTATCCACAAATAGAGTATGCTGTCCCATTTCTTTTCTTTTTACCATTGGAGACACATGTGAGAATTATGAAATAGGCCTATATTAGATAAACTATTATTTAGCATAAAAATGCGAGAGAAAAAAATTGTGTCTAACCAAGTTACCTCATGATTTCTGCCCATTAGAGAAAATGGAAAATTAATATCTACAAATAAATGAATGAATAAATAATAAATCAGCTCATATATTAATTCAGTAGTTCAATATTTGTGTCATATCTTTTCTAATGTTTTGAAAAGAAGTCTCTTATGCTCATCAAGTCTGAATCTATTTGATCAAAAATACAGTAAAAACTGTAATATTATGAAATGTTATTAAAATTTAAAATATTATATTTGATTATTTCAAAATGTCATTTATTCCTGCGTGTGTTCAATGCTGTATTTTCAGCATCATTCCTCCAGTCTTCAGTGTCATTCTAATATGATGATTTGCTGCTTAAGAAACATTTATGATTATTATCAGTTTATATTACCTTGAAAACAGGTGCTTCATAATTTTATTGGAAACAGTGGTACTTTTTTTCAGGATTATTTGATGAATATATACATTCATACTTTTTTTTCAGAGTTTCTGGCCCCTTTTGCACCCTATTCGTGGAAAAGGGTGGTAACATGAAATAAGAGTAATAAAGTGAAGGAAAGAGAGGTGAGAGGAGATGTACTAGAGTAGGAAATCTAAATGGACAGAAGCATTATGGGAGATCAGATTCATCATTAGGTCAATAAAGATGGTTCACCTACTCATATTCTCTCTCCTGCCTTGAGTAATATTGGGGCCTTCACTAGATCAAAAAGGCATCAGCTTTCTTATCACTTAAACAGGCTCTGAAATGGATGCCTAACGCACACTTGGCTCAGAATTCATTAGGACTGAGCTAGATAAGAACGTAATGCATACTAAACATCTATGCTCGATATATATGGCATTAGCAGCATACATTAAAGGACACTTGCTTTCTGTTGGTTTTGCTCTAAGTTCCACTCACCCTGGAGGTTCAGACGCCGGCAATTACGCAAAAGTAGCTCAGATATGTTACAGAACATATCTACAGTACACACTTTAATTTAAATGTCTCCCGAGAAAAAGACATCTTGTGGTTATCTAATTATATTTCTTAAGCTGTAGAGTTATTCCTCTGATCCAAGTCTGGCTGATTAAGCATTTTCACCCACATTTGATCATTCAAACATAAGCTATTGCAACAATACAGCTGAGATTAAATATTCATAAAGGAAAAATCAAATCATTTGGAGGATTCCAAGCTGATATTTCCACAGTGGTCCCAGTAAATTAATTCTGCATTTCGCACTGTGAACCCATAATAAATGCAGAACTTCACACTATTAAATTACCCACATATTTACTAAACACTAAGTATATTCATAATAAAAGTACTAATTTCCAGGTTTAAATGAAAAAAAAAAAAAAAATCCCAATGTGGACTCTTTTTGAAACCCACAATTTATATAATAAACACACCCACACACACACACGAGCAAAAAAGTCAATACACCATCTCCAACGTCTGCCTTTGGAGGGATTTTACACTTTATGAACGAAATTTAGCGTTATATTTAGACCGTGAAAATATCATTCAACCAAGAACTGTTACAGTATTGAGGAAGAATGTATATAAATGTAAATTTTGCTCTGATTTTGCAAAGCAATCCTTCACAGTACATTTGGGATGTAGGTAATCCTCATCCAATAATTCTTATTTAATCTCGCCATAAAAAAACCTTCTAATAATTACCGGTATTTTCTTTTTTTCAGCCATGTGAATGATTGTGTGTAAAATGTAAAATGCAGAGAGCAGGTGAAGGCAGCACTAGGTGATGATGTGTATGTGTTATATCTGCTGTGGTTTGCCATCTGGGCATCTGATTATAAATTAATGATTATTTCATGTCGCGCACCAAGAATCCTAAGTGAGATTGTCACCAGAGAGAGAGAGAGACAGATGTGTAAATGTGCATGTGCTAAAGAGCAAAGCAAATCTCTATAAAACTAAACAGAATGCGGATTTTGAGTCTATAACCATCTGGCTTTTAGACCTTCAGCAGCCGACGGACAGAAATGCATGAATTAAAAACAAAAACAAAGGGGAAGTGAAATACTGTGGTACACTGTGTTGAAGCCTGTACATTGCATGTATGTACATTGACAGAAATCTCTCAGACCGGCTGGGTGATTTATATACGAGACTACTGACGTGTTGTCTGTCTGTACCAACACATGGGAACCCCTGAAATCTGGGAGAAAGTACTTCAGGCAATTTATGTGCCATTAGAGGTGCTGGCCTTCCAAAATTCCCTAGGTCGGGTGACCGTCCTTAACCGCTCCCCAACCTGAGAGGGAGGCATCTGTTGTTACCGACTTCCAACGACAACATGCCCCCAGAGTAGCTCCCAAGGTAAGAAACCGGGGACTTCTCCACATAGCAAGGGTATGAAGCCCTCTGTGCATATTCCTTATTCTTTTCAGGGGATTGTACAGTGGGTGGAATCCCCTGCTCTTTAGACAAAACTGAAATGGTCTCATGTACAGGAGCCCCAAGGGAAAAATGTAGGCGGCTGCTGCCATAAGACCCAAAACCCTTTGAAGCTGTTGGACAGTTACCTCCTGACCTAGCCTGAATTCTTTCAGATTGGTTAAAATGAACTTGACACAAGCAGAAGACAGCTGTGTCCGCATAGAAGTCGAGTCCCAGACTACTCCTGGAAAGGTTGTTCTCTGACTCTGAGACTCTGACACTTTTGTTTGAGTTCAGTTTCAACCCCAACTTTTCTAATAGGCGAGGACGACATCTCAATGCCAAACTGCCAGATCCTCTGACTTTAGATTTAATCAACGCTATTAAATAAAATTGGAAGTAACCCCACATCCTTTTTGGGTACCAGAAAATAAAAGCTGTAAAAACCTAATTCTCTCTGGTGAAAGGGGAACAACTTCTATGGCCCCTTTCGCCAACGGAGAATGCAACTCCTGGACTAACAATGGAGCTTGGTCTTGTTTTACAAGAGTGTGAACTGTAACCTTTTTCAAGTATGTGAATAACCCGTTGAGATGAAGCCATGACTGTTGAAAAAAGTGACAAGAAAAAAATAACACTACTGGATTATTAATAAAACAGTATCAATGTTTTTGAAAAAGAAACATCTAAAAGGAATATGACTATATCTCAAATAATCATTATCAGTAATTTTGGGGATTGCCGTTTGAGCTGAATAGTGAATCAATGCCGATAAACTGAAGCACCTTGCTAGTGGGTTAATAAACTCAACCGAATGCATCCTCTATGAGATTAATCATATATTACATATCCTATTACATATTGGGGGTGCATGGGCGGCCAAACTGGCTTTTTGCCCCTCCCTTTTGGCTCTGGAGGTGCTAGAGCCTGGCTGGCAAAAGAAAGCCTGTGCGGCTCAGATGAGGCAAAAACTGCCTCAACAGCGCCAATTGCTTTTTGCTTGTTGACTACAGAAATTACAGCATCACCGAATAGGCCCAGCGGTGAAACCGGGGTGTCCAGGGGAAACGTTTTTTCTTTTTCCCTAATGCCAGACAGGTTGAGCCACAGATGCCTCTTTGTGACAAGTATAGCAGTCATAGCACGGCCGATGGTGCGGGCCATCTGCTTAGTGGCATGGAGGGCGAGATCTCTGGCCCGTCGGAGACTGGCTCAGGGTCTAAAACCTCACCAGAGTCCAGGTCTTTAAGCAGGTCAGCCTGGTACACTTGAAGAATGGCCACAGAGTGCAATGACGCACTAACCTGACCCGCTGTTGCATAAGCTTTTCCCACAAGACCAGATTTACAAAATATATATTTTAAAGATGTGGGTGTTGCAGCGGAGAGATAACTCGCAGGAGTCTTCTCGACCTGTGACAGTGCAGCATACCCATACTCACCGATTCCACAATAGATAATAATTATTAGACAATTAGACCTCAATATCTCTTTATGGAGATCTAGGAAGAAGGATAAACTTATATGGGGCTGATTACTTGCACCACGGGAAAGAAATTGATTGTCCAGTTTACTCTGTTTAATAGAGTTTTTCTCTTCTGGCCAGTTAACTTGAGTTTGCACGAGTCACCACATCCAATAACTCATCAAACACATTTTAATATTTGTGCATGTGGTGCTTGCAGGAATTGTATCGCAACCAAACTCCTCAGAACCTGAGGCAATCGTAAGTAGGTCCTCGTCTGGATCGGAAGAAATCACTAAGCAAGCTTCTGGTTTCAAAACGAAGTCCTCGGATATTAGCGAGTAAGAAACAGAAAGGGCAGAACCCATCTCCAGCTCATCAGTCAGAACTTAAGACGGCGCCCACCTCGGCAGATGCGGGACCCATGAGCGGAGCTTCCTCAAAGTGAACTTCTCGCAATGAGGCTCCCTTGAGAGCTGATCGAGCGTGCTCTGCTCTTAAACACAGAGATCATGCTCGTCATGCCTAGTGATGTAGCAAGGTCATGGCGGAGCACACTGTTTAACTCTTGGCCATTCTTGCTTTCACAGAGACAGTCAGTAGACAAACCTTCTAGTGCAGGATAAAAAAAAAACTCCTGGCACAGAATAACATGGACTTCCCACACACACTCTCAAACAAATTACTTCTCTGAAGACAAAGAAGCAGGTGACATGCGTTTCTGGAATCTATTTATGGCCTCGGTGACGTGTATACGCTACATCACATGACTACGTCGTTACAAATCATGATTGGCTATTCCCACACGTGCTGCAGAGTGGAGTTCCACTTGAAAGGGCAAACAACATGCTTAACAGAACAACCAATTTAACAATGATGAGATCTGACAAAGAACAACTGAAAATTTGGGTTATATACACAGATAAACACTAGGGACAAATTGACGTAATTAACTAGACACAGGTGTAACACATGAACATGTAATGAACTAAGATAAAGGAAACATGAACTAACACAGAAAATGTCTCGGTTAGTATGGTAACCCTCATTCCCTGAAGGAGGGAACAGAGACGTACGTCGGATGTCGAACGTGACCGACTGAAAGGGAACTGAACTGAAAAATGTGCAAATCAAACAAGATCAAAACTTAAACAAAACTCAATATAACATACATAACCCCCGCCCCATCAAAAGTATCCACATGCCTTAACACAACAATAGTCCAACAGATGAGGGTGGTGGGTGACTTAGGAAGAGGAACCACCACAGACGAGGGAGGAGTCAAGGAAGAGACGACGGTGGGAGCAACCAGGCATGAGACGATGGTGGGAGGAGGCAGGTAGTGACCCCGGAGTTGAGCTAATGTTAGAAGAAGCCTTGGTGGGCATGACTGACAGAGGCAGAGCTGATGGAAGTAGAGAACCAGGTGGAGCTGAAAAGACCAGGTGACACCCAAGGACCTGAAGACCAAGGTGAAGCCGAGGGGGTGGGAGACGAGCGACCTCCAAAATTAGCCTACATGCATTTTGCTGAATTGTACTGCGCACTTTAAAAAATGCACAATGCCATCTGCCTATTCCATGGATACAGAAAACACATGCCATGCATTATATACATACATACATACATCATACATCAGAAAAAGTAAGACTAGTGGCATGCAATTCCAAATATAGTCTTGATTCACAATTCAACAGCTGCGCACAAATGTGGGAATCTACAAGCACACTTGCACTGCAGTCTGAAGAACATATCACCACATAAACCCACCAGACCTACACGAACACATGGAGCGAGGGGGAGGGAGGGGGTTGAGAGAAAAAAGGACATTTGCATATTATGCAAAATAGAAAGTATGATAGTATATTATTCGAAATAAACTTGCCCGGGTGTGAGTCAGCATTCACATGAAAATATACATTCTCTCTGACAAGGTACAAAAGATCAATAATGGCTGATCACAATAAGAATGTATGAAGAAAATGGGACAGAAACTAGAGACCCCCCCCCCCTCTCTCTGCCTCAGACAGATGATGTAATGTCCTGTAACTCCTCAGGATCTTGTACAACCAAACTTGAGGAAAGAGCAGACGTCTCTAATGTTTGTTTTATGCTGAACTTACATCGCTTTTATATCCTCGCCATGTACCTGCATTCTAACTTTGTGTAAAAAAGTTGTCAAAGATATGAGACAGCCATGTTAAAACAGTGGCTATTTAAGTGAGAATTTTTGTAAGTATGTTTTTCTTAAAAGCCATGGTTTTCTGGACACGGTATTGTGGTAATACCTTGTGTTTGGCTGGGTAAAAGCGTGGTATTCTTTGAAGTAATTTATTTTGCAAATAATTTACTCAGTTATAAAATTAATTCTGAAAGAGATTTGAAACTGGCACTGCACACAGTAAAACGTCTCGGTTACGTATGTAACCCTCGTTCCCTGAAGGAAGGAACGGAGACATGTGTCGGACGTCACCGACTGAAGGGGAACATTGTTGACTTGACTCTTTGATTCATTGATAATAATCAGAAACGTTTCTTGCGCATGAAATCATCATATTAGAATGATTTCTGAAGGATCATGCGACACTGGAGACTGGAGTAATGATGCTGAAAATTCAGCTTTGACATAAACGTTTTCTATTTGAATATATTTTAAAATGTGTTTTAAATTGTATTAATATTTCCAATTTGATCAAACCAATGCATCCTTGGTGAGCACAACGTTGCGTTCACACTTTGCACTGGCCGCCCTGCCATCGACGCTGTAGAAAGATTAGTGGACGCGCTGCCGCTCTGACGTAGATCGAATGCTTGGTCTTTTTTAAGACTGCATTTAAAGGGGCTGCAATGCAAGCAATCATGTTGATCGGCGTTTGTGCTGACTGACCACAGGTAGGGTATAACCGTATAATATAACCTCATGAAATCATTTAAATGTGAAAGTTAAAGCAGATCGATGGAAAGAACTTAACAATTATAGGTACATGTTTGCTAATGAAATAAACCAATTAAAAGCCATTTGTGGGGTGTATAAATTATGTTGCACGTCTTCTTATCAAACCCGCCGCACCAGCAATGATCAACCTCTCCTCTATTTTGCTTGGGAACTAATGTGGTCGGAACCAAAGTTTACAGCACTGCGTTCTCTGGAATCCTCTCAAACGGAGCACTACTACTGTACATTCCCATTGGTTGCCGCCGGTTGCCGCCAAACCGCGTCATAGCTCATTACCATATTGTTGACCTGATTTCAACTCTCCTCGACGCCCAAATCGTGCAAGACGTGCCGCGAAACTCTCGCCACCGGGCTCCACTTGAAAATGAATGACTTCCGGCCACTTTGACGCTCTCGCCGGCAGCGGTGTGAACTCCTTCAAAAACATTTTTTAAATCTTATTGACCTCGAAGTTTTGACCGTTACTGTATATTTGATCATACATGATCTTTAATTGAACAAATTGAACAGTGGTGGTGCCAAATATATATCAAAATGTCAAAAAAAGTATTGCACAATTTGTCCATCTACATACATCAGTCCCTATAAGAAAGAAAAATAAGAACAAAAGGGCCTGAAATCATTTCATAAACTATGACAGGACCATAAAGCTGACCTTTCGATCATGTTTCCTCCATTTCTCCCCCGATAAGAGACATTACAGCCCTGATGAGGACTTCTCAGGTCTGCGTGTACATGATGTCTGATGGCAGAGATTATTGGAGGATTAGTGCGACCCAAAACAGGTAAATGGTGTCGGTGACTGGCGACTCGTCAATACTATCGACCAGCTGATACCGTCGCGCCATCAGAGGCTCTTGAAGCCATTAGTGTCAACCGATAACACTGTGTGTATGTGCATGAGAAAGATAGAGGCTCAGGTGGCAGTGGGATTCTGATCATGTGTATCTTCGAGCATTAGTCATTCCTAAGAGTTTGAGAGTTTAAGACAGTGTTTCAGTGCACTTACTGTACTGTCCAATATTAACTGGTTACAGTCAAGCATACATTTCTAAAGCATTTGTGCACACACACACACACTTACAGTGGCATGTTATTCGTTACTGATAAATTGCTTTGACCTTCTGGACTCCAGAGCCGTGTTCCTGAATTTGTTGATGAATGGCGTGATGACATGGTCATGTGGCGTGTGTGTGTCTGACAGATGATAGCACTTTATATCTCCACATCATTTTCTCCGTCCTCATTTCGGCGGTACTACATTCCCTACAGACTGAGCATGAGAGAGAGAGAGTGAAGGGAAATGAGAAAGTGGAAGGAAAACTGAACAAGATTAGCACTGATCCGTGAAGTTTTTGCAGAGGTGGATGTTGTAGGTGTGTTGTGTTTGCCTCAAACTAACAAGCGACTTAGAAATTGCCTATTTATGCAAATAATTCAAAACAACAAACTTTTAGCCGGGAAGGATTCCACAACTGTCACCGGCTCATAATTAGCGGTGTGACGATATGAGGGAGAGTGTGAGCGTCTAATGAGTGAAGTGCAGACGGCTGACACTTTCCTAACGACTCTGAGCTAAAATAAAACGTGCACGACTCCATATGTGTGCGGTATTAGACATGTTTGGTACTAAATGAAGTGCCAAGACTCACATTTTTAGCTTTAAAGTGAAAGCCAATTTATGCGCACCCCAATAAAAGTATCATGGTATTATCATAGTAGATGTTATTTTTAATGAAAAGCAAATGATAATAATGGTGTGTTCAAGTAATGTCGGAAAGATTGTATTTACGTGTTGAACATTATGAGTGGGAAATATAGTTTGTGCTGTGCATACCAAGGTATTATATATAAAGTATCTTTGTATTTAAATGCCATGGTACATTTAAAGTAATCTTAGATCACCATAATAAACATGTAGCCTAAGTTAACTACATATTATTTTAATATTGTTTTTTTTTATTTTATTCCTGCATTCCCTTGTATGATGTGGCATATGGGTTACACTTTATTTGGTAAAACTTTTTACTATTTTACAATGTCCTTGTTACATATGCTACATGTACTTATCATAGTAATAACATTATATTATGCATAATTACATGCAACTATCCCTCAACCAAACCCTAACCCTATAGTAAGTACATGTTGTTAATTAATATTACTCAGTACTTAAATATATAATTACACTGTAACAATGACACCTTCAAATAAAGTGTTACCCTTTTTTTGTAATGGCATGTAACACGGTGCATTTGCATGTGTGTGAATGTTTTGAATTGAAGCTACTACAGTATGTAGGTCTGTGTGAGATGGAGTGTAAATTGTTAGTCCGGAAGCATTAACTGGATGGACAGAGGTAATGCAGAGCTCCCATTCTGAGCTCAGGGCCGGAGGGCACTTCAGCCTTCACTGCCAGAGAAACGCTCATATCAACACTCTCCGAGATTATTCAGGCTGGTGTATCAGCAAATCTCTTGCAGCTGATTTTGTCTGAAGTACTTAACCACATTCAGAAAATCTAACTGTACTGGCATCAATGCTTACCATTCAAGTTATTTAATTTTGCAAAAATAGCAATTCAAAATTAGATTATTACATTTCTTGAAGAAAATGTGAGTGGTGCAAAACCCATCGCCATGAATTCACTATAGTGGCTTTCGCACCGGATAGTTCTATGAACTAAAGTTATAAGAACTAACCACCAGGGTGGATCCCCGAGAACTAAAAGTTTCCCTAGGGCCATTTTCCTGGTTGCATTCGCACCGCCAGTAGGAACTCTGAAGTGTCGTAAGCCACACTTTTTGTTGTGATGTTTATTTTGACTGCGTGGAAGACCTTTATTTTGAAGGCGCTGAGAACGCCAGAGCACACAATGCTCACATTCACAGTATTTTTTAGTTTACTATCTGTTTAACAGTCCTGTCTAATACATTACTGGATATAACTGTTATACAAAGAAAGTCGACAGTATGTGAAAAAGTATTAGCATTTTGCAGTGTGTTTGATGTCCAATGTCGCTAGCTGAGCAGAAATTCATAATCATGCACTCAAAAAAAAAAAAAAATCATGTCTAAACATAAGATTTACAGTATGTATTTTACTTGCACATACATTTTCCATGCATTTGGATTACATAATTTTAATATAAACAAATTAATAAACGTAATGTGATGCATATATGTAAGTCATACATAAATGTAACAGGTAAGATTTATGTAATTGTATTGATAAACTGAATGTGATTCATATACACTCACCTAAAGGATTATTAGGAACACCATACTAATACTGTGTTTGACCCCTTTCGCCTTCAGAACTGCCTTAATTCTACGTGGCATTGATTCAACAAGGTGCTGAAAGCATTCTTTAGAAATGTTGGCCCATATTGATAGGATAGCATCTTGCAGTTGATGGAGATTTGTGGGATGCACATCCAGGGCACAAAGTTCCCGTTCCACCACATCCCAAATATGCTTTATTGGGTTGAGATCTGGTGACTGTGGGGGCCATTTTAGTACAGTGAACTCATTGTCATGTTCAAGAAACCAATTTGAAATGATTCGAGATTTGTGACAATGTGCATTATCCTGCTGGAAGTAGCTATCAGAGGATGGGTACATGGTGGTCATAAAGGGATGGACATAGTCAGAAACAATGCTCAGGTAGGCCGTGGCATTTAAACAATGCCCAAATGGCACTAAGGGGCCTAAAGTGTGCCAAGATTCTTCTTATGGAAACAGTAGCCTATATACTTTAAAATAATAGTTTGAACTGAATGTAATGTTTTTAGACTCTTAATTGCATGTTATTTGCAATTAAATGAAAATGTACTATATATTAAATGCAATATAGTTGAACTTTAGAGCGTTGTACACTTGTGATCCGATTAACCAAAATGCATTTTAATACCAGATGTATAGGCCTACTTGTGATCCGTTCGATCGTAGGCTAAATATCTGCTATTAAGATGCGTTTTGGTTGATTGGATCACAAGTGGATGGCGCTAAATACAGTTTTGAGCTTGTCCACTTTTGACCACTTCCAGAGGTAGTCGACCAGATTGCTTTCGTAATGTAAACGCTTATGTGGTCGAATGCATTCGAACAGCCACAAAAGAACGCCTATTGTCCGCCAAAAATGTAAACATTAGGGGAGGCACACTACCCAGATGGGATTTAAACTTTGTCAGCTTAAGACCCAAGTTTGGTTTGAAGACCAAAAACGTACCATTCCTGATTTCTAACACACACTCACCATATTTGGCGTGGACTTACGAATTTCAGAGCCGAAACAAAACCGATGCTCTCCGTATGTTTTTCAGCTGTCTCCGTCGTCACGTTTTGTGTGAGCTTTTATTTCGTCCATTAGATCGAAAGATCTGAAAAAGCCCATATATTTACCCCATAGACCCTCCCCTCAAAGAAATCAGGACAGAAGTGATCAAAAGTAGACAATTAGACACGGATTCACAAACCTGGCGATCGACCTAAATGCATCTTAATGCAAATCATGGCCTGAATGTAATTTCTAAAATTATATTTAAATTTTATATTTAAATATATTTGTAATGCTGCTGTTATGGCAAAGTTGCAAAGTGTTTTTTTTATTTTTTTTAGCACATTTAAAACATACCTTCAATGTAATATTGAATAGCTTTACATGGTTTTAGTTAGTTGGTCAACACATAAATAAGTGTACTTCTTTAAAGCATGACAAAAAGATTATTAAAACAATGATTTAAAATGTACTTTAAAGTAAAGCTTTTGATTTGACATGTTACAAAGTGCACTTTTAACATGTACTTTTAAATTGTACTCTTTTTAAGTGCACTTAGGTACAATTATTTCATTAATCTGCAAGCACAGTTTTTTAAAATATACTTTTAAGATTTGAATTACACTGCAAGTGTACATTCAATACATTTAAGTCCATTTGATTTTTGTTTTTGTTTTGTTTTTTTTCAAAGTAGGGTGTTCTAAGCATCACAATTCTAAAAACAATGCAAGGCAAGGTTAAAAAAATAATGTGTTTTTTTATTGTTTAAATCACAAACCCCAAATATGGGCAATATTGATACTTGCCTTAGCAAACCACTGACATCTGAAAATCAGCTGGCGTTAAATTATTTGTGTGGAGGGAAATAAATATGATCTCCCTCCAATTTTCAATCATTCACTGATTAATTGAGACAAAATTTATTATTTTCTGCTCTTTACACAGAAACTAAAATGACTTTAACATGAAATGTATTTATTTTATTTTTGTTCGATAGAGTGGACAATAAATATTGCTTTTAATAAGAGAAATGTTTGAATAAATGCATTGGTGGTTAACTCTAGCCTGAAAAAAAAAAAAGCTTTTTAGCATGATTTCAGCTACATTTATTATAGGCCTACTATTGTTGTCAGATTTATTGCTGATGCAAGACATTACATTTAATCTAGTAAATGTTTTTCGAGATTTCAAGTACATAGGAACATTCTGCATGCATATTGATAAGAAACAAAACAGCGAAGATGGCGCAAAGCAAAATGAATTGCCTTAAAGGGACTGTGCTACCAAAGAACTGACGTTAGCATTAAAATGATCTTATTCGACAGTATACATAATAAATATTGCATTTAACGAGAGAAACGTTTATACAAATGCACTGCTTCCAATAGAGGTTAGCTGGAGCCGTTGAGACTGCAGAACTGACTTTAGTATTAACGACAGTGCTGGGGAAGTTAATCAGTTATTCTAATAGCAGATGCTAATCACATGTGCTGATCACGAGGCCCTGGGCTCATTGTTAGGACCTCTCTCTCTTTCTCTTTCTCTCTCTCTTTCTCTGCCTCTGTCTCTCTAATTAGCCCTCAGTGCTGACTGCTGAATTTACCTGACCTACTCCAGTCACTCTCTATTACAGGCTCTGTCCTCAACAAAAACTTATGCGCACAATCTCTCTCGCTGTCTAACGCTCGCACACACATTACAATGTGTGTGAGGAAACACTTCTACTGTCACACTGCGTTCCAGTCAGAAAATCGCTGATGGAGAGAGGCACTAATTAGCACGACTGACACAGGAAGGGAATAATAAAGAAAGCCCTGAGTCTGTGCAACTGTAGGAAAGTAGCAAAAAGCCCACTTTGTGCTTTGACCCTTGCGATTCCTTTTAAAGCTTTTCTCTTAGCATGCACACGGTATAATTACAGTCTACCTATTTATTGACCTATTCATAGACTTAATTAAGTCTATGAATGTGACTTCCTTTGCATTCAATAAGGGCCCAGAGGAACACGGTCGATCTATGATCTGTCATCAGCCTTTTCTGGTTTAAGGAAGTATGGTACAATTATTGATATAATATCATTCAAATTTTGATACATAATTCAAGGTTCTTCAAAGAATACTGGGATATTACCATTGTGACACCGCCACATTAGGGCAGAATATGTTAGTGAAGAAACCCAGGACTCTTATTTTGTCAGTCGGGTCACCTTGAGGAAGTAGGCCTTAGCTCCTCAAAGTCAAAACCACTTGAAGGCAACAACGCCTGCTAATGCTAAAGTACGCAGGGAAAGAGACAAGAGTTTTTTAATGGATGTCAAGCCTTCACTACGCTGAATAAACCACATTTGTGAGGAAATAGCTTATCATTTAATTAGTCAACAGCCCATCGGCTAATCTTCAACATGTTTGCTCCTTAACATTCGTTTTGGATTCATCTATGTTTAGAGTTTACACCGAAAAATTACTGTTTTAGAAGAGAAGTCACGGACAATTGCGTGATAGGTATGATTCACTTCTCACTTCCCATTCATATCAGTGGTATCCATCCACTAACAGTTTTTGAATTTCGCACAAGTTAGCCGTTATGCTTTCTCCAATGGTAGAGCCACGGACCACTGTATCTCCCGATAATAAGACCATCTCTGCTCAAATTGGTAGTTCATGGAAGTTTCATAGATCATGGAAGTAAGGCCTAGGGTGCACCCACTTTTAAGGGATCTCATAGCTACTTGGATCTATGGACCTTGAAGTGGACTACATTTTTGTTTGGACTTCTCTATTGGATTCCCTTGGGTGGACTTTCAGATAGGTTTGTGTTTGTTGTATCATTGCTGGGTTAAGTCTTTTTGTTTGTTGGGCGATACCTCTGATGCCTGTTTTCTTTACCATTTAGCTGCACTGATTTGTTGTTATTGAGCATATATTTATTTTCCCTATGAGTCCCTTGATTTTCTCTGAACTGTGGTAATAAAGAGGGTTTATTCAATTAATACAAGCTCTTTTTTACACCATGAATTTTTTTTTTTATTAGCATAGAAAGCATTTAAATAATATAAAGAACCTTTTGTGCAGGTTCCAGGCTTTGTGTTGAGCTGTAGATGCCAATAAAGAAACTTTCTTTTTAGGAGCAAAATAATAGAAAATTTAGCACCAAAATAATAGAAAAGACACTTCAAAAGTTTTCCCATGTGACATTAAATTAGTTTTTTTTTTTCAGATCTTAAACTTGTGTAGTCCTCCTTCTATGCTATTTGTCCCAAAACAAGTTTACTTTACTCAAAGAAAAGGTAGAAACAAAATGCACAGATTATATTACTTTAACTCTTTCCTGCCATTGTGTTATCACTGTTATAAGGTAGGGGGTGCTATTATGCATCTCCTTGTTATAAAGTACAGTTTCTTCAGATCACAACAGGCAAAAAAGAAGCATCTGGTAACACTTTACAATATGGTTGTATTAGTTAATGTTAGTTAATGCATTAGTTAACATGAACTAACCATGAACAACACCTCTGTTCAGCATTAGTTCATCTTTGTTAATGTTAGTTAATAAAAATCCAGCTGTTCATGGTTTGTTCGTGTTAGTTCACAGTGCATTAACTAATGTTAGCAAGATTTTAATAATGCATTAGTACATGTTTAAATTAACATTAACAAAGATAAATAAATGCTTTATAAGTGCAGTTCATTATTAGTTCATGTTAACTAATAGAGTTAACTAATGCTAACCAATGAACCTTATTGTAAAGTGTTACCAAGTATCTTGTGATCATCAACAATAAACGGCATATATTGTACATCAAAATGGCCTAATGTCACTAAATTAAATGTCGACCCAGGAAGTGCTGTGAGACTGTGACGTTTTGAAGGTGTGGATGGACTCCAATATGTTTTGATCATCATGCTGAATGTGATCCAGATGTAGTTTTTGACAAAAACATGATTTTCTCAGCTTTTTGCTCAAGATTATTATTATATATTTTTAGGTTTAGATATTCATACAACAAAATATTCTGGGGCTTATGACATATTTGTGAAAATGTCCAAAAACACTGGTGGTGGCTGGCAACTTTTTATTTTTTATTTTTATTTTTACGCTGCCGGGGAAAGAGTTAAGTATACTGTATTAACTGAAACAGATATACACCGATCAGGCATAACTGATAGGTGATGTGAATAACACCGATTATCTCTTCATCACAGTACCTGTTAGGGGGTGGGATATAATAGGCAGCAAGTGAACATTTTGTCCTCAAAGTTGATGTGTTAGAAGCAGGAAAAATGGGCAAGCGTAAGGATTTGAACGAGTTTGACAAGGGCCAAATTGTGATGGCTTGACGACATCCAAAACTGCAGCTCTTGTGGGGTGTTCCCGGTCTGCAGTGGTCAGTCTCTATCAAAAGTGCTCCAAGGAAGGAACAGTGGTGAACCGGCGACAGGGTCATGGGCGGCCAAGGCTCATTGATGCACGTGGGGAGCGAAGGTTGGCCCATTTGGTCCGATCAAACAGACAAGCTACTGTAGCTCAAACTGCTCAAGAAGTTAATGCTGGTTCTGATTAAAAGGTGTCAGAAAACACAGTGGATCGCAGTTTGGGTCAGGGTGCCGATGCTGACCATGCTTTCAGTGACTTATCCAAGTAATCAGACTTTAGCCATGAAAATGTTACAAGTAACAGAGAAATACGCACAAATGTCAGGGAAAGGGTCAAAACACCTCCAGGGCCCAGAAAACAACTCAGGGTTCAGAGGGTTAAAGGACCTGCTGCTAACATGGTGCCAGATACCACAGCACACCTTCTGGGGTCTAGTGGAGTCCATGTCTCGATGGGTCAGGACTGTTTTTGCAGCAAAAAGGGGGACCAACACAAAATTAGGCCATAATGTTATGCCTGAACGGTTTATTACTTGATATTCATTACCTAATTTACTCAGGAAGAGTTTGCTTTCTTTACTCTCTTTACAATTGGTTTCCAAACATTTTCAGACATAGCCTAAGCTTTTTATAATTTACAGTGTATGTCAGGTTAATCAATCAATCAACCTAACAACTAATCAATCATTTAAGCAGAAATGCCAAAATATATGTAATTAAAATTTGGATTTAATTTCAAACTTGAATGGGCATTGTAACTGCTTTAATAAAATAGATAGTTGCATCTCTTAATCAAATGATTAACATGCAACTGTGACCACATGTTCTGTTTTTATGCTGAATTGTTAGCCTGAATGCCTCATGAAGTGCTATATTGTTTGTTTTGATTATTAGTATTATTGTTTTTAAATTTCACTACTCAGCTTCACATTGCAACTAAGAACACGCCAGTCATGAAGGCGCTGCAGCGTATGGCCTCTCGTATCTCATTTCTTTAATTAAATGTCAACAGGATCACATTAGTTTTCTGGCTTAGTGATTTTAAACTAGAACATGTAGGTTTCTGTTATTGTGTTGTTCATTTGCACCCTGAATTCATAATACCAGAGAAGCATTGCAGAATGTGGTGCAAGTTGTAAATGCACAGGCTCACGACTAGTTTTTAGGTGTAATATCCTCTGGAAAGGGAAGAAGTGGTTTATAAAATTTATATTAAAGGGTTAGTTCACCCAAAATTGAAAATTCTGTCAGTAATTACTCACCCTCATGTTGTTCCAACCATGTAAGACCTTCGTTCATCTTCGGAACATAATTTAGTATATTTTTGATGAAATCTGAGAGCTGTCTCACTCCTCCATAGGCTTTCAGAGGGAATGAAACTTGATGGCCCAGAATAGTAAGTAAAACGTCATTTAAGGAGTCCAAATGACTACAGTGGCTCTGTATTAAGTCTATCGTGCGACGAAAATACTTTTTGAGCGGAAAAACAACAAAAATAACGACTTTATCCCACTATTATTGTTGTTCAATTTGAGCCTCTGACGCCACGACGCATGCGCGAAAACTGAGATTAGTAGTAGTAGAAGAAGAACGCCGTTTTCGCGCATGCGTCGTGGCGTCAGAGGCGCCAGAGGTACAGAGCCACTGTAGTCATTTGGACTCCTTAAATGACGTTTTTACTTACTATTCTGGGCCATCAAGTTTCATTCCCTCTGAAAGCCTATGGAGGAGTGAGACAGCTCTCAGATTTCATCAAAAATATACTAAATTATGTTCCGAAGATGAACGAAGGTCTTACATGGTTGGAACAACATGAGGGTGAGTAATTACTGACTTTATTTTCAATTTTGGGTGAACTAACCCTTTAACTTGTATTTTGTATTATTTATTTATTATCCAGTGGGAAATACACTTTAACACACACTGCCACACACAATATGCCATCAGGAGTGAATTGCAAAAACCCTTGTCTTATTTACTAGCCACGCACAATGCATTTAAAACAGGTGCTAAATGTACTGAAATATTGTTAGGACATTATCATTCTTTTCAGCGTAAACACACCTCCTTTATATGTAAATAAGGTTCATTAGATCACCCCTTGTTCACAAAACTCCTGCCGCAATTAACATTGAGCCATTACCGCCCACGTAAAGCAGCTTTGTGTACATTTTATATTGATCATGACAGGAATAATTCATCAAATGCAGAAGAGCGGCATGCACATATGCACAATATAGGCAGCACATGCAACTAAAGACCTTCACCGTGGGTGAGATTCATTCTTAGGTATTTCCCACTACTTTGTCTAAACAGCTAATTAATCAATTTATCAGTCATGCAAAGTAAGTTTGTCCATAGTGTGTGTGAGTGCAGCAGAAATCATTGCATGTGCATCCAAGTCTACACAAGCAGGTTTTCTATTCTACAGCATAGCTTAAAGTGCTTCGGTTGCCCTTGGTTACCATAAAATGTGCACAAAGTGGGAAACCACTGCAGTAGTGAAAACCCAACTAATGTCAGTTAATATGGGTTGATAAATGCCAAACTGGCTCCTATGTGGCATCACCCCTGAAGCTTTATTTTACCAGATTAGTCTCTCGAGGTTAACAATTCAAGATTGTCCTGGTCAAAATGGCAGCGTAAAACATTACAAAAACACAAACAGTGGCTAACTGTATATTAAAGGGGTCATGCCATGAAATCAAATTTGCCTTTATCGTTTGACATATATAAGGTCTTTCTACCATTAAAACATCTCGCAAGTTTCATAGCTTAAAAAATCCTCATTATTATAAACATAGCATTTATTTAACCCTTAAACGCATACTTTGGGTCTTTGGTGTCCGGGGATGTCATTCACTATCCTCCTCCTCATTCATTTTTTAAAGTTAGACATCAACCTTCTTCGTATTCCTCAATCATTTCAATATAAACAATATAACAAGAAAAAATAAATAAATAAAAGAATGCCTGTTTTCCCATTCATTTTTTGCAAAATTGTATAGGGTCTCTAACGACCCGAGGTGTGTAACAGTGTAAGTATAAGTGGCAATGTCTGATACACAATGATGAAGTGACATTTCACTCACAGTCACCGCAGGCAGAAAACAAAAGAATATGAAGAATCATTAGCAACACTTGAAATGTTATTATTACTGCAAATATTACTGTCACTGTCACTTGATGGTGGATCTGGTGAAGAAGCTGTCAGCGATCAAAATATTGATATGATAGTATATGTTTGAGCCAGATGTACTGAGAAATGAGCTCTGACAAGGACAGTGATGGTGGAATAAAACATCTGCCCAAACCGAACCCTTCCAACTGAACATCCCTTTTTCCTGATATTAATTGTTACTCTAATATCAAGAGATATTATCGGATCCAGGTATGCAGCAAAGCATTTGTGAAGCCACAACACGCACAACCTTGAGGCGGATGGGCTACAACAGCAGATGACCCCACCGGGTACCACTCATCTCCACTACAAATAGGAAAAAGAGGCTAAAATTTGCACGAGCTCACCAAAATTGGACAGTTGAAGACTGGAAAAATGTTGCCTGGTCTGATGAGTCTCGATTTCTGTTGAGACATTCAGATGGTAGAGTCAGAACATGCCTTGTTACCACTGTGCAGCCTGGTGGTGGTGGTGTAATGGTGTGGGGGAGGTTTTCTTGGCACACTTTAGGCCCCTTAGTGCCAATTGGGCATCGTTAAAATGCCACGGCCTACCTGAGCATTGTTTTTGACCATGTCCATCCCTTTATGACCACCATGTACCCATCCTCTGATGGCTACTTCCAGCAGGATAATGCACCATGTCACAAAGCTCGAATCATTTCAAATTGGTTTCTTGAACATGATAATGAGTTCAATGTACTAAAATGGCCGCCACGGTCACCAGATCTCAACCCAATAGAGCATCTTTGGGATGTGGTGGAACGGGAGCTTCATGCCCTGGATGTGCATCCCACAAATCTCCATCAACTGCAAGATGCTATCCTATCAATATGGGCCAACATTTCTAAAGAATGCTTTCAGCACCTTGTTGAATCAATGCCACGTAGAATTAAGGCAGTTCTGAAGGCGAAAGGGGGTCAAACACAGTATTTGTATGGTGTTCCTAATAATCCTTTAGGTGAGTGTATGTAATAATGATTGATCAAGCTTTAGAAATGGCTTGAGGAATCGGTGACGTCACATGGGCAAATCAATAGCATTAGTTCTGGCAGGTCACATCAGTCAAGATCACATTAGCTGACTCTCAGCTGATCAACGTCTACCTACAGGAATACTATGATGTCCGTTCAGTATTATCAGCAGCTTTATCCCATTGTTCAGGAGCTAATCACCCCCCTCCATCCCCAGCTCCTCTTGTCATCCAGTCAGGACTTGGCCTTCTGATATTCCTCTTCGACTAATTTTTTCATTTATGTTGTACATTAAATTATTGAATATTAATAATATCTGCAATTAGGGATGGGCTAAAGTGGTCAAGTAATTGAGTACTCGAACGTGACAGCGATCATCGATAATGAGAACGATGATCGCCCTGACTTTTAAAAAAAATATTTGTCTCTTTTTTATTGGTTATTGCGTCATTTTGTGCGGTACCGGAGGTCTGATTGGTTAGCGTTATACAGCACACCTCCAGACCACGTTGAAATAAAGTGAAACTGAGGCGTGCACTGCAGTGATGTCTGGAATCACTGTGATCATTAAATGTTTAGTGCAAGATGTGCAGCACCAATCATAGCCTATATAGCATTATAATGAGAACACGATGGAAATAGAATGCTGTAAATTATCTGTGCTTAGTTCCCCGTGTATCAGCTGTTAAAGGAAATCCACAGAGAAACTAGCGAGAACACTCAGACTAGCGCGTGAAGTTCATGTGCGCATTCGCATCCTTTTCTGCAGATGCACATTGTAAGATTACTTTTATGTTGTCTATATCTGATTAATCTAATATAAGAAGCGTTTGGTTGAGCTTAATAAGCAAGCAAAGCGCTGCCGTTATACCGGCTGTTGTTCATTCTCTTCAGTTTCAGCTCAAATTCCTTAATGCTCGACATTATGGTTTAGAAACGGTCATATTCTTTTTAGATAGGCTATTTCTTTCTCAGAATCATTGATATTAGTAATGCAGCAGTGCTATACTGTTCTTGTACTTTTTAACAGTAGACCTAGTTTATTTAAAGTTGTTTTTCGTTGAGTTCGAAAACGCACAGTGATGTCTGTAAACACTTCGATCATGAATAATAAAATTAAGTGCATGATGTGCAGAGTCAATCTTTCAAAGCATTATAATGAGAACACGATTTTACTAAAATGTTGTTTCTGTGTGCTTTCGTTGTCCGTGTATCAGCGTTGTTAAGGGAAGGGCGCATTCAAAATGTTCCGTTTCAAACCATAGCCTGTAAAATCTAGCACGCTGAAGTTCACGTTCATAGGTTCATATTAATCTTCATATTAATATTGATAGGCCTATAGGGTGCGTTTGGTTGAGTTTATTAACCAGCTTGCAAGCTCTGCAGGGTGGTGTTATTTCACAGTTTCAGCTCAAAGGCAATGCTCGATATTATTGACTTGGTTATTTGAGACGGTCATTTTATAAAGATGTTTCTTTTTCAAAGACATTTATGCATCATAATCTAGCAGTTATTTTTTGTTTTATATGTTCATGTTTTCATATACCTGTTTTCATGTCACGTTTGTATTTGTCAACAAGCATTTTCATAACAGTATTTTCATTATCTCAATGACGGACATGCCCCGCCCCCTGCACATGCCCCGTCCCCGAGTACTCGAGTACTCGTTTTTGAGACCTATCGATGATCGAAATGAGAAATTGACAAAAATGCCCATCCCTATCTGCAATACATTTATGTTTGGTCTGTTCACCCTAGGGGGTTATCACTGCTCTCCCTGTTCTTATCAATGCTAGGCTGCATGGATGTGCAGGGAAAATGCTAATTGTCAATCATCTTTGACGATAGTGGTCCTGACATAAATACATAATGCATATGACTGCATCCAGAACAAGATATCGACGAAAAAATATACATCACACCAAGTGGATTGCATCATGGAACATGTCATTATATGTTTGTTCAGATAATTTGACTGCAGATTGTTTTGTGAATAAGGTACAGTGTAATGGAGAGTTCACAAAGACACGTTGAAAGATGAAGCAGCAACTGTTTTGATCTGACAACAGCAGCATCACAAACTGTAAGTAAATGATGGTTTTATATGGACAATGTTTTTTTAAAAACACTTACTCGCGTGCAATAGCGAGTGGGCGTTGATACTGTTTCCTATGGCGATCATAGGAAAAAGAACCAATCATAACAGTTAACTGACAAACCTTAAAGGAGTGTGAAAAATCTGATTCCTTAAACATGGATAATTCAGAAAGAGATTCAGAATTAGGGTTTAAACTAATTGCTTCTGCATATATACTTGTTTTTTTGTTTGTTTGTTTTTCTGTACAAAACTTTATTAGCATTATAAGTGACTCTCAAGGAACATTTTGAAATGATTACATTTACATTTACATTTATGCATTTAGCAGACGCTTTTATCCAAAGCGACTTACAACTTGGAGGTACATGAAGCGATTGGTCAGGAAGAGTCGAGAAGCGCAATAAGAGCCTGAAATCCTGAGACTGTGTACATTGCTCAGTGTAGCACAGGCTAGAGTAGGGAGGGAAGAAGGAAGAGAAAGAGGAAAGGAAAGCTTTTTTTTTTTTATGAGGTTAAGTGTTCACGGAAGAGCTGAGTTTTAAGTTGACTTTTGAATGATGTCAATGATTCTGCATTTCGGATGGTGTTGGGAAGATCGTTCCACCAGCTCGGAACGTTGAATGAAAATGTTCTGGAAAGGGATTTTTCCCCCTCTGTGATGGTACCACAAGCCGTCGTTCCTTTGCTGAGTGAAGGCTTCTGGTGGGGGTGTGGATTTGTAGAATGGAGTCAAAGTAAGCAGGAGCAGAGCGCGTGGTGGCTCTGTATGCAAGCATCAGCGCCTTAAACTTGATGCGAGCAGCGAGTGGTAGCCAGTGCAGGGAGATGAAGAGAGGTGTGACGTGGGTCCTTTTGGGCTCGTTGAAGACAAGACGTGCTGCTGCATTCTGGATCATTCGAAGTGTTTGGATCGCACAAGAGGGGAGTCCAACCAGAAGCGCATTACAGAAGTCAAGTCTAGATATAACCAGGGCCTGGACAAGAATCTGTGTTGCGTGCTCTGTTAGGAACGGTCTAATCTTCCTGATGTTGTGGAGCGCAAACCGGCATGAGCGAGCTGTCTTAGAAATGTGTTCTATGAAGGACAGCTGGTCATCAAATGTTACTCCAAGATTTCTGACTGACTTTGATGGGGAAATCAAGGATGTACCTAACTGGATGGTGAAGTCATGTTGTATGGTGGGACTGGTGGGGAAGGTGAGAAACTTTGCCAGGTTGAGCTGCAGGTGATGATTTCTCATCCATGCAGAGATGTCAGCCAGACAGCTGGATATTCGTGCAGCTACTGTGAGGTCATCTGGGTGAAATGAAAGGTAGAGCTGAGTGTCATCAGCATAGCAGTGGTATGAGAAGCCATGTGCCTGTATGATGGGACCCAATGAAGTAGTGTAGATGGAGAAGAGGAGAGGACCAAGCACTGAGCCCTGGGGAAGCACATGCTTGGGATTACTCTCCTCTCCAGGCAACCTTGAAAGACCTACATGTGAGATAAAATGATAAAAAAAACAACAACAAGATCATGACCCTTTTATCATAATGACATTGGCCAATGTCTGTTTAAAAAGGCTTTGATCTGAGTCCTAAAACAATTTAAAGACACAGGAGTTTGTAATTTCGGACAAAAAAAATCATCTTTCTAACTCTTTGTTTTATGCACTGATGCACATAATGCATCAGCCGATCACAAGCTGTACTTTTAACATCTGATTTTTTTTCTGAGAAAAAACTTCTTGATACCGTAAAATAGCTTGAACTCTACACCCTTGCTTTATTTAGTATACGATGTTTTATGAATATGTAAATGAGCCCCGCCTCCACTCACTCACACCAGCTCATAGATCCACTCGCTCAACTTTACTCAAGTTACTGTAGTAAACGCTGCACAAAGCTATTGCTCTTTACAACATCGGACACATAACAGTAATTAATATGATTATCCTTTTGCTTGGTCAAGAAGTCAAACAGCTAATAATGTGTGGCTAATGTTACACAAACTATGTTCCCGTTCGCCATCTCAGTCTGCCTTCTAAAATCAATATCCTTAGAAACGCTTTGAACATCATAGAATATCAGTGAAGAAAGGCATAGTTCATCATAACATCGTAATATACATAATTCACTGATATATTGCTAAATGTACCCATTTTTTCATATCAACAAATTATACTGGGCTAACCTGGCTTCTCTTGATTTTGAAGGAGAAAATACTCAGCAACGGTGTTGACTGATAATAATAATAATAATTAAAATTAATTCATTACATTTATATAGCGTTTTTCTGGGTACTCAAAGCGCTTTTTACATATTAGGGGGAATCTCATCAAACACCACCAATGTGCAACATCCACCTGGAGGATGCGACGGCAGCCATATTGCACCGAATGCCCACCACACACCAGCTGACTGGTGGAGAGGAGACAGAGTGATGAAGCCAATCAGTATATGATGATGTTTAATAGGCCTTAATGGACAGAGGCCAATGGGCAAATTTGGCCAGGATGCCGGGGTTACACCCCTACTCTTTTTACGAAGGAATCCTGGGATTTTTAATGACCACAGCAGGGCCTGAAATTAACTTTTTTGACCACCAGCCACTGTGGCAGGTGATTTAAAAATCCACCTGCCACAGTGACTTTTTACCAGCCACTTTTTTTCTCCTCGACATTAAGTCTGTTCACGTGCTTTGACATATTTAAATCTGCATATCTTTGATATTTTACCTTTTATAAAGGGCATTTTTTCCCATAATCTTATTAAATATAGACTATGCTTCAGCTTTCAGTTTATATTCTTAAATTTGATCTAGAAATATAATAAGACACTATAGGGCTGTTACCAATCAAATGAAATAATTTACACTGAAAAATTACAACTGCATTAAAAAAAAAATTTTGGGATTTGGGAAAAAATCTAATGGGATTGTTTTAAATATTTTTGAATATACAAATAAGTAAAGTTGGAAAGAATGTTTAAACATGAAAGTAAACCGCCAGTAGATGGCAGCAGGTGACCGTTTTAATGAGTGAGTCATTGAGTCGATTCGTTCAAACGGTTGATTCATTCAAGAATGAGGCAGTCGTTTATGAATAGGTAATTGAATCTTTGATACAAACGATCCTTTCAAACACTGAATCGTTCAGTAACGTCTCGGTTACGTATGTAACCCTCGTTCCCTGAAGGAGGGAACGGAGACGCCACGTCGGAGTACCGACGAATAGGAATCTCGCTCGCGAGAGCCATTCTACTTTGTAACTAAACCAGCCAATGCACATTGGCATGCAATGATTGCACCAGGTGCTCATGCCATGCCGTGTGGGTATAAATGAGACACAGGTGATTGCATTAAATCAGCCTTTTGCTGAGGAGCCGAGTACGTAGACAGGCACCCCAGCAGGGTACAGAGGACATGGCGATGGGACATGGCGTCTCCATTCCCTCCTTCAGGGAACGAGGGTTACATACGTACCCATACGTACATTCCCATTCAGTCGGTCACTCTCGACACCACCTCGGAGTACCGACGAATAGGAATCCCTACCAAAGCGCCATGGCCTCTGCCCCCATCCAGTGCCCTGTGTGAGCTGCCTGAGCTCTCTTACCTGATGAGGGCTTACACCGGGAAGTCCATCACTGCTGTTCCGCATGACTATTATCAGTGATTATTGGATAACACTGGGAAAGCGTGCCCTAGAGAAGGGAACGCTGCGGAGCCCACATCGTACCCCGAAGGAGTTATGTGGAGTACAATGCTGAGCTGTAGCCCGCAATGGAGGAGGGGGCTCAGTCCCACTGACAGTAAGGCTCTCCCAAGGGAAAGACACGGGCTTCCCGTAAGAGCGACCGTGGAAGGATATATGGGATCCCTGCAGGGTCACTCATATAACCCGAGCCCAATACCGGTTCTCAAGGATTGAGCGGCAAGGGGCCTTATGCCAGACGTTCCGCCATGTCCGGCACCGAGGGTGATGGAGGACTAACAGAGTTTGCTTCTGGAGAATAAGACCGCCGGAGCTCAGCAAGCCGACAAGAGCCGGGGCCTCTCAGTGCTTCTACCCATTTGAGGTGAGAACACAGAAGGAGACCGGCTCTACACGTAGGCTATAGAATCTAGCGAACGTGTTGGGTGTCGCCCAGCCCGCAGCTCTACAGATGTCTGACAGCGTGGCGCCACGTGTCAGCGCCCAGGAGGATGCAACACTACTAGTAGAGTGTGCTCGCACCCTGAGCGGACAGGGAGCACCTGTGCTTGGTAAGCCAAGATGATGGCATCCACTATCCAGTGGGCCATCCTCTGCTTGGAGACAGCCTTTTCCTTCAGAAAATGCCTGCAGGTCCCCTACCCTCTTGATAGAGGCCAGTGCAGCCAACAGCAAAGTCTTCATAGACAGAATCTTTAGCTCTGCTGACTGCAAAGAATCAAATGGGGCATTCTGAAGTGCTCGGAGCACCAGAGCAAGATCCCAAGAGGGTATGGAGGGGGGGCGAGGAGGATTTAACCGTCTCGACCCCCCTAAGGAACCTGACGACCAGGTTGTGCTTCCCAACCGTCTTACCTTCTACATGGTCGTGATAGGCAGATATTGCAGCAACATAAACCTTGAGGGTGGAGGGCGACAGCCTACGCTCCAACCCCTGTTGCAGGAAGGAAAGCACAGACGCGATCGAACACCGTCGGGGGTCTTCTCGGCGAGAAGAACATCACTCGAAGAACAGGTTCCACTTCAAGGCGTAAGCCTGTCTTGTAGACGGTGCTCGTGTCGAAGTGATGGTGTTAACTACCTCTTGGGGTAAGTTACCTAGAACCTCCACGTCCCGTCCAGGGGCCAGATATGTAGCTTCCACAGGTCTGGACGCGGGTGCCAAAGGGTGCCCAGAAGGTCAGAAGGCCCTTCCTCAGAGGAATCGATGAGGGAGGGGCTGTCGCGAGGAGCATAAGTTCTGGGAACCAGGTCCGGTTGGGCCAGTACGGCGCCACCAGCAGGACCTGCTTCTTGTCCTCCCTGACCTTGCACAGAGTCTGTGCAAGTAGGCTCACTGGGGGAAACGCATATTTGCGCAGCCCCTGGGGCCAGCTATGCGCAAGGGCATCCGTGCCGAGTGTACCCTCGATCAGGGAATAAAACCACTGGCAGTGGGACGTTTCTGGGGAGGCAAACAGGCCGACCTGTGCCACCCGAACTGTCTCCAAATCAGCTGAACCACCTGGGGGTGGAGTCGCCACTCGCCTGGGAACGCAGCTCGTGAAAGCTCGTCGGCCACAAGGTTGTGCACACCAGGGACATGAATGGCCCGAAGCGACCTCAGACACTTCTGACTCCAGAGGAGGAGATGGCGGGCAAGTTGCGACATGCGATGGGAGCGCAGACCACCTTGTCGGTTGATATACGCCACTGTCGCAGTGTTGTCCGTGCGGACCAGTACATCTTTGTCCCGTAACCACGCTTTGAGGCAGCTCAGAGCAAGATGCACTGCTAGCAACTCGAGGCAACTGATATGCCAATGCAGGTGCGGGCCCGTCCAAACCCCTGACACTGCATGCCCGTTGTATGTGGCTCCCCAGCCCATGGCAGAGGCATCCATGAAAACCACAGCGTGCCAGGACACCTGTTCCAGGGGCACTCCGGCCTGAAGGAACGAGGGGTCTGACCATGGACTGAAGGACTGATGGCAGGCCGGTGTGATGCTCACCCGGTGAGTGCAGCATGTATGAAAGCTGTCTCATATGAAGCAGGCCGAGCGGTGTTACTGCCGCAGCGGCTGCCATATGCCCCAGGAGCCTCTGAAACTTCCGGTTTCAATGGAACCGCCATCCTGCCTTGAAACGCGTTCAGGCAGTTCAGCATCGACTGGACACGCTCCTCCGTGAGGCGCGCTGTCCGTTCGACCGAATCCAACTCCATACGAGAAAAGAGATCCTCTGCACGGGGGTGAGTTTGCTCTTTTCCCAGTTGACCCGATGACCCAACTGGCTGAGGTGTCTGAGCACCAGGTCCCTGTGTTCGCACAACTGATCCCTGGACTGTGCTAGAATGAGCCAGTTGTCGAGATAGTTGAGGATGCGAACGCCCTGTTCTCTCATGGGCACATGGGCCCCCTCCGTGACTTTCATGAAGACACAGGGGCGACAAGGACAGCCCGAAGGGCAGGACTCTGTACTGATATGCTCGACCCTTGAACGCAAAGTGCAGAAACGGCCTGTGTCGAGGAAGAATCGAGACATGAAAGTACACATTCTTCAGGTCGATCACTGCAAACCAATCTTGGGGACGGATTCATTCAAAAATGCGTTTCTGCATGAGCATCTTGAACGGTAGCTTGTGGAGGCTCCGATTCAGGACTCGCAGGTCCAAGATTGGCCGTAAACCACCGGTTTCCTTGGGTACAATGAAGTACGGGCTTTAGAAGCTGGTCTTCATATCGGCTTATCGCGTCCTTCGCCAGTAGGACAGCGATCTCCGCACGCAGGACATGGGCATCTGGGCATTGGGGCTGAGCCCAGCGGCAGAACAGAAATAAAACGGAACACAAGATTCTCCTCCCGGCCCTCCTCCGGGGGATGGAGCGGTGCGGTCACCGTCTCCAGAAGAGCAGTCCTCCCCATCTCCGGGTCGCCCGTCTCAGGGCCGCTTGCCCTTGCCACCCCTCTTGGCAGGAGCCTGGACAGGCGGGGCGGCCTGCTTGTGCCCGGCTCCACGACGTCGCTTGGGTGGAGGCTGCTGCTGTGACGCGGGAGCGGAGGTTAGATCGAGGCAGAGGCACGAGGACTCCACTCCTTGCAAGATGGAGTCTGGACCGCAACTCTGAGATGGTCATGATCCCGCAGTGAGAACATGAGTCATCCACCGGCGCTGCCTCAGCGTGCTGAATGCCCAAACACGAGATACAGCGCTGGTGACCATCCCTCGGTGACAGGTAACCACCGCATCCAGAAACACACAGAAAGAATGTCATCTTGAAAAAGACGCAAGCTCTTTCTGTGTAAGCTATTTCAGAAGGACGGTCTCATTGGTGCTGAAGCACGCAGGGGGCGTGGTCGCGGCGACACAGTCAGGGGGTGGGTGCAGCCTGACTTGCGCGCTCTCTCACACGAAGGCATTCTCTTACCAGCCGTAAGAACGGCTTTTCAGCACTCTTCACCTAGCGCACCGAACCAGCTGTGAGAACAGCCTTCGTGATTGCTCTGACAAACAACAAAGAGAGTTGATCCGAGAACCACGCGACCCACTGCTGTGCTGTCACACCAACACCGACTGAAGAGATTACTTCCGAAAGGCGGCTTCCGCCTTCAGTCAGGACTGCGAAGTAGTGAGTGATATCTGCCGTTACCATCTACCACTCGGCTCCAAAGCAAAAGGTTGATTTGATGCAATCACCTGTCTCATTTATACCCGCACGGCGTGGCATGAACACCTGGTGCAATCATTGCATGCCAATGTGCATTGGCTCGTTTAGTTACACTCGAAGTAGATTGGCTCTCGCGAGCGAGATTCCTATTCGTCGGTACTCCGACGTGGCGTCGAGAGTGACCGACTGAATAGGAACATTGATTTCTCCTCGAGAGGCTACGCGAGCGTCAACATTGTTACCGTCAGTTTATTATACATTAGGCTATATATTAGTCTATTGTCCACTATCGATCGCCACTTACGTTAAATTAATGCAGGATCATTCTTGCATTTTGTCAATTCATAGTTTTTTGTTATTGATGTTTTAATCTGTCTAGTAAAATTCTCTTTCACTTGCCCCTTCAAAAATCCACTTGTCCCACAAACATATTGTTCTTTAACTTGTAAGAATACACATTTAAGTGCTGTCAAGTTATTAACGAAATCAATATAAGTAATAATAACTCTTACAATATACATTTTTAAAAATCTTTTTATTCATTGATGTCCCGTCACACTGACTGCTGCTAATCTGAGTCCAGATATAGACATACTGCAGCTCGTACGTAAACACATCACACGCAGCTGTATTGATGGCTGATTTAGTCACGTTCAGGAACGGTTAAACAGAACTAAATTAATATTATTATTACTGGTAAAGTTACCACGTACCAGACATTTTCTCTCCGCTTCCCAACTTCCAACATGCACACGCACACGATGCACACACATCTGTGCAACTTTCGTTGTACTGTAGACTACGTCAGCATTGCATTATTATCTCACCAACAGTTTAATACTCGCACATCCAAACGTAGTCAAAGAATGCGCCAATGTGGCAGGTAGACTGACAGTGTTACCCGCCAATTGCAAAATTCACCCGCATTTGGCGTGTGGTCGGGTGTTAATTTCAGGCCCTGGATCACAGAGAGTCAGGACCTTGGATTACTATACTGGGGTGTTATGACCCACACAGACCACAGGGTGAGCGCCCCCTGCTGGCCTCACTAACACCTCTACCAGCAGCAACCTAGTTTTCCCAGGAGGTCTGCCATCCAGGTACTGACCAGGCTCAACCCTGCTTAGCTTCAGTGGGAAACCAGTCTTGGGCTACAGGGTGATAAGGGTGAATTTGCACATGGTTTGTCTTATTAAAACACCACATAGACAACATTAAAAACGTCTCAGGTTACAAATGTAACCATTGTTCCCTGAGAACAGGGAACGAGACGCTGCGTCAGCTTTGACGCTACGGGGAACGCCTCCAGCGTGACTGGTGCCTGAAATCACATCGAATTACGTCAATCCTATTGACCGGCGGCAGCCTATGATGTCATCAAGGTGCGACCAGGAAGTATATAAGGGCGCCTTGCCAACATGACAGTATCTATCGTCTGAAGGGACTGTTTCGGCAGGCAGGCCCTGCGGCATGGCACAGCGACGCAGCGTCTCGTTCCCTGTTCTCAGGGAACAATGGTTACATTTGTAACCTGAGACGTTCCCTTTCGAAAGGGAACTCGCGCTGCGTCAGCTTTGACGCTACGGGGAACGATATACCCACGCCGCCATGCCGACGGGAGTGCATGCCCATAGGCAGTGACAACTGTCAAGACAAGCAAATTCTACTGAAATGCCTGAACCACTCCCCTTCTGGTCACATTAGGCTGTCAGTGACAGCGCTCCCTACGGTCATAGCCCAAGCTATCGCCCAAGAAGGAATCTTCACACACATGAGGTCCTTCCCAGGCCCTGCTCGAAGGCCTGGAACCACCCATTCGACCTAGAAGGGGTTCCTTTAAGGGAACGTGGCAAGGGAACTACGAGGGAACCCTCTGCCAATCACTATTCGGGAGGTTCTCACCGAATGCCACCAGGGAGACCTGACCAGGTGACCCAGTCTGCTATGGGACACGTAATACGGTCAACCCTGTCTGTTCAGTACAGAGCCTCTGGTACTCGCCTCCGAAGAGACATCCCGCTAGGGTGCTGCAAGAAAGGCAGTGTCACCGACTAGCCGGACCTCAGAGACGGGATATCCCGGAGAGCAGCGCTCAGCGAAGTGCTTTCAAACCCTTGCTAGCGAGGGGAGTCAAGCCGCTCGATCCTCGGATCTACCAAGCACTTACTTTAAAACATGCTTAGGAGGCCAAAGGCCTTACAGGCTGAACGTATCGGGGGGGGGGGGGGCCCTCGGGACCTACCACCAATGGATCAGCGCCAGGCGGCCGTAAGCTCATAGCAGACCCTTGCTTGAGAGGAGCCCATAAGCCTGCCCGGTAGGTAACCATGCCGTAGGCCAACTATGAAGGTCCCGTCCTGTCGGGACCGCATAGCCGCAGTGACACCTCGTCATGCTAGGGTAAAAACACCGCCTTCAGGTCTTGCAAACGGCCAGAGACCGGCGCCTGATAGCGGGTGGCCACTAGCTGTCAGCGTAAAGCCAGTTGTGTGTTCCCGCCTGGGGAACTCGTCCCCCAGGGAGGCCGAGAGGGGCCTCCACCTGGTAACCTGTATAGACCGCTTGCGCATCCAATAGCAGCGCTCGCCCTCAGGAAGGCCATACGGGCTTGCAACCTGACCGCAGTCGTGCTAACCCTCGAGGTAGCTGGGAAGACCAGGGACTCGCTTCATCAGGGAGGCCACGTGGGCCTCCCAACTGCAAAGACATCGGGCACTCACAGCCTAGCTGAACGTGCTACTCGTAGCACTTCATGCTCACCACAGCGGCTGGGGACCGGGAGCTCGCTCTCAGGGAGGTACCATGCCTCCATCTGACAGCAGAACGTGCCGCTCACGGCACCTTACACTCACCACAGCGGCCGGGGAGCCGGCCTCTGCTCAGTGACTGGACCCCTCCAGAAAACCACGAGACCAGAGCGTGCCCTTAGAGGAGGCCACGTGGGCCTATTACTCCAAAGCGAATCCCCTCAGGGAAGCCCGTGCAGCTTTGCCTGATAGCAGCCCATGCTACGCTCCGTTACCGAAACTGGGGACCAGGGAACGATTCCAGGGAGGCGCAATGCCTCCACCTAGTAGCAGAACATGCCGTCCGTAGCGCTTCGCTACCCGTGCACCCGCTTTCTCAGCGCCTGCGGATCGGGAGCTCACTTCCAGGGAGGCAATCATGCCTCCAACTGAAAACAGAACGTGCTACTCATAGCACTGCGCGCTCATTGCTACAGCGACTGGGAACCGGGAGCTCGCCCTCAGGGAGGCGACCGTGCCTACCAACTGAAAGCAGAACGTGCTACTCGTAGCACTTCACGCTCATTACCACAGCGACCGGGAACCGTGAGCTCGTCGTCAGGGAGGCCATCTGTGCCTACCACCTGATAGCAGAAGGTGCTACTCATAGCACTTCATGCTCACCGCCACAGTGGCTGGGCACCGGGAGTTTGCCTCCAGGGAGGTCACTCAGGGAGGCCGGATGAGGCCTACTACCTACTAGCACTCGTGCTAGTCATCCAGTGACTGGGACCCAGGAACTCCATCCGCAGAGGAGGTCGAGTGAGCCTGCTTTCCCCACAGCAGGCCCATAGGGAGGCCCGGTAGGGCCTACCACCCATTCAGCAGCTCGTACCAGCCGTCGAGGGACTTAATGCCTATGGCGCCCCCTCGGGGGAGACCAGGCAGCGCCTGCTGACCACAGCAGGCTCTCAGGGAGGCCGAACAGGGCCTAGCTCCTGAGCGAAGGTAACTCAGACCGGGAGCCTACCCCTCAGGGAGGCCTGGCAGGACCTACCCCCCCGAATAGGGGGTCTGCAGATTCCAAGGATCCTGCCGAGACTTTAAGAAGGCTGGCTGCTGCTACCTGGGCTGACGGCAGCTGTCTGCTGCTGACGAAGGCCTGGAAATCCAGTTAACACCTGGGGACTCATCCCCAGGGCCAAATGACGGGTCACTGCTGACGTCGACACCAGTGGAGAAAGCCTCCGGGGCCCACTCGTGGGCCACGGTGTCGGGACTTTCCTGCAAGGAGGCCGATAGCGCCTACTACCTGTCCTGAAGTCCTACTGCCCAGACCGTCCAGGCTGGCCACTCAAAGCCAGCTGGCTCCTATGCCCGCTTTTTTTTCTTTTCTTTTTTTTTTTTTTTTCCCGGGGCTGGCTCCATCCCAGAGGCAGCTAGGGACAACCTGCTCCGCCGTGTCCTAGGGCCCCCAGGACGGCGCAGTCTCTTGGGCAGTGCCTACAAACATGGACCTAATCACATTGCCAACAGCAGTGTACTCAGCGGAAGTGCTCAACCAAAGACCCTCTAAAGCGAGGGGAGTACAACTTACGTCACCTGCATCGGGGCGGCTGTCTTACTTCCCATGCAGCGGCCAACCATAAGTGCGAGGGCGTCAGCCATTGGCCATGCTCGGGCCTCAGGGGAGCATCCAACCGGAACCGCATAAGCAGAGGTTACCCGATGTTCCGCTCGACCCGGGCCCTAAAGGAGGTGAAGCAGAGACATAAAGCAAGGGAACAATATCACAGAAATGTGAAATCCACCGGCCGTACCATCTTCCAGGAAGTGGCCGGGGGCCGCCAGCAGATGGCGGCCACCAAGCTCCGAAAGGCGGACACTGCAGATAAAGTCTAATCGCAAACCAGCGAAAAGACACTTAACTCCACCCCACGACCACTGGCGAAGTCGCTGTCTCCTGCAACACCTCGTCTGCATTACTTGTAACCCCAGAACGCAGAGAAGGGGGCGGACCTTGGCCGGACGACTCTGTAACAGAGGAGGCTGAAACAAGGGTGCATAAACAAGCCATGTTCTTAAATAAAAAGACAGGCCAGGGGTGAACATCTTTATTAAAAGGGAACGCCCCCATCCTTGACAAAGCCTAGGCCAAGTGGTGCGACATAAGTCCGCACTAGATCTACTCAGGGCCCGGGAAATAAATATTATCACCTCTAATATTACACAATGAGGCCCCAAAAACCCTATTCCCAAAGCCCGCAGAGCTGGGCGCAGATCTCACTACAGCTCGTGCGTTAGTGCATACCCGGTCTTCAGCTACTTCCCACTTTTACGCTAGGAAAAACACAGCTCGCCTCTTACACTACAAGCCCTCGGGCAAGAGCGCGATTCAATTACCCACATAGTGGGGAAAAACATAGCACGGAGAGGCAGCAGACTCTACTAGCAGAAAGTGAGGTATTCACACACAACCACATAATGTTGCAAAGAAGATCGTTCTTAGCTTACTCACGGGGAGCTGCAGGCCCTGCAAAGATCCAGCGGCGATCCAAATTTCCCCAGAAAACCTCTCAGGCGAGCGAAGGTATAGGAGTTCTGAAAAACATAGTTTTGAAAATGTTTCACCCTCAGAGAGGGGGACTCACCAATCGCTCCCAGCGGTGCTTCCAGCCAGCCATAAGGCTAGTATCCGCCCGCCATCCCGAGGGGGGCGCTCTCACCACCAAGCCAGGCGGGCCGTCAGAATCCTTACATTCTCTGCTCATCATGGGCCCACCGGCCTGATGTAAAAGCGCCCGGGGAAAACCAGAGGAAGGGAAGAGGTAGCGTTCACCTGCGTCCCCTCGGGGGCGGAGTCCGCTGCCTACGCTGGTCCCGGTTGCCAGCTCCAGCTTCCTTCCTCTTTTTGAAGCGGGTGTCCCGCCTCTTCTGCGCCGCAGTCCTCCGTGGGGGCGCTCGAGAGGCAACACTGGCTCTCTGATCCTGTCTCCAGCCCTCAGACCGGGACGGGCCAGGGACACCCGACTGCCTGGGCGCGGTCCCGGACCTCCGCGGGATGCATGATTTGAATGCTGCCGAGCGCGCCCTCGCCTCCCTGAACTTATCCACCACCGCCTCTACGGAGGTGCCGAACAGTTCAGAGGGCGAGACCGGGGCATCGAGGAGAAAGGCCCTCTCTTTCCCCGCGATGTCCGCCAGGTTCAACCACAGATGTCTCTCTGTGGCCACCATCGCCGCCATCGAACGACCGATGGCGAAAGCTGTTTGTTTGGTGGCCCTAAGAGAGAGATCCGTGGTGCGGCGCAACTCGGCCACCGCGTCAGGGGTTAGTCCCTCCCCCTGGTCGAGGTCCCTCAGCAGATCTGCCTGGTAGGCTTGTAACACTCCCATCGTGTGTAAAGCCGCCCCTGCATGACCCGCCGACATGTATGCCCTGCCGTTCAGACGTGATGTTGTCCTCAGGGGATCTGACGGCAGGGTGGGAGCCCTTAGTGTCGACGGCCGCCCAGAAGCGAGGTAGCTTGCGAACGTCTCGTCAACGGGCGGCAGCGACACATATCCAGCTTCCGGTAATCCCTCGACGTCAGCAAAATTAGCTCGCTGACGCCGGTGGATCCGGGCTGAATAGGGCTTCTTCCATCCTCTCGCGATCTCATAATGGAGATCAGGAAAAAATGGAAGACTCCCGGGAGCTGGCTGGTCACGGGCGGGGAGATAACGGTCATCTAGTCTGCTCAGACGAACGTCATCTCTCCTAGCGCGCCGCCAAGGCAGCTGCAGTCTGCCCACGGCGCGCTCCATAACCTCCACCAGCTCCCCATACATGGGACAAGGTGGTTGAGAAGTCTCAGCCTCGAACACTTCACTCGACTCCTCAACCATCCTCTGCTCCACTGGAAGAGCCACAGACGAGGAGGAGGAGCTTAGATCCCGCTCCGCCTCCGAAGTCTGCCCCTCGCGATCTGGCTCGTTGTCTGCAAGCACTACACCGGTCTCCAGACGATGAGCCAGATCCACCTGGGAGCTCCAGGACTGAAGCCGCCGCTCGGCCTCAGCGCGAGCGGGGCCGCTCCCAGCTGCTGAACCCTCTCCCCTCGAGAAGAGAGCCAAACGAGAGCGGAGCGTTTTCATCGGAAAACGCTCGCAGTTTGCACAGGAGGCTCCCTCGAGAACCTCCCGTGCGTGCTCTTCCCCCAGACAGTATACACAGAGCATGTGAGTGTCACCAGGTGTAAGATACCTGGTACACGGCTCTGCGCACCTGCGGAAGTGACGCTGCTTCTTGGTACACTTCATAGTCTTTTCGTTCTTTCCTTGACGCTTCAGGATACAGGCAAAACAGTCCCTGAAGACGAAGAGATACTGTCATGTTGGCAAGGCGCCCTTATATACTTCCTGGTCGCACCTTGATGACATCATAGGCTGCCGCCGGTCAATAGGATTGACGTAATTCGATGTGATTTCAGGCACCAGTCACGCTGGAGGCGTTCCCCGTAGCGTCAAAGCTGACGCAGCGCGAGTTCCCTTTCGAAAGGGAACTTGATTTTCACCACAGGGGGTCTTTAAGAATCCTGGTGGAAATCACAGAAATATTAATCTAGACACTTCCTCCCTCTTTCTCAGAACCCGAAGAACGCCCAGAGGAGAAGTTTGCTCTGAGTTTGCTTTTTCATAGCTCAAGAGACTTAATAGAGTACTATAGTCATATTTCATTTATGTGTTACTTTCAGAACTTTCTCATAAGATTCCGTTGGAGTAATAAAACCAGACACAACAGACACAGTAAAAGGCACAGATCTTTAAATGAAATGTGGATAGTATACTGTAACTTAATGATATTACCATTATGCATGTGCAAAAAATATGTAATCACCATGGTAACCACTCTTAAAAATTGAGTTTCAAATGAGCAGTTCTTAAAGAACCATTTTCACTTAGTGTGAAGAACATTTTAATAATCTAAATAACCATTTTCCACTATTAAGAACCTTTTGTGCAATGGGAAGTTTCCATGGATGTTAAAGGTTCTTCATGGACCTGTAGATGTCAATAAAATACTTTATTTTTAAGAGTGTATGCTAAAAAGAATTATAAAAATAAAACAATCATTAACACAGATCACAATTTGAGACTTTTCTCAAGATATGAGTGTCTTTAAACTTTAGAGCAAAAGTCTCTATTTATTCTCATTGCTGTTTAAAAGAAACAATAAAGAAACTGAAGAGATCTCATTTGTGATTTTCTTTCCCGCGGGCAGGTCATCCATCTTCAGCTGAATCATTATAAGAATTGATGCTTAGTCTTTGTTGTGTCTTTCTAAATGCAGATACGCATCAGCACATAGAGGGACAGCAAATGCACATGGCTCCCAGGCGGATCAGAGGAGTCATTGAAGGGAATAAAAGAGACGTGGCCGACCCAGTTCAGCGAAGAGAAGTGCACACTCTTCCTTTTTGCTCTTATGCCTTACAGATACAGACGAAGACTGAACTGGGCCGCCCCGGCACTTTGTGATGGCCTGTTCTACAACCTGAACCAGCTTTCTGTGCCACCACTCCACTTTTCTAAAGGACGCCTGCACTTCCTCCTTCAGTCAAAAACATTTAACGGATTAGTTTACTTCAAAAGGAAAACTGATATTTTACTCACCCCCGTCTCATCCAAGGTATTTGTGTCTTTCTTTCTTCAGTCGAAAAGAAATTAAGTTTTTGAGGAAAACATTCCAGGATTTTTTCCCACATAATAGACTTCAATGGTAACTAAAATTTTGAAGGTCCAAATCAATGCAGTTTCAAAGCGCTTCGAAGGGCTTCAGAGGCTCTGCACGATCCCAGACAAGGAATAGGGCCTTATCTAGCGAAACCATCAGCCATTTTCAAAAAAAATAAATAAAATGTATATAATTTTTAACCTAAATTGCTCATCTTGCGCTGCTATGCGACACACCAAGGATTTCGTGATCCCAATAGAAAGGTTGTGCTAGACGTAGGCGGAAGTACCGCCCAAGCAAACGTGCAAGGACTAATACAAACGCCCTTTACCAATAAACACTCCATCTTCAACTTCAAAATCATCCGAAATCGTTGTTTGACCTTTTTTTTTGCTAAAGGGCATTTGTATTAGTTTTCGCACGAGCACTTTGAAAACATGGGGGGCGGTACTTCTGCCTACGTCTAGCGTGACCTTTCCGATGTGATTGCGCAATCACTGGGGCTGGAACTTTACTTTATAAAGTTTTAAAATATGAATATATGCTTCAGAAGGCCTTTATTAACCCCCCAGAGCCATGTGGAGCACGTTATTTGATGGACAGATGCATTTTTTATGGACTTCAAAAACAGAGCACCAGTCACTGCCATTATAAAGCGTGGATTAGCCAGGACTTTTTTAATATAACTCCGATTTTATTCATCTGAAAGAAGAATGTCATATACACTTAGGATGACTTGAGGGTGAGTAAATCATGGGCTAATTTTCATTTTTGGGTGAACCATACCTTTAATTTGTCTTCAGGTATATGTAAGTATCTTCTGTTGCTTCCAAAGGGAGGAAAAAAAGAAAAAGAAAAGATATTTAAACAAATAAGAATAATGTGGATTCTGTTCAAAAGTTTTCATCCCCCATGACAGAGACTAAGTAAAACAGTGCTGCCCCACAATTTTAATAAGTCAAAATAAAGTGACCTGTATGAGTAGTGATTCAGCACTTGAGGCTGTTTTATTAGAATGAAATAAAATGTTAATTTAAGTGATCAAACACAACTGTAACAAAGTTCAAGGAATAAGGATGCGTTAAACATAACTTTAATTGTAAAATAAACATAAACAACAAAACGAAAGGACACTGGTCGTCAGCAACAGCTGTCCTGATTTGTACTGTAATGTTAATAAAACTTAATACATTAGCTCATCCATGAACATGATTTCGACCTGAGCTCCGTCGGATTGCGTTCCATCTGTGGAGGTGAAGACAACTCCCATGATTCCACACTCATTCACGGGTGTAGCTTATGCCTTTGTTATTGTTTTGAATAAGCAACCTCTAGTGGTGAAACTTACATATGTACTTTTAAACCCACTTAATACTCACAGAGACTCAGGGGCCTTTACACAACAACATTTTCAACTACAAATGGAAAACTTTTATGCGTTTTGGCCGTTCATTTAATGTGACAACAGCGTTTTGGGGGCTTGACATTTTTAACTTTTGAGAACGTTTCAAAGTTTTTGAAAAAGATACCATTATCTTCTTCATATAAACTACACACGAATTTGTGAAAACGGTAACATCATGCGCATGCATATTACATGTTTACCATAGGTGCGTAGTGTTTCCTTACAGCGACATCGCCAGCTACTGGCCTGACATACAATATGTTTTTGCCGTTTTCATGGATCTGATCGTTTTGACAATGTGGTCATCTGTATGCGCAAAAATGCAAACGTTTTTAGTACATTGTCGTGTCAACCTCAATACCTTTAGAATTGGCCAGTATGTGAGTTCCCACCTTGCTGAGAGTCTAAACTAAAGCTGTATCAGGCAAAAGTGTTTGTTTTGTGCATTATGTGAGTGTTTTACAATTAATTAATTCCAGGTTTTGGTTTCACACTACATAATGATTCTCTAGTCACAGTTAAACATGATTGGCAGGTTTAGAGTGAGCGTTAAATCTGATTGGCTGAGGCTTGGCACTTTCACTGATCTAAGGTCAGCTTTAAAAGGCTGATGACTTTACAGACTGTTTGTCTTGATCTCATTGGCTCTTCCTGTCACACACACACACACACACACACACACACACAAATTACAGCCACATAGCTAGTTGGAAAATGGCTGAGGGTGTTGTAATTGCTTATTGTTTGTCTTTTTGCAAAGGTCACTGGAGAGATTTTTAAATGTCCCTGCTGCACATAAAAGGAATATTAGGCCTATAGTGCAGACTTCTGCACTTCTATATATAGCCCTTATATACATATATATTGAGTGGTGCTTTAGCAAACACCGCTATTGCTCATATTTGAACAAACCCCAAAGCACCAACTCATTGCACTCATTTATTAAGTTTGAATTACATACCCCACAGGAATTCACTAAATTGCAAGGTAAATAAATTTACCAAACAAGAAAAAAGAGAGGGGAAAAAAAATCTATTTTAATTCTATAAAAATTCACAAAAATATTATTGAATTTAAAATTGTGATTGTTCTTCAGTTAACTTTTTTTTCTTATCTGGAAACCAAAACACCTGTTGCCTATTGTAAAGGTAAATGCAATTCTCTGTTTGCCTGAGAAACACTTGATGACTGATGAAGGCATTGAAGTTGGAAGAAATTGTTTTAAAGAAATAAACTTTTTTCTAGAAAGTAAATAAATTCAACAGCACCACAGCAGAGGAGTAAATTAGTCGAACACAAGAGTTGTGCCAAAAAAACATTAAAATGTAGCAAATTAGAATATGTTTTTTTTTCTATTTTGAAGACTTTGGGGTAAATTAGTATTGTGGGTTTTGTGAAATTGTATATATATAATGAAATACCTCAAATGTATTTTTTTTTTGTTTTTTTGAAAATTTTAATTGAAGTTTAAAAACTTTTCCAGTTGGATTCTGAATGATGCACAACCCTGAAACACACATGTACACACATGTTGGGTTTTTATGTTTTATGGGGACTCTCCAAATTATTTGTTACATTTTCTAAAAACACCATTTAGTATGATTTATAAGCTGTTTTCCTCATGGGGACCAAACAATGTGGACATTTAGTCCCTATAATGTAGAGTTTACCAGGACCACACATGCACGCACGCACACACACACACACACACACACGCACACACAGTGACTCCAACCAGTTTGAAAGATTAATAGCTGACTGCAGTTAAGCGGACATGCACAGAATAAAATAACTGATGTAGCAAACATGATATGCAAACTGTCTATAAATAGGACAGGACTCTGATGTACTGTATATATCATACTACAATTCGTGCAAATTAAACATTTCCATATCCATCTATATCCATATCTATTGTATGTATCAGTGTGTGTTTTTCCATAGACATGGCTATCATACTGGCATAATATTTATGTGTATGTGTGAACGTGCATGTGGATTGTCCCATGACTTTTGAGTTTCCATGGCAACCACAAGGGATTAAATATGTGATAACACTTGCCATTTAAGAAAGCCCATCCTGCTGTGGAAAATGAGGTGAGAAAAGAACAACTAGTAGTGAGATCATACTGCCAGTCTCATGAAATAGCAAACTGAAAACATTCACTAAAAAACAAAAGTGACATATTATGCTATTTTTCCGTCTTTTGTTTTTGGCCTCTACTAGAATAGGTTCCCTTTCTGTCTGTCGCTTTTATATTCAGAAAAGGCCAAAGGAATGGGTGTGTGGAATTTGCATGACAGGCCATGCACCCAGACATACGGGTATATAAGGAGAGCCGGATGCACACACATTTCAGCTTTGTTCTTTGAAGCCTATGCCAGCATCTCTTACTACTAGAGAATCAATTTTTCATTCACCTCAGAAGAAGTGTTTGCTGCTGGATCATCAACATACAACAGCGGTCTCTCCTTTTAGTGTGCACTCTCCTCTCTCTTCAGTGTGCACAGACAAGTGCAGAGAGCTCCCCTGGGTGCATCAAAAGTGTTCTGAAGGAGGCAATTCCCTAGCAAATTCCTCTAAAAGAGCCGCACGGCAGATTGCGTCTTTTTACCTGGATGTGGACAATTTCTCTGTCCCTCGGATGGGCACGATCGCTGTCTGCACTGTTTGGGTCATGCCCGTATTGGGCATTGGCCGTTTGTAGATGCGTCAGGTTCTCACTGTGAGAGCATACCCATTGAGATGTACTTTGTCATTTGGCCGAGAGTATCCTCAGCTGACTCCCATCCTGGTCCTTCTACCTCCGGGTTAGGGGTGTCGAAATTAATAGTTTCTTCGATGCATCGCGATGCAGACAAGGACGATTCGGGATCGGTTCAGTAATAGACCATAACCGATTATAATGTACTGACGCTTTCTCTGTCGTCATTTGTCATGCACGTGCGTCGTCACGGTAGCATACAGCTATTGGGGGAGTTAGAGAGAGCATTTTCTTGCGGTGCCCCCCTGAGCACTTGGTGCCCTTCACACAGCGCATGATGCGCGTGGTCAGAGCAGCGACACTGTAAACGCTCCTGTTGTCTTCTGTGCCCAGACATGAGTTTTGTTTGATGTTTGATACATTCAAGTAGCGTGTTTTCTTTGAGCAGGTAAAATTAAAGGTTCAGTTCATATAATTGACTGACAAAATTATATACATGAGGATCCAGCGCATCCTCAATGCATTGTGATATGTCGTGATATCGAACCGAATCGAATCGATGGCATGATAATCGTAATCAAACCGAACCGTGAGACCAGTGTAGGTTCACACCCTTACTCCGGGTATGAGGCAACGGCGGTGAGCGCTGAGGGCAATCTAAGGGCTACAATGAGAGAGCTGTGACTGGGTCAATCCTCCATGCTTTCCTGGGTTGCTTCCTCAATCCTCCATGCATTGGGCTTGAGTGGTATACTCCACCCTCTCCCGAGCGTTCACAACTGGATGATTACTTCTTGGGTGCAGAGCATGACATTGCGCCACGCTCTGCCTCAGTGCCTCAGTTTTTCCCAGAAGTGCATGAGGAGATTGCAAAGTCGTGGAAGGCACTTTTCTCTGCCAGATCACGCTTCACAGGATTCTCCATCCTCACTAGCCTTGGGGACAGGGCGGTGTGGGGTACCCGTACATTCCACAGGTTGACCTTGCGATAGCGGTGCACCGCCACCTGACAGAATCGGCTGAGGCTCCCGTCCAAGGCTTTTAAGTTTTCCTCATCTCTCACGTGGGGGCTTACAATGTTATTGGCCAGGCCATTTCCGCCTTGCACGCTATGGCTATCCTGCAAGTCTACCAGGCCAAAGCGTTGCATGTGGCCACCAGCTATGCCTTTCGGGGTACAAAGGTGACGGTGCAGGCCCTGGGTTGGGCGATGTCCACAATAGTGGTCCAGGAGTGCCACCTTTGGCTCAACCTTGCAGAGAAAGTGTGATTTCTTGATTCCCCCATCTCCAAAGGTGGACTGTTCGGCGACACTGTTGAGGACTTATCACAGCAGTTCTTGGCATTGAAGAAGCAGATGGAGGCAATCAAACCCTCCTCTGGAGTCAGCAGCGACTGAAGTCACTGTGTGTCAGCCACAGTCCGGGAATCCTCAATTGCACAGCTGACACACTCTCGTGAGAGGTTATGCTCCACGGAAAATGGAGGCTCTATCCCCAGGTGGTCCAGCTGATATGGAGTTGATTTGGCGAAGCATAGATAGACCTGTTTGCTTCTGGCCCAACCAGATTCTCAGAGCTCACACTGATGGTGGCGGCCTCTCCCTGGCAAATTCCCCTGAGGAAGAACCTTCTCTATCATGCGGCTCTACGACTTGAAGTGGCACCTCTTCACTACGGCAAGGTGAAAACCCAGAGAGTTGTGGTGTCAGGTCTGTGTTTTCATTACTTTAGCATGCCTCCACCCTTAAAGTGTACAAGTCATCCCCTCTGGTCATTAAAATTTTTTTATTTTTAAATAGCTGTTGTTTGTTGTATTGACTTTTTTGTATTGACTATGTAACAGGGTTTGTTCGTGTGGGAAGAAGGAGGCGGGAACCGCCGAACATGTGCCTCGCAGGTGACGCTCATTCTTAATCACGCACACGATCTCGCTCGCTCCACCCATGTCTCTCGCTCAGCCACCTCGCCACAGACTATTACTCAACTGTACAGTCTCCTTTAGTGAAAGGTGCCTTTAAATAAAAATTATTATTATTATTATTATTATTAATTAAAAAAAACTTTTCATGAGAAAGATCAGAAGAGGTCTACAGCTTGAGTGACCTCTCCTTAGAAGAGGTGAGTTGGTCCCCTTGATTGGGAAACCTGAGGTTATTACCCTGGCATTTTGTAGGTCGCAAGTTAGCGTAGTTGCACTTGCTGTTGGCATGCAGAGGCATGGCATGGAGAGAGAATTTTCTTGTGGCGCCCCCTTCAGCACTTGGTACCCTACGCGCAGCGCATGATGTGTGTGGTGGGAGCGGCAGCACTGACCCCTAGTGTAGGTATTTCGACACAATGCCGAAAGTGACCCACAGAAAGGGAACATCTTGGTTACTGGCGTAACCCTCATTCCCTGATGGAGGGAATGGAGAAGTTGTGTCCCTTCTGCCACAACTTGAACTGCCTCTGAGGGGTTGAGATTTCTCGCCTCCTGTAGCTGACTTGCCTTATATACCCTTGTAGTGTAGTATAGCTTTGTATGGGTGAAGAAAGGAAGAAGACGGGAGCGGCTTAACTGGGACTGCACTTTATTGATCTCACGATCCTCAAAACTGTGGTAAGCGTTCAGCGCATTCAAATTCAAACTCATTAACTTCTCAAAACTCGTTACTTCAAAACTCCAGACACTCTCTCTCAGTTTACAGTCTCTGGCAAGACGTGTGACAGTCCCAGTCGTGGTCTTTCTCTCCTCTCTCTCTCCCGACCGCGGCTTTTACGGTCTCTCCACGCCAATTACTGGAACGAGAGACAGGTGTTAGTGATCTGCACTGGACCTACTTACTCATCGCTCGTCTCCGCGGTCCCTCTCTCCCGCTACAGACTTCGCAGAACCACTCCCCCTCCGCCACAACCCTATTGTCCGGAGGTGCTAGAGACTACACAGTCATGGTGGCCACAGCACCTGGGGGTAAGGACAGATGATGTTAGAGAAAAGGAGATGGAAGGATGAGGATAGACAGAGAAGAGGAAAAAAAAATTCTGGTCCGGTTCTCAAAACGTATGCCTCGGTTCTTAACCAGCCGGGAGAATTACTTTGCGATGCCTGGCGGTGGCACAGTATGCCCCAGGTGGATGGCCTAATTCTCCCCCCACCCCTTGAGGACCAGCAATGGCGACCTCCTCATCAGCGTCTGGCAGCGAGGCCCATGTCCGTGGTACCTGCTCCTCCACACTCTGGCGGCTGAATGCATGGCCGAACATCGGCAAATGGTGACACCTCCAGACGGCAGCTGCCTTTTCAAAGCCCCTCTGTGTGCTCTGGAGATCGATAGCTTGGTTGAGCTTGGGCTTCCCATTCTGGGTTCTGTAAGCAGGTCCTCTGCTCCCAGAAGAGAGCTTGATAGGATCCTCAGACTGCAGGAGCTAATGTGGAGTGTACCCTCCTCTTTACTGAAATATTATATATATATATATATATATATATATATATATATATATATATATATATATATATATATATATATATATATATATATATATATATATTGTTTTGGGCAATACATGTAAGCTGCATAACAAGATACCCACACCAATACATAATCACATAGTTGTGTCCTTTGAACTATAGTTTAACAACCTTGTAGCCAGAGGAACAAAATTATTCTTATAGCGGTTGTATCTGAACCTTGGAGTACGAAAACGTTGACTTCTCTAAGCACTAAAGGATCTTTGGGTCCTCTATGCTCTGGGTCCTCCATGCTCTGTTCAGGCTCAGGCAGACTTTGGAGACTCTAGTACAGCTGTTTACTAGTGTCCTCTAGTGGGTGTAGTTGAACCTTCCCTTATGGGGTTTCTTTATTAGGGTTTAACGCCACTGGTTTGAGCCTAGTCAAAGATGGGGATTACAGTCTTGGGTGAGCATTGGACTCACCTTACTCTCGGGGTAGTCCTCAGCTTCCCAGAGGAACCTTTCTCTGGGCCCTGGTGAGAAGTGGTTTTAAGTGGCCCAAATTAGCATCCCTTATCAAAGTTGATGACGTCTAATGCAGGTGTCCTTTTATACTCAAAGTCATACCAGTATTGACGTCGTCGGACATTGTCGCATTTATACATGTGCTTCAGACACTGTTCACGCTGTAGGCATTCCCCATAGTGTCCCCTAGAGCAGTGGTTCTCAAACTTTTTGGGTCGCACACCCCTTTAAACATTTTTTTTTTTTACTCACTAATTTCACTAAAAATGATAAAAACTAATAGATTTGTTAAATTGAAAAAAGTGCAATTAAAAACACCTGCAACATTTCCAATTTGAAATGTCATAGAATCGTTGAAAAATATAACACTAAGAGAGAATAATAAATGAGAAGTTCTTGTACATCTTCTCACAGGAACACGTACAGCAGCGGAGCAGTGCGTTCACATTAGGTTCTTGTGATTCCACCCGCTGAAGAAAACCACTATTCATGCACTTGAATGCCGTTTTTTTTCTCAGCAGACCGCCCCAGCCCCCCCTCCCTGCCCCTCAGATGACCGTGTTTCATTGATATATTGACATTATTGTGTTTACATACCCTATAAACCTTTGTCATGGTAGTTTTGTGACAATTTAAGTGTGATATAAAATAAACACATCGTATGCCTGTGAACACCATTTGAGTGAATATAAATGACAGCTGCTCAGCCACCTATGAAAACAAACATGGCTGCGCGCATCGGATGACCGTGTTTCATTGATATATTGACAGTATTGTTCTTATATGACCTATAAACTTTTGTGTTGGACAGCCACTTATCCAGCCCGCTTCCACTTATGTTGCCGCAAAAGTCGATTTTAATCTGGCAGTATGTGATGTCACTGTACATTCTAAAATCCCATATGTACTCCCAGATTCACAGAAATAATGATCCCACATGTGGGACTGTATGGTTCAAGCGGTTAAACAAGGAATATTGTAACATGTTTGTTCTTGGAAGAAAACTCAAGACTACAATTAAGGTGTTTCAGGGAGAGCATACTGATATAATAACTCCCCCTGGAGTGACTATGCTTTGTAACTTTGCAGACCTTTTTCATGCTCAAGCAGCAACATTACACACAAGTTGAACATGTGAAAAAAAACATTATAGGACCCGTTTAAGACACTTTATAAAAATATGGAGCCCTTTCTTCACAGTATGAAAAAATGCTGTTTTTTGCTGTAAGGAGTTTTAATAACCTTTAACTGTATAACAACTGGATCAACAACCCAAATCATAAAGCATCATAATTTTGACAATTTTTTTAATTTATATTTCTATTAATTTAAACAAAAAATTAATTAATTAATAAAATAATTTTTTTTTGCTAAAACACTAAACCCAACCAAATTCTCCAAGGCCTAAACCCATTTGTTGAATAAATCACTCTTTCTGCAAAACCTTATGCAGTTAGACACCATTTGCTAATCTTATTCACTTATAACACATTCTCAATCACTAAAACACATTTTGCACTGTGATGTATTTGTGCTGCAAAATGCTAAACATGGTTTTCATCGTTTACACACATCGACTCAAAAATGTTCACACTTGTTTCTAATGATGTGATCGAACCAACTGTACAAAATAAGAAATTTCAGAGTGCACAGGTGGCACAGATGCACCGAATGTTGATACCAACAATAGATGGAAACAATCTGAGAGGGAGAGGAGTGATGCTGAATGAATCGCTCATTGACCTTGATTTTCTAATTAGGGTTAACTTTTTTTAGGGTACTGTAACATGATTTTCGGCTTTCTTTGACATTTGGGGCTTTTGCTGTATGCAAGTGCTGAATATACAGGCATTCGATACTGTACAATATTCAATACTATACTTGAGGAATACATACAGTATATAATATATTTCACCTTACTAAGATGTGATCATACTTTGTTTACACGAAAATTTTTAAATTTTTGTGTAGAATTTTGAGAAATGGATGCATAGTTTCAAGAACTGTTTAAACATTTTACACTGTCGAATTTTTGTACCAATTGTAATTTTTTTTATATAAAAAGAAAAGAAAAAGAAGAGAAAAAGAAAAAAAAGAAACAGCTCATAAAATTTAGTTTTACCTCCTGAGGGTGACATTTAACATTTTCTGAAGGTTAAGAAAGTCACTGAACATATGCAACCTGTCTGTTTACTGACATTTGTTAAAAAAGATTTCTATTTTTCATAAAAAAATGCTTTAACCACTCTCACTTTCTCAGCGAGAAAGTCAGAATTGTGTGATAGCCAGATTTGAATTGTGTGATATAAAGTCAGAATTGTGTGTATAAAGCCAGAATTGTGTGTATAAAGCCAGAATTGCGAGATATAAAGCCAGAATTGTGTGTATAAAGCCAGAATTGCGAGATATAAAGTCAGAATTGTGTGTATAAAGTCAGAATTGCATGTATAAAGTCAGAGGTGTGATATAAAGTCAGAATTGTGTGATATAAAGTCAGAATTGCATGTATAAAGTCAGAATCGTGTGATAGTCAGATTTGGATTGTGTGATATAAAGTCAGAATTGTGGGTATAAATTCAGAATCGTGGGTATAAAGTCAGAATTGCGTGTATAAAGTCAGAATTGTGTGTATAAAGTCAGAATTGCATGTATAAAGTCAGAATTGTGTGATAGTCAGATTTGGATTGTGTGATATAAAGTCAGAATTGTGGGTATAAATTCAGAATTGTGTGTATAAAGTCAGAATTGCATGTATAAAGTCAGAATTGTGTGATAGTCAGATTTGGATTGTGTGATATAAAGTCAGAATTGTGGGTATAAATTCAGAATTGTGTGTATAAAGTCAGAATCGTGTGATAGTCAGATTTGGATTGTGTGATATAAAGTCAGAATTGTGGGTATAAAGTCAGAATTGCATGTATAAAGTCAGAATTGTGTGATATAAAGTCAGAATCGTGTGATAGTCAGATTTGGATTGTGTGATATAAAGTCAGAATTGTGGGTATAAATTCAGAATTGTGGGTATAAAGTCAGAATTGTGTGATATAAAGTCAGAATTGTGTGATAGTCAGATTTGAATTGTGTGGTATAAAGTCAGAATTGTGTGTATAAGGTCAGAATTGTGAGATATAAAGTCAGAATTGTGTGATAGTCAGATTTGAATTGTGTGGTATAAAGTCAGAATTGTGTGTATAAAGTCAGAATTGTGTGTATAAAGTCAGAATTGTGTGATAGTCAGATTTGAATTGTGTGGTATAAAGTCAGAATTGTGTGTATAAGGTCAGAATTGTGAGATATAAAGTCAGAATTGTGTGATAGTCAGATTTGAATTGTGTGGTATAAAGTCAGAATTGTGTGTATAAAGTCAGAATTGTGTGTATAAAGTCAGAATTGTGTGATAGTCAGATTTGAATTGTGTGTTATAAAGTCAGAATTGTGTGTATAAGGTCAGAATTGTGAGATATAAAGTCAGAATTGTGTGATAGTCAGATTTGAATTGTGTGGTATAAAGTCAGAATTGTGTGTATAAGGTCAGAACTGTGTGTATAAAGTCAGAATTGTGTGATATAAAGTCAGAATTGTGTGATAGTCAGATTTGAATTGTGTGGTATAAAGTCAGAATTGTGTGTATAAGGTCAGAATTGTGTGATATAAAGTCAGAATTGTGTGATAGTCAGATTTGAATTGTGTGGTATAAAGTCAGAATTGTGTGTATAAGGTCAGAATTGTGTGTATAAGGTCAGAATTGTGTGTATAAAGTCAGAATCGTGTGATAGTCAGATTTGGATTGTGTGATATAAAGTCAGAATTGTGTGTATAAAGTCAGAATCGTGTGATAGTCAGATTTGGATTGTGTGATATAAAGTCAGAATTGTGGGTATAAAGTCAGAATTGCATGTATAAAGTCAGAATTGTGTGATATAAAGTCAGAATTGTGTGATAGTCAGATTTGAATTGTGTGGTATAAAGTCAGAATTGCGTGTATAAAGTCAGAATTGCGTGTATAAAGTCAGAATTGTGTGATAGTCAGATTTTAATTGTGTGATATAAAGTCAGAATTGTGTGTATAAAGTCAGAATTGCGTGTATAAAGTCAGAATTGTGTGATAGTCAGATTTTAATTGTGTGTATAAAGTCAGAATTGTGTGATAGTCAGATTTTAATTGTGTGATATAAAGTCAGAATTGTGTGTATAAAGTCAGAATCGTGTGATAGTCAGATTTGAATTGTGTGGTATAAAGTCAGAATTGCGTGTATAAAGTCAGAATCGTGTGATAGTCAGATTTTAATTGTGTGTATAAAGTCAGAATTGTGTGATAGTCAGATTTTAATTGTGTGTATAAAGTCAGAATTGTGTGTATAAAGTCAGAATTGCGTGTATAAAGTCAGAATTGTGTGTATAAAGTCAGAATTGCGTGTATAAAGTCAGAATTGTGTGTATAAAGTCAGAATTGCGTGTATAAAGTCAGAATTGTGTGATAGTCAGATATTAATTGTGTGTATAAAGTCAGAATTGTGTGTATAAAGTCAGAATTGTGTGATAGTCAGATTTGAATTGTGTGGTATAAAGTCAGAATTGCGTGTATAAAGTCAGAATCGTGTGATAGTCAGATTTTAATTGTGTGTATAAAGTCAGAATTGTGTGTATAAAGTCAAAATTGTGTGTATAAAGTCAGAATTGCGTGTATAAAGTCAGAATTGTGTGTATAAAGTCAGAATTGCGTGTATAAAGTCAGAATTGTGTGTATAAAGTCAGAATTGCGTGTATAAAGTCAGAATTGTGTGTATAAAGTCAGAATTGCGTGTATAAAGTCAGAATTGTGTGATAGTCAGATTTGAATTGTGTGGTATAAAGTCAGAATTGTGTGTATAAAGTCAGAATTGCGTGTATAAAGTCAGAATTGTGTGTATAAAGTCAGAATTGCGTGTATAAAGTCAGAATTGTGTGATAGTCAGATTTGAATTGTGTGTATAAAGTCAGAATTGCGTGTATAAAGTCAGAATTGTGTGTATAAAGTCAGAATTGCGTGTATAAAGTCAGAATTGTGTGATAGTCAGATATTAACTGTGTGTATAAAGTCAGAATTGTGTGTATAAAGTCAGAATTGTGTGTATAAAGTCAGAATTGTGTGATAGTCAGATATTAATTGTGTGTATAAAGTCAGAATTGTGTGTATAAAGTCAGAATTGTGTGATAGTCAGATTTGAATTGTGTGGTATAAAGTCAGAATTGTGTGTATAAAGTCAGAATTGTGTGTATAAAGTCAGAATTGTGTGATAGTCAGATTTGAATTGTGTGGTATAAAGTCAGAATTGTGTGTATAAAGTCAGAATTGTGTGTATAAAGTCAGAATTGTGTGTATAAAGTCAGAATTGTGTGATATAAAGTCAGAATTGTGTGATAGTCAGATTTGAATTGTGTGGTATAAAGTCAGAATTGTGTGTATAAGGTCAGAATTGTGTGATATAAAGTCAGAATTGTGTGATAGTCAGATTTGAATTGTGTGGTATAAAGTCAGAATTGTGTGTATAAGGTCAGAATTGTGTGTATAAAGTCAGAATTGTGTGTATAAAGTCAGAATCGTGTGATAGTCAGATTTGGATTGTGTGATATAAAGTCAGAATTGTGGGTATAAATTCAGAATTGTGTGTATAAAGTCAGAATTGCATGTATAAAGTCAGAATCGTGTGATAGTCAGATTTGGATTGTGTGATATAAAGTCAGAATTGTGGGTATAAATTCAGAATTGTGTGTATAAAGTCAGAATCGTGTGATAGTCAGATTTGGATTGTGTGATATAAAGTCAGAATTGCATGTATAAAGTCAGAATTGTGTGATATAAAGTCAGAATTGTGTGATAGTCAGATTTGAATTGTGTGGTATAAAGTCAGAATTGTGAGATATAAAGTCAGAATTGCGTGTATAAAGTCAGAATTGTGTGATAGTCAGATTTTAATTGTGTGATATAAAGTCAGAATTGTGTGTATAAAGTCAGAATTGCGTGTATAAAGTCAGAATTGTGTGATAGTCAGATTTTAATTGTGTGTATAAAGTCAGAATTGTGTGTATAAGGTCAGAATTGTGTGTATAAAGTCAGAATTGTGTGATGGTCAGATTTGAATTGTGTGGTATAAAGTCAGAATTGTGTGTATAAAGTCAGAATTGTGTGTATAAAGTCAGAATTGTGTGTATAAAGTCAGAATTGTGTGATAGTCAGATTTTAATTGTGTGTATAAAGTCAGAATTGTGTGTATAAAGTCAGAATTGTGTGTATAAAGTCAGAATTGTGTGATAGTCAGATTTGAATTGTGTGGTATAAAGTCAGAATTGTGTGTATAAAGTCAGAATTGTGTGTATAAAGTCAGAATTGTGTGATATAAAGTCAGAATTGTGTGATAGTCAGATTTGAATTGTGTGGTATAAAGTCAGAATTGTGTGTATAAGGTCAGAATTGTGTGTATAAAGTCAGAATTGTGTGATAGTCAGATTTGGATTGTGTGATATAAAGTCAGAATTGTGGGTATAAAGTCAGAATTGCATGTATAAAGTCAGAATTGTGTGATATAAAGTCAGAATTGTGGGTATAAATTCAGAATTGTGTGTATAAAGTCAGAATTGCATGTATAAAGTCAGAATCGTGTGATAGTCAGATTTGGATTGTGTGATATAAAGTCAGAATTGTGGGTATAAAGTCAGAATCGTGTGATAGTCAGATTTGGATTGTGTGATATAAAGTCAGAATTGTGTGTATAAAGTCAGAATCGTGTGATAGTCAGATTTGGATTGTGTGATATAAATTCAGAATTGTGTGTATAAAGTCAGAATCGTGTGATAGTCAGATTTGGATTGTGTGATATAAAGTCAGAATTGTGGGTATAAAGTCAGAATTGCATGTATAAAGTCAGAATTGTGTGATATAAAGTCAGAATTGTGGGTATAAATTCAGAATTGTGTGTATAAAGTCAGAATTGCATGTATAAAGTCAGAATCGTGTGATAGTCAGATTTCGATTGTGTGATATAAAGTCAGAATTGTGGGTATAAATTCAGAATTGTGTGTATAAAGTCAGAATTGTGTGATATAAAGTCAGAATTGTGTGATAGTCAGATTTGAATTGTGTGGTATAAAGTCAGAATTGTGTGTATAAAGTCAGAATCGTGTGATAGTCAGATTTGGATTGTGTGATATAAAGTCAGAATTGTGGGTATAAAGTCAGAATTGCATGTATAAAGTCAGAATTGTGTGATATAAAGTCAGAATTGTGTGATAGTCAGATTTGAATTGTGTGGTATAAAGTCAGAATTGTGAGATATAAAGTCAGAATTGCGTGTATAAAGTCAGAATTGTGTGATAGTCAGATTTTAATTGTGTGATATAAAGTCAGAATCGTGTGTATAAAGTCAGAATTGCGTGTATAAAGTCAGAATTGTGTGATAGTCAGATTTTAATTGTGTGTATAAAGTCAGAATTGTGTGTATAAAGTCAGAATTGCGTGTATAAAGTCAGAATTGTGTGTATAAAGTCAGAATTGCGTGTATAAAGTCAGAATTGTGTGTATAAAGTCAGAATTGCGTGTATAAAGTCAGAATTGTGTGATAGTCAGATATTAATTGTGTGTATAAAGTCAGAATTGTCTGTATAAAGTCAGAATTGTGTGATAGTCAGATTTGAATTGTGTGGTATAAAGTCAGAATTGCGTGTATAAAGTCAGAATCGTGTGATAGTCAGATTTTAATTGTGTGTATAAAGTCAGAATTGTGTGTATAAAGTCAGAATTGTGTGTATAAAGTCAGAATTGCGTGTATAAAGTCAGAATTGCGTGTATAAAGTCAGAATTGTGTGTATAAAGTCAGAATTGCGTGTATAAAGTCAGAATTGTGTGTATAAAGTCAGAATTGCGTGTATAAAGTCAGAATTGTGTGTATAAAGTCAGAATTGTGTGAAAGTCAGATTTGAATTGTGTGGTATAAAGTCAGAATTGTGTGATAGTCAGATATTAATTGTGTGTATAAAGTCAGAATTGTGTGTATAAAGTCAGAATTGTGTGTATAAAGTCAGAATTGTGTGATAGTCAGATATTAATTGTGTGTATAAAGTCAGAATTGTGTGTATAAAGTCAGAATTGTGTGTATAAAGTCAGAATTGTGTGATAGTCAGATTTGAATTGTGTGGTATAAAGTCAGAATTGTGTGTATAAAGTCAGAATTGTGTGTATAAAGTCAGAATTGTGTGATAGTCAGATTTGAATTGTGTGGTATAAAGTCAGAATTGTGTGTATAAAGTCAGAATTGTGTGTATAAATTCAGAATTATGTGATAGTCAGATATTAATTGTGTGTATAAAGTCAGAATTGTGTGTATAAAGTCAGAATTGTGTGTATAAAGTCAGAATTGTGTGATAGTCAGATATTAATTGTGTGTATAAAGTCAGAATTGTGTGTATAAAGTCAGAATTGTGTGATAGTCAGATTTGAATTGTGTGGTATAAAGTCAGAATTGCGTGTATAAAGTCAGAATTGTGTGTATAAAGTCAGAATTGTGTGATAGTCAGATATTAATTGTGTGTATAAAGTCCGAATTGTGTGTATAAATTCAGAATTATGTGATAGTCAGATATTAATTGTGTGTATAAAGTCAGAATTGTGTGTATAAAGTCAGAATTGTGTGTATAAAGTCAGAATTGTGTGATAGTCAGATATTAATTGTGTGTATAAAGTCAGAATTGTGGGTATAAAGTCAGAATTGTGTGATAGTCAGATTTTAATTGTGTGTATAAAGTCAGAATTGTGTGTATAAAGTCAGAATTGTGTGATAGTCAGATTTTAATTGTATGTATAAAGTCAGAATTGTATGTATAAAGTCAGAATTGTGTGTATAAAGTCAGAATTGTGTGTATAAAGTCAGAATTGTGTGATAGTCAGATTTGAATTGTGTGTATAAAGTCAGAATTGCGTGTATAAAGTCAGAATTGTGTGATAGTCAGATTTTAATTGTGTGTATAAAGTCAGAATTGTGTGTATAAAGTCAGAATTGTGTGTATAAAGTCAGAATTGTGTGATAGTCAGATTTGAATTGTGTGTATAAAGTCAGAATTGCGTGTATAAAGTCAGAATTGTGTGATAGTCAGATTTGAATTGTGTGTATAAAGTCAGAATTGCGTGTATAAAGTCAGAATTGCGTGTATAAAGTCAGAATTGCGTGTATAAAGTCAGAATTGTGTGTATAAAGTCAGAATTGCGTGTATAAAGTCAGAAGTGTGTGTATAAAGTCAGAATTGCGTGTATAAAGTCAGATTTGCGTGTATAAAGTCAGAATTGTGTGTATAAAGTCAGAATTGCGTGTATAAAGTCAGAATTGTGTGATAGTCAGATTTGAATTGTGTGGTATAAAGTCAGAATTGTGTGATAGTCAGATATTAACTGTGTGTATAACGTCAGAATTGTGTGTATAAAGTCAGAATTGTGTGATAGTCAGATATTAACTGTGTGTATAAAGTCAGAATTGTGTGTATAAAGTCAGAATTGTGTGATAGTCAGATATTAACTGTGTGTATAAAGTCAGAATTGTGTGTATAAAGTCCGAATTGTGTGTATAAAGTCAGAATTGTGTGATAGTCAGATATTAATTGTGTGTATAAAGTCAGAATTGTGTGATAGTCAGATATTAATTGTGTGTATAAAGTCAGAATTGTGTGTATAAAGTCAGAATTGTATGTATAAAGTCAGAATTGTGTGATAGTCAGATATTAATTGTGTGTATAAAGTCAGAATTGTGTGTATAAAGTCAGAATTGTGTGTATAAAGTCAGAATTGTGTGATAGTCAGATTTGAATTGTGTGGTATAAAGTCAAAGGAGAAAAAAGGAAGGGGAAAAGCAGAAGAAAAAAGAAAAAAAAAGTGCTGTTTTTGTTTTGTTGTTTTCTGTTTAGTTCTTAACTTTTGTATTTTGACAACATTTGTAATTACATGTATGTGTATATTCTCTTTCCCCTACGAGAGTTTTGTATTTTGCTGTTTTTTATCAAAAAAAAACAAAAGAAAAAAAAAGAAATCCCACTCTCAATCGAACGATTCACTAGTTGTTCATCCTTGAGAAAAACCACCACCCCTTTGTTCATTTCGGGACGCAGAAACCATGTTGTCATGTCCTACGCGTTCGGCCACCTCCAACAACGCATCTTCCACAGCATTCGTGACACACCTGATGCCATGACGGAGCGACAGAGACGACGCCTGCACACTCGCGTGTGACACCATAAAAAAGACTCCCAAAAGAGAGAAAACTGTGATCCCCCTCCCACACTACCACTTCCCAGCATGCACACAGAGAGAGAGAGAGAGAGAGAGAGAGAGAGAGAGAGAGAGAGAGAGAGAGAGAGAGAGAGAGAGAGACAGAGAGAGGGAACAGATAGCACAGAGAGAGCTGAGGAATAAACAGAATACGAAATGTTAAAGTGAGGATAAAAAGGGATGAGTGCAAAGACGAAGTGGTTGAATAGTAAGTGTATGATTTTAGCAGGGACATGAAAGGAGAGAGAGATAAAGCAAGAACGTGTTGAGGGGAAAAAGTTCAAATAAAATGTCTTATGTAGAGAGTTGAGTGGGACTTGCAGTAATGCAATGACCTCAGGCTGCAACAGACCTCAAAACCCTCACTTCAACACCACACACACACACACACACACACACACACACACACACACACACACACACACACACACACACACACACACACACACACTATACAAAGCGCTGGGGGAGACTGTGTGTTGACTGCTGATATTACAGCCCTGATGGAGGCAATAAAAGAAGAAAGGGTTAGGGTGGGGGCATAACATAAATAATAAAAAAGTTAAACCTGATTTTTCAATGATAACATAATTTCTTCTCTCCAACTTTAATACAAAAGGATGATTTTCCTGCCTGAAATGTGCAACACTGACTCATGAGCATGAGTTTGGGGAGCGGGACTATGTCTTTCTGACCAATGAAAGTCAAGTGTTTTAACAATTGCACTTGGTGCAGGAATGAAACAGTTTGCATTTAATAACTTGATGGATAGTCACCCAGAAGTGATAAATCTGTCATCATTTACTCTCCCTGTTGTTGACTGAACCACATATTTTCTGTGGAATGGTTAGTATAGACTGTCTAAAAAAAGTAAAAATAAAAAATAAATAAATCAAACACTGCCTATGGCATTCACATATGGCTTTAAAAGAATAGGACGTTTGCTCATGGGTTGTGTGAACTAATTGTATGGTGCTTTGTTATGGAGCTTAACAGCTGTAGTCAACATCCACTTTCATTTCATTTCAATGAATTTTCATTTGAGTTTTCTCCGGAGTCTTAAACTGTATTCAACTGCATCTTCTAATAAGAAATGTAGAAGCATTATTGTCCTCTGCGTGTTCAAACACAGACTGGTTTCCTCTCCCTCTATCTAACATCAGACTGCTTCTGCAACGGCTCCATGACCAGATTCTAATCAGTGTTTGTGTGACAGAGTGGAAAAATCGGCCTGTCAGTAACACACACATACACTTCACATAAACTAAACACACGAGCACGTTCCTGCGCTAACACACAGATATAACATCAGCTACTGAGACCGATTTCCTTCCCTCTTTTCTTTTGTTTGTTTGCTATGTATCTTTCCCCTTCATCTCTCTTCCTTCCATTTCCTCATCTTTTCCCCTTTCCTGTCTTTTTCATTTAATTTCCTTTCCCCCTTCTTATTCCCTTTCTTTTCCTTTTTGTTTTCCCTTCCTGTCCTTATATTTACCCCTTCCCTCTTTTTCATGTCACTTCCTATTTCCCTTCTTCCTTATATTTCCCCCTCACTTTTTAATTTATATTAATTTCACTTCCATTTCCCCCTTTCCGTAACCCTTTTCCCTTCCTTTCAACATTTTCCCTCTTTCCCCTTTTTTTCCCCTTCACTTTTTAATGTCCTTTCATTTTTTGCCTTTCCCAATCCATTTCCTCCCTCCTTTCTTTTGATGGCTTCCCATTTTCCTTTCCCCCCTTCTCATTCCCTTTCTTTTCTTTTTTGTTTTCCCTTCCTGTCCTTATATTTACCCCTTCCCTCTTTTTCATGTCACTTCCTATTTCCCTTCTTCCTTATATTTCCCCCCTCACTTTTTAAATTCTATTAATTTCACTTCCATTTCCCCCTTTCCGTAACCCTTTTCCCTTCCTTTCAACATCTTCCCTCTTTCCCCTTTTTTTCCTTTTCTCCATATTTTCCACCAGTTCCTTTGCCTCCCTTTCTTTACCACTCCTATTTCTTTATCCCTTTTGATATCTCCCATTTCCATTTTTTCTTTCCTGTCCTTATCTTTTTCCATTTCCTCTTTTTCATGTCACTTCCTATTTCCCTTGCTTCCTATATTTTCCCCTTCACTTTTTAATGTCCTTTCATTTTTTGCCTTTCCCAATCCATTTCCTCCCTCCTTTCTTTTGATGGCTTCCCATTTTCCTTTCCCCTTTCTCATTCCCTTTCTTTTCTTTTTTGTTTTCCCTTCCTGTCCTTATATTTACCCCTTCCCTCTTTTTCATGTCACTTCCTATTTCCCTTCCTTATATTTCCCCCCTCACTTTTTAAATTCTATTAATTTCACTTCCATTTCCCCCTTTCTGTAACCCTTTTCCCTTCCTTTCAACATTTTTCCTCTTTCCCCTTTTTTTCCCTTTCTCCATATTTTCCATTAGTTCCTTTGCCTCCCTTTCTTGACCACTTCTATTTCTTTTCCCCGTGTGAAATCTCCCATTTCCATTTTTTCTTTCCTGTCCTTATCTTTTCCCATTTCCTCTTTTTCATGTCACTTCCTATTTCCCCCCTCACTTTTTAAATTCTATTAATTTCACTTCCATTTCCCCCTTTCCGTAACCCTTTTCCCTTCCTTTCAACATTTTCCCTCTTTCCCCTTTTTTTCCCTTTCTCCATATTTTCCACTAGTTCCTTTGCCTCCCTTTCTTGACCACTTCTATTTCTTTTCCCCGTGTGATATCTCCCATTTCCATTTTTTTTCTTTCCTGCCCTTATCTTTTCCCATTTCCTCTTTTTCATGTCACTTCCTATTTCCCTTGCTTCCTTATGTTTTCCTTTCATTTTTTGCCTTTCCCAATCCATTTCCTCCCTCCTTTCTTTTGATGGCTTCCCACTTTCCTTTTTTCCCACCTCTTTCCTTTTTCATTTTCACTAAACCTTTTTCATTCCTCATATGTTCCCCTTCCCTTTCCTTTCCTTTTCACTCCCCCTTTTCCCATTGTTGTCCATTTCTTTCTATTATTTTTCTTTATTTCTTTATTTCCTTCCTTCCTTTTCCTTCCCTTTGTCTCCCCTTAGGTGTCATCCTCTACCCTCTACCCTTCCTGTCCTTATCTGTTGTCCTTCTCTTTCTTTTTTCGTTTCACTTTTTCCTTTCCTTAATCCTTTGCTTTTTCCTTCCTTTCAATATCTTTATATCTAATGTTTAGTTTCTCTCTTTCTTTAACCTCTTCCTATCCCCTTTCTTTTTAGTTTCAGGTCTCTCTTTGTCTATTTCTTTAATCCTTTCCTTCCATATATTTTCCCCTGCTTTCTCTTTTTCACTTCCCTCTCTAAATCCGTTCCTTTCACTTTCCTCTGGTCCTCTCTGTGCTCTTCTGTGAGAGCTGGTCTCTGTGGTGATGGAGAGTGTTGTGGATTGTTTGGTTACGAGCAGCTCTTGTCTCAAGAGGAAGTAGAGAGGCCCACACGCATCATGGCAACTGTTGTGGCACATCTGCTTTCAAAAAGTCACTCTCGCACTTGTGTACTTCTGAAACTCATAACTTTTGTAACTTTTAATTAGTTCCAGATTGTGTGTCAGAGGGTGTGGCAAATCATAAACACAAGATAAGAGCACATGCAAGCATAAAACGCGAGCAAGAAATGCATCTCCAATTTACAACATCCATCCAAAGTTTTCCCAAGAGGCCTGCTCTGAAAAGACAGAAGAAAAACAGAAGAACCGGTTCAGAAACTCACATTTCTAACCCTGTCTAACCTTTCGTGTCAAATTAAAACGTAGAGACTTGTTCTGCTCAGAGAGATAACTAAACCAGGCATCAACTGCGCTAATAAAACACACAGCTGTTGATCAGCCACAATAGATGTCTTTGTTCACCTCTGTCTGTCATCCTCGTTTGAATAAAGACGGTATTTTAAAGCTTCTCAGATTGTTTCCACATGTGTTTTGCACAGTTAACAAAATAAACCATTATTAATCACCAGTTCTAATTGCACATGTAACCTGGGAATAATGCGGAGCGTGTGCTTCTTGTAAACATCTGACTGCTGATTAATTCTTGTTCCATCCTCCTGTTAAGCTTTTACACATGCCAGTATTCGCTGAATTGTGTCTGTGGTGTGACGCTCATTTCTAAAGACATCAAAAAGACATTAAAAATGCAATCGTGATATTTCTTGTGTGGTTTAAAAAGGACATATCACGTACAAGAAAAGTTATACTTTGATACTTTCCAATATGCTGTTCTTTTGACCCATCTATTCATCAAAGAATCCTGGGAAAGAAATGATCACAGTTTACACATAAACCTTAAGCTGCAAAATCTGTTGATAAAAATCATTGATAATAAGAACTGTTTCTTGAGCAGGAAATCATCATATCACATTTTTCAAGTATTTTCAATTAGAAAATAGTTATTTTAAACTGTAATATTCCACACAATTAAAGTCTTGTGGTATTTTCATCAAATAATTGCATTTATGCACAGAGGAGACTAAATATAAAACCCCAAACTTTTAAATGGTGTAATCAAAAGTCCACTGAGGCGAGATGCAGCTGAACTCCAGTGCAGAGTCTTTATTACTATAAACATGAACTAAACACAAAGTAAACATGAACTGGACTAGACATAAACCGTGAAACAAAAAGAACTCACCAAAAATGGGTAAGGTCGGCCACACACTTTGTGATTTTAAGCCCGATTTTGAACCCAATTTGCACCCCCCAAGTGACCAGAGGGTTGTGGCCCGATTCGATGCTTGTCGTAAATGATTGTCGTAATTTGTGTGGTGTCATTACGATTTTTTTACTGCTCTCGATCACGTCGCAGCCCTTACGTTCCTAAATCGGAAATATCAAACATTTGATCGGGCTGCCTCTGTCGTGATACCTGCGATAGCCAATGAGAGCGAGCAAGTGTCACCTACCGGATGTTGCGTGCTTATATAGCTGAAACTTGGCAGCCGCAAACATGCCACGAAAGTGGAGAATTGAGAAAGATCACCCATATTCTTCCCATAAAACAAAACTCACGGCAGGAGACCCAGTCCTCCATTTGTTTTTCTTCTCAAGTCACATTTGATCTCACAAGTCTCCGTGAGATCTTATCTCGCTGTGAAAATAGGTTCCCGGTGATCACCACAAAATGCTTGCCGGTTAGAAATATGTCCGAGTGTGGTCCGACTTGCTCTGATGTCATGCTGACATGTCACAAAACTCTCGGGATGGCAAGTCGGACGTGTCAGATTCTGCAGGCGCAGTTGCTCTCCGATCAAAAGCACGATGGGAAACGACTTGCTGACGACACAGCTTAATGCTTATTGGTTTAAACAACCATGATGTCTGTTTATCTTTTAAGATGATTAATTTTCAAACTCTAATATTGTGTTTTTATGTGTATAAATTATATGTGAATATTCCCCAAATCTCTGACAGTGCGATCTCTATATTGGTTGTGTGATTGTTGTCATATAAAAATATATAAAAACTATTGATAAACATCTTTCAAATGAAAATAAATAAGCACTTTGGGTGTCTTGTTCAATATATATTTATTGTCATTTAAAAGCAAAAAAGTTTATCAGCAACACAGAAGAAGAGAGAACTGTCCGTCTTGCACTTTTTTCACTCGTCCCCTCGCTGCAGCCGCCTACTCACGCCTACATTTCAGGCAAGGCGCATCTCAAACGAGCTTATTGTTACTACAGTCAACAGGTGTGTGGTCTCACGGTTCGGACAAATCTTCTAGTGTGTGTGAATTCTGAGGATTATAATGCTAAAAATCGGTTCTAGTGATGGCAATTTCAAAACTGCTTCATGAAGCTTCAAAGCTTTACAAATATTCTGTTTCAAAGCTTCGACATAATACGGCACATTTGCTTGAACTGTTTCAGTCTTTCACAAAGCCTCGGTCTGCCCATCACTAGTTGAAACTGTCCTCACTACGGTCTCCCAAAGTTTTAAGATCAATTAAAGGTCCCGTTCTTCGTGATCCCATTGTTCAAACTTTAGTTAGTGTGTAATGTTGCTGTTAGAGCATAAATAATGCCTGTAAAATTATAAAGCTCAAAGTTCAATGCCAAGCGAGATATTTTATTTAACAGAAGTTCCCTTTCAAATCCTACAGCGAACGGCCGGCTTGGACTACATCCTGGTACTTCCTTCATAAATGACGTCAGTAGAACAGTAGAACAGACTAACCTCCGCCCAAAAGAATACGCGAAAAAGGGGCGTGGTCTTGTTGCTCTCCCACGTGGAGAAGAGGAAGTGTTGCGTTTGAGTGTGTTTGTCGCCATGTCGTCGAGACGCTGTTATTTTCATCCCGGAGTCAAATCACCTTTGTTTGGCTTTCACAGGGACGCTGTACTTAGAGATCATTGAGCGCATATATCTCCCGTTAAGAGGCGTGACCTTTCCGTGCAACGTGCGCTAAGCTGCTGTCGAATCACAACACAGGAACCGTGCAACGTGCGCTAAGCTGCGGTCAAATCACAACACGGGAACCGCTGGCACAATCAGAACTTGTTACGTATTTCTGAAGGAGGGACTTCATAGAACAAGGAACTCATCAGCCCGTTTTTAGGACAGTGAAAACAGCGGTATACAGATAAGTAAATTGTGTGAAAAATACTGTGTTTTTTTACACGCGAAACATGAACACATGTTATATTGCACACTGTAAACACAATCAAAGCTTCAAAAAAACACGAAGAACGGGACCTTTAAGATTTGAAAATCATCTAACATGTCCCAGGCCTTACACAAACAAAGCTAGACAAGATCCAATGGTAACATGAGGGCTATTTAAGACTATTTAAGACATAAGACAAGGGAAGCACAAGACATGGGCTGCATGGCGGTAATACTCCAAAGGAGTGAACGGCCGAAGAAGAAGAAGAAGAAGAAGAAGAAGAAGAAGAAGAAGAAGAAGAAGAAGAAGAAGAAGAAGAAGAAGAAGAAGAAGAAGAAGAAGAAGAAGAAGAAGAAGAAGAAGAAGAAGAAGAAGAAGAAGAAGAAGAAGAAGAAGAAGAAGAAGAAGAAGAAGAAGAATCTGGCAGAACTGATCTCACAAAAAATTCTGAGGCAGCGTAACAGTTTAATGATCTACAGCAAAATAAAGCGAGCTTTGCTGAGGACCAAACAAATATTTAATTACTACAGTAATTTCTCGCTAGAAATGACATCAGAAGTGGAAAACGTTGGTCAAAAACGTACATTTACACACATACTAATCAGCAAACCGCAACTTTCAGATGCCATCTTTCTTTTTCTAGCTCAAGTGTCACCGAATGGAACGCATATGATTGTGGGATATCAAAGACACATCTATGCTGCCTTTAAAAAATCTCAGGAGACAGGAAGTGAAGCTAACATTGGATTTGGACGTGCCTTGAGGCTTTCCTACCTTGAAATGTGTCATTCGAAGGCAGCATTTTCCAGTTTTCAGACGCAGCCACGATCACATGAGGTCAAGGAAGTCACATGACAACATGGAAACATGACTATAAGAATTTCAAAATAAAAGCAATTGTGACAAATGGTAGTAAAATATTAATTGATATGTTCACACCTATAAATATATTCACTTCTCTTTGTCTTTCTATTTTTTATCAACATTAAATTGAAAATGGTAAGTTTTTTTTTTTTTTCAAAAATGGATAAAATGCAAACTTGGCACATGGATTTTAAACTATGTTCCTAAAACATTTCTCCTTTTTATCATCTCCTTATTTGTCTCAGGCCCATTAACCAACAGGACATGGAATGATTAAAATCCTCAACCTAATTTACTTGACTTTGGCCTAATGCTTTTATCAGTGTTAAAGAAGGGTAAAACTGTATTCTGCTTGAACAGGACTGTTTCTCCATAGTTCCTTGTAAGCTGCAATTATTTTGCTTCTGTTCAAAACAAAATCATGTCTCCAATTAGCTAACGACCAATGAAAATCTCTCAAATGCTTGGTGACTGCTGCCAGCTGTGGCATCGTAAAGGCTCTGGCAATGCCGTCTGTGTTTATCTTTGCAGTGGGATTCTCAATTTCCTATGTCTGCTTGCATTTCATTCTACAAGTAGCTCGTTCTAACTATTTATGTTGCTCCTGGTGATGTTTAAGTTCTTTAGGTGATTTCTGAACATAACTTTACTAGCTGTTTCATTTCCTAAGGTGTGTAATGGGCTACGTGGGATCAGTTACAATCCTGTTGAGTCTCAGCACGTGGACCATTTACAACTGACTATCTGATGCATACTGACATATTAACACATAATCAACATGGGGTGTGTTCTCAAAAGCATCGTTAGCCAACTAATGTCGCAAGTTCCATCTTTACCAACATAGTTCAATGAGTCGACATTTACTGAAACCATAGATCCAACGAACATTCGCAAACAGTATCGCAAACTTCTGTGGTTGGAACTACAGCTCTCAAGGTGTGGTTAGAAGCATAGTTTCTTGCTACCAAGAATAAAAAAATAAAAAGACATCAATTACATCAAAGGAGCGACGTGGGGACACCTTCCCGTGGGCCCACCACTCGCAGGAGGGACCGTAAGGGGCCGGTGCAAAGAAAATCGGGCAGCAGTCGAAGGCGGGGGCCTAGACAACCCGATCCCTGGACACAGAATCTGGCTCTTGGGACATGGAATGTCACCTCGCTGGCGGGGAAAGAGCCTGAGATTGTGCGTGAGGTTGAGAGGTTCCGACTAGAGATAGTCGGAATCACCTCCACGCATGGCTTGGGCTCTGGAACCACACTCCTCGAGAGGGGATGGACTCTTCACCACTCTGGAGTTGCCCATGGTGAGAGGCGGCGGGCTGGTGTGGGTTTGCTTATAGCCCCCCAGCTCTGCCGCCATGTGTTGGAGTTTACCCCGGTGAACGAGAGGGTCGTTTCCCTGCGGCTTCGGCTCGGGGATAGGTCTCTCACTGTTGTGTGTGCCTACGGGCCAAACAGCAGTGCAGAGTACCCGACCTTCTTGGTGTCCCTGGGAGGGGTGCTGGAGAGTGCTCCGACTGGGGACTCCGTCGTTCTACTGGGGGACTTCAACGCCCACGTGGGCAATGACAGTGAAACCTGGAGGGGCGTGATTGGGAGGAACGGCCCCCCTGATCTGAACCCGAGTGGTGTTCAGTTATTGGACTTCTGTGCTAGTTACAGTTTGTCCATAACGAACACCATGTTCAAGCATAAGGGTGTCCATCAGTGCACATGGCACCAGGACACCCTAGGTCGTAGGTCAATGATCGACTTTGTGGTCGTTTCATCTGACCTGCGGCCGTATGTCTTGGACACTCGGGTGAAGAGAGGGGCGGAGCTGTCAACTGATCACCACCTGGTGGTGAGTTGGATCCGATGGCGGGGGAGGAAGCTGGATAGACTCGGTAGACCCAAACGTACTGTGAGGGTCTGCTGGGAACGTTTGGCCGAGTCTCCTGTCAGAGAGATCTTCAACTCCTGCCTCCGGCAGAGCTTCGACCAGATCCCGAGGGAGGCTGGAGATATTGAGTCCGAGTGGACCATGTTCTCCACCTCCATTGTCAAAGCGGCTGCTCGGAGCTGTGGACGCAAGGTCTCCGGTGCCTGTCGAGGCGGCAATCCCCGAACCCGGTGGTGGACACCGGAAGTAAGGGATGCCGTCAAGCTGAAGAAGGAGTCCTATCGGGCCTGGCTGGCTTGTGGGACTCCTGAGGCAGCTGACGGGTACCGGCAGGCTAAACGGACTGCAGCCCGGGTGGTTGTGGAGGCAAAAACTCGGGCCTGGGAGGAGTTCGGTGAGGCCATGGAAAAGGACTATCGGCTGGCCTCGAAGAGATTCTGGCAAACCGTCCGGCGCCTCAGGAGGGGGAAGCAGTGCCCTACCAACGCTGTTTACAGTGGCGATGGGCGGCTGTTGACCTCAACTGGGGATGTTGTCGGACGGTGGAAGGAATACTTCGAGGATCTCCTCAATCCCGCCGTCACGTCTTCCATTGGGGAAGCAGAGGCTGGGGGCTCAGAGGAGGACTCGTCCATCACCCAAGCTGAAGTCACCGAGGTGGTCAAGAAACTCCTCGGTGGCAAGGCACCGGGGGTGGATGAGATCCGCCCTGAGTACCTCAAGTCTCTGGATGTTGTGGGGCTGTCTTGGCTGACACGCCTCTGCAGCATCGCGTGGCGGTCGGGGACAGTGCCTCTGGTATGGCAGACCGGGGTGGTGGTCCCTCTTTTTAAGAAGGGGGACCGGAGGGTGTGTTCCAACTATAGGGGGATCACACTTCTCAGCCTCCCCGGGAAAGTCTATGCCAGGGTACTGGAGAGGAGAATTCAGCCGATAGTGGAACCTCGGATTCAGGAGGAACAGTGTGGTTTTCGTCCTGGCCGTGGAACACTGGACCAGCTCTATACCCTCTACAGGGTGCTGGAGGGTTCATGGGAGTTTGCCCAACCAGTCCACATTTGTTTTGTGGATTTGGAGAAGGCATTCGACTGTGTCCCTCGCGGCGTCCTGTGGAGGGTGCTGGGGGAATATGGGCAGTAAGTCAGACTTGTTCCCGGTGCATGTTGGACTCCGGCAGGGCTGCCCTTTGTCGCCGGTTCTGTTCATAATTTTTATGGACAGAATTTCTAGGCGCAGCCAAGGGCCGGAGGGTGTCAGGTTTGGGGACCACACGGTTTCGTCTCTGCTCTTTGCGGATGACGTTGTCGTGTTGGCCCCTTCTAACCAGGACCTTCAGCATGCACTGGGACGGTTTGCAGCCGAGTGTGAAGCGGCCGGGATGGGGATCAGCACCTCCAAATCCGAGGCCATGGTCCTCAGTCGGAAAAGGGTGGCTTGCCCACTTCAGGTTGGTGGAGAGTTCCTGCCCCAAGTGGAGGAGTTCAAGTATCTAGGGGTCTTGTTCACGAGTGAGGGGAGGATGGAACGGGAGATTGACAGACGGATCGGTGCAGCTTCTGCAGTAATGCGGTCGATGTACCGGTCTGTCGTGGTGAAGAAAGAGCTAAGCCGTAAGGCGAAGCTCTCGATTTACCGGTCAATCTACGTTCCTACTCTCACCTATGGTCATGAGCTTTGGGTCATGACCGAAAGGACAAGATCCCGGATACAGGCGGCCGAAATGAGCTTTCTCCGCAGGGTGGCTGGGCGCTCCCTTAGAGATAGGGTGAGAAGCTCAGTCACTCGGGAGGAACTCGGAGTAGAGCCGCTGCTCCTCCACATCGAGAGGGGACAGCTGAGGTGGCTCGGGCATCTGTTCCGGATGCCTCCTGAACGCCTTCCCGGGAAGGTGTTTCGGGCATGTCCAACTGGGAGGAGGCCCCGGGGAAGACCGAGGACACGCTGGAGGGACTATGTCTCCCGGCTGGCCTTGGAACGCCTCGGTGTCCACCCGGAAGAGCTAGAGGAAGTGTCTAGGGAGAGGGAAGTCTGGGCATCTCTGCTTAGACTGCTGCCCCCGCGACCCGGCCCCGGATAAGCGGAAGAAGATGGATGGATGGATGGATCAATTACTCAACCACATGTCATTCAAAACCTGCAAGACTTTTTTTAATCTTCGAAACATAAATGAAGATGTATTAAATCAAATCTGAGAGATTTCTGTCCCTCTATTGACAGTTCACGCAACTACCACTTTAACCCTCTGAACAAGGCGAACACGCCGGCGCGTTTTGCTGGATTTTTCCTCATGCCAGTGTAAAACAACTTAAAATACTCTGTCATTTTTGGCCTCACAGACATGACCGATATGTCTTTACAAAGCTTAAAGTGTCTACTTTTATTTATGTACACTCAAAATAAAAACTAAATGTTGTGCTTTTCGCTAAATAAAGAAAACAAACAGGATACGCGTTCTCCCGTAGTCTCCCTGTGAAGTCCACTCTGAAATGAACTGTAACTCAGCGAATACTTGCCAGACAGACACAACAGATATATCTTTATAAAGCTTGGAATGTCTACTTTTAAATTAAGTAATTTAAATAAAAACAAATATTCTCTGTTTATGTAATCCCTATGAAAACAGAGAGAGGTACAGTTCCTCCAGCGGAGCCTCATTATCTTTAATGTGACCACACCCACGCGCGCAAAGCGTTTCACATGCTAATCGTCCATGTGAATAAACGCAAACCTGTAAACGCCCCCCCCCCCCCATCACCTCAAAACAAAGCATCAGCTTCATCATTCTTCTGATTTTCATCGAGTTCAGAAGACACGCTGTGAGTTTACCTTGGATTTAATCTTGGACCAGCAATTTTAACATGGGAATTTGTAAGGTAAAACATTTATTCTCACTTATATTAGCATAATTGATGCATAAACTTCAAATTGTAGGCTACTATGTGTGAAATAAATGGAAACATGTTGAAATATGAAATAGGTAGGCAACCTTTCAATGCTAAATAAAGATACACGTAAGACATGAGGATATTTATAATATATACACTTTGTAACTTTTTACACATGTAATGCATTCTTGCTGAATAAAACTATGTATTTCTTTAAAATTATTAATTATTCATACAACTATTAATTTAAAACAAATTCTTACTGACCCCAAACTTTTAAACAGTAGTGTATAATGCTACAAAAGCTTTAGATGGTTTGTGTGTAACAATTGACATTCATTTATATGTTAAAATTATTTTGAGGATTAAACTGTGCATTAATAGGTTGAGCAAAACAAATGTGTTTATATCTGCGAGCCTTTTATACACACACTTAACTGCAGACACTGAAATGACATACACTGTGTGGTAAATGCAAAATCAAAAAGCCATTCTCTTAATCTCTTCACATTCCTTGTTCTAGTTCCCTCACAGTCCCATTCAGCTGATATAGGGCCATTAGGGGAGTGTCTTTGTCTATCCAGGTGTGAAAACATCAATATTCATTTTGATTCACACCCTCCCCGCATAAGCCTTCCTGACACAAAACATGTCTTACATATTTTAAATCAACATATTGTTTTATGTGAATGAGTGAAGAAAAAATTCTAGCCTACATGATCCAGTTACCAAAATATATAATATATTTGTCTTGTGAACAAATATTCAGTATGGGTTTATGGCCTTATTTCAGTTTTTTTCACAAACCACGCATCAATATAATTTTCTGGACATGACATGGAGGTACAAACACACTGTTTTTACTGCTCTTTCCTAATTAAATAATAGTACAAGACCATGTGAAAAATATCCAAAAATGTTATATTTTTCATAATTGTCTATTTATATACACCATCTCTCATTCAAACCATTGTTATCCTTTTCTATGGAGTTTATGAATCTAAAATCCTAACATTGTATGGCATGCACATGAATAATTATTTATGAAGTAAACATAAGAATCCATCAATACTTCAAATAAATGTTTATTTTCACACAGCAGTTAATAAACTATCGCTTCAACTGATATCTAACTTCTTAGTTTCGGTAAACATATAAATGAGCCGATCAAACTGCACATACCTACCTCTGCTTAGCCATGATCTCTATCTGTGGTCAAAAGCTGATGACGTAACACCCAGGTAGGCCCGCCCTCACGGGATTATGATTGGTCGATTGATAAGCTTAAATCTGATTGGCTTAAGAGCACGACTGATCCGGGTGAGCACGAAATTCACACGTGAATGATTTTCACATTCAAGGATGAACTTGTAAATTTTAAACATTAAGCAGCACGTTTGAGCTTCTGGAAGAACCAATGAGGTTCATTCTCATGTGTTACATATCACGTTTGAGCTTCCGCAAGAACCAATGAGGTTCATTCTCGTGTATTACATATCACGTTTGAGCATCATGTTTGAGCTTCCGCAAGAACCAATGAGGTTCATTCTCATGTGTTACATATCACGTTTGAGCTTCCGCAAGAACCAATGAGGTTCATTCTCGTGTATTACATATCACGTTTGAGCATCATGTTTGAGCTTCCGCAAGAACCAATGAGGTTCATTCTCGTGTATTACATATCACGTTTGAGCATCATGTTTGAGCTTCCACAAGAACCAATGAGGTTCATTCTTGTGTGATCTCGTGACACCCCTGATTGGTTAACTTCACACAACTTGCACAAGTAAACAGGGAAACCCTAACCAATTCAAAAAACTACAGGATTTCCTGAATTTTCCATGTTAGTAGCACCAAATATATTTTTTTGATACAATAAGGTTTAGGTTAGGTTAACTAAATATCCATTAATTCTGTCTTCTTAGATATATCTATAAAATGATCAATATATAGGGGAGAGCGGGGCACAACCTAACGCTTTTTGACTTTCTCAGTTTGTGTAAATCCACTTGGGGTTCAGAGTATTTATGGTTTCCCACATTAATTGCATACATGTCTAGAACAATTATGTGGTTTTGTTTCATTAATACAGTGTATACTTTTTTTCTTGATTTACCCCGAAAGAGTGGAAGTGAAATGTGACAACATGCCCCATAGGGCAAAGCTGGTACATTGTAACATGTGGTGGGGCACAATGTAACATGACCAAATAACAGCTTAAAATGTTATTTGATATAATCAAAAAAATATACAAGACAAACTAAAATATTTAAATATATACAATTTTTAACTTATAAAATAAAATAAAATAATGGCATTTTTTAATCATTAAAAATATACTCATTTTTAAGTTTGACAACAAACACATCGCTAAATACAGCTATACAGCAGAGTTCAAAACATAATAATAATGAATAATTTCTGAACATTAACTCTCAGTCATTATTCACCCTTTTCTCATGGTTTCTCAAAAGAATTCATAAATGTATAGAATATAATTGCAAATTTCTAATAGGGGCTCATTGTAATGCAGTGTTAACACACACCCCACCTGCCCAACTGGGATTTAAACCGCGGCTCGTGTCTTCTGCTGGTTAGATCAGCATTAAAGAACCATCTCAACTGTTAAATAACAGATATAAGATTAAAATGATATCGGATTTGTCTTATTTTAAATAAACACAAAAAACAGAGATGAAAACTAAACTTAAGTAAGAAATTTACTTTTGCTATGGTTAAATAAATGTTCAGTAATATCTTATAGAGTTTTTTTTAATTTTGGCGCTATTTTTTCTTTAAATAATGTTGATATGGCAACTAGTAAATACACTGAGTTTCGTCATTCTGGCATGTGTGGAAAGGGTTAAAACATGCGCGTTGCAACTAACCCCTCATTAGGTTGTGCCCCGCGCTCCTCTAGTCTATTACTTTTGAATAGACATAAATTCTGATCCAATTTTCCATTAATTTGTCTGTGTTTTCTGCACAGCTGTTCACATACATTTTCTACTTTTTTTCTCATACTTTTTTAGATGACAATCTATTGCAGTAATTTGTATTTAGATAAATCCTGCTTTCCATTGCACTAAAGGTTCTTTATAGTGGAAAATGGTTCTTTGGATTATTCAAATGTTCACAAAGGAAGAAAATTATTCTTGCAAGAACTGTCCACTAAAAGGTTCTTTGGGCAACCCACAATTCTTCTTCTATAGCAAAGCTGCGCAATACCCCCTTTTAGAATCTTTATGGTGTGTGTGTGTGTGTGTGTGGATTATACACAGTTTATTGTCCAACAGGTGTTTTTCTGATTATTTCTGTGTTTCTTATAAGTGTTTTTGTTTCTTTATACCTACTGCTTTTGAGGATGAGTTTGGCCTTTTCCACCCTCCCACTCCTGGTGCTGATTTCTCACTATGGAAATGCTCACTGCCAGCTGTGCCATATTATGGCACATTAAAACGTCCGTTTGCTGCTCATTTCAATAAGAGTGGTTTTAATGAGGAAACATCGATTCTCTCTGGTCTGAGCGAGGCCATAATGAAATAAGAGAGAGAGATGGCGAAGAGCGGTAATCACTGATGAATGTGCTGTCTCATTGAAGTCGACGTGGTGAAAAGGCGCAAGCCCCCCTCACCAATCAGGCCTCATTAGTGGTGACACAAACAACTTCATGCTGTTTTCCTACAGGTCATCCGGAAATTAACGATGAGACAGACCTGTGCACTCGCACTCATAAGGGTCACCGGTGATTTTAACAACAGCAATCAGCTTCTAGACTGGCTCATCAGAGAGTTTGTGCCGAGTTCAACTGCAGGACTTTGATGTGCTGCAGGTGGACGGGGGGGGGGGGTCAGCGGTCAGTTTTGGCAGCTTCCTCTGCAGGAGGTCATTGAGGTCCATGGTTACAGGATGGCTGTGTTTGGAATTGCATGTACTAGTGTACAACACTTGCAATTGCTACAGTACACTCTAAAAAAAAAAGGTTCTATATGGCACCAACAATGGTTCTTCGTCGTAATCATAGGGGAACCACTTTTGGTGCTATATAGCACCATATCTTAACATGTTCTGTATATGGTAGCGGTATATATATAGCACCTTAGTCAAAGAACCAGTGAAGAACCTCTGAAGAACCGCTGAAGAACCACTGAAACACCAAAATTGGTGCTATATAGCACATAAAAAGGTTCCCCTATGATTACGAGCCAAGAACCATTTTTGGTGCCATATAGAACCTTTTTTTTTAGAGTCTGCTAAAACAAATGAAGGGAAAACTTAAATCACACATTGGATCTCAATGAATTAAATATTCTATTTGAAAATCTTTATTTACATACATTCTATAATTTGTTAAGAACAAAAGCATGTGACAACAGTCAATGGAAACCAAAGGCATCAACACACCGAGGGCTGGATTTAAAATCATACCAAAAATCAGTGAAAAAAAAGTTACAGGCAGATCCAACTTGCATGAAGTTCATCACAGCAACTCATAATGCAAGTAGTGTGCATGGCCCCCTGTAAGCACTCACAACAACGTCTGCTCCTGATGAGATGGTGGATGGTGTCCTGGGGGATCTCCTCCCAGATCTGGATCAGGGCATCAGGGAGCTCCTGGACAGTCTGTGGTGCTACTTGGCGGCTTTGAATGCTCCGATACATAATGTTCCAGAGATTCTCAATTGGATTCAGGTCTGGGGAATGTGAGGGCCAGTCTATGGCATCAATGCCTTCGTCATCTAAAAACTGCCTACACACTCTAGCCACATGAGGCCTGGCATTATCATGCACCAGGAGGAACCCAGTGCCCACTGCACCAGCATAAGGTCTGACAATGGCTCTGAGGATTTCCTACCGGTACCTAACAGCAGTAAGGGAAGCATTGGCTAACACATGGAGGTCTGTGTGACCCTCCAGGGATATTCCTCCCAAGACCATTACTGACCCACCACCAAACCGGTCATGCTGGCTGATGTTGCATGCAGTATAATGTTCCCCACGGCATCTCCAGACTCTTTCATGTCTGTCACGTGCTCAGTGTGAACCTGCTATCATCCGTGAAGAGAACAGGGCGCCAATTAGGACTCGCCAATTCTGGTGTTCTCTGGCAAATTCCAATCGAGCTGCATGATGCTTAGCTGTGAGCACAGGTCCCACTAGAGGATGACAGGCCCCCATGCCACCCTCATGAAGTCTGTTTCTGACAGTTTGGTCAGAAACATGCACACCATTAGCCTGCTGGAAGCCGTTTTGTAGGGCTCTGGCAGTGCTCCTCCTGTTTCTCCTCACACAAAGGAGAAGATACTGGCCCCGCTGATGGTTGTTGCAGTGCACAATATGAGCAATACAAATACAACAATACCAAAATGATCACGGTTTCCACAAAAATATGAAGCAGGGGCGTAAATCATGGGAGGGACGGGGGGGACAGGACCCCCCCCCCCCCCCCCCCCAATCTGAGGGCTGCCCCCCCTAAAAACCATGCTGAGTATTGTAAATAATATAATGATATATACTTAAAATTAGGGGTCCACCGATCTGACTGTTTCAGTCCCGATACTGATGCCTGGGCTTTGTGTATCTGTCGATACCCGATACCGATCCGATACTATTGTTGAATTAATAATAAACTGTATATCTTCCACCTTATACCTTCCTTGAAGAGACTAAAGGCACCAGACTTTACTAACTAAACACAACTAAGACAAAATAACAGATGTATGCAAAGTGTTGAATTATTATTTATTTAAAAACAATTGTGCATTCAAATCATAAATAGAATGTAATCAAACTTCTTTTAAAAAAAAAATGTAGCAGTGGAAACAAAAAACAGTGTATTGGTCAAACATACAATAGTAATCTGACAGTTACCAAACATTTTTTACACTACAGATAATTGTTTTGGTATATAATCATATCAGTATTAAAAAGTAGCATTACAAATTAACAAATAGTCAAATTTTCTGCCATATGCAATTTAATAAAAATTATCAGCTAGCTAATAACTTTTTTCTGGTTTCACCTCACTCCTGTCTAAATGATTGTAGGCTAGGCCTATTTATTTTACTACACATTGTCAACAGAAATAAGCTGAAATACTGTTGATAATTAAAAAGAATTCTTACTACCCACTCTTGCTAAATTGGGTAAGCACACTTGTGTTCTCATTTCAGATGCGTTCTGAGTAAATTAATAAACTGATTCATGAGTTCAGTGTTGGACGGATCAGTTGTTCTAGCCAGTCGTTAAAATGATTCGGTTCAAAGGAGTCATTAAGTCACGAATCGGACATTAGCAGACGCGTTGTGTGTGAATCCCGTCTGTTAGAACATCGCGAAAGATGTCAACTCAAAGAAAACACTTCATAACTGAATATAATTTGTCTCCCGCTTATTGAAAGTATGCTTTATGTCAGCTGGTCAGAGAAGAGTCAACATTTTTTGAGCGCGATTCACAGCCAGCGATAATTCAAGGACAAAATTGTCAGAATGTGTCACGTGCAACATGGTTTCGGTCTTCCGACCTTTTGATTTGGATTAATATGTGAAATATGAGAGAGCTAACAGCTAACACTGATTATTTTGAAGCCCCAGAGAGTGTGCGCGGGGGCGGAGCTCTCTGATCGTTCTCTCTGTCACTCAGTCACAAGCGCAGCATCTGTTCTACATCACACGTAAATCACAATAACTCATCAAATTAGGCTTTGGCGGCCGTCAAAAAATGTTCAATGCAGGAAAGACCCTGACTTTGCAGTAATACCACCTCCCCTCGAAACATTTAAGTTACTTTGCAGACATTGCAAACAGCCGATGAACTAGTTGCCGTGGCAAGCGTGAAATATCTCCTCCACACCGGACTCTCTGGCTCGCTCCATGTTGCTTCTAGCATGCGACACACGTGAAGCTGACGAATGACGTAGGTTCTGCTGCGACGAAAAAAAACACCTGGATCGGCTTGTGAATCAGTTTTCCGATCCCCGATCCAGCTATTTTGTCAGTATCGTGGCCGATATCCGATCCTAATATCGGATCGCTGCACCCCTACTTAAAATAAATGTGTAAGTAGTAAAACAATACAAAAGCAAACGGGACAAAAAATACGTTTAAGTTTAGAAACATTTTGAGAAATTTGAGCGAAATGTAAACATGCCTATTTAAGGGAGTGTGTCATTTTACTGTTTTCTTGCTGTGTTTTTCATTAAGAATAATAGGCTAATGAACCCAAAATTCAAGCAACCCGCCCCTGAATTGGTGCGTATTCTAAACCTAAAGTATATGCGGACGGCCGCTCTGCCAGATCTGTGTAGGGTTTTGCTCAATATGATAATAAGTGGCAGATCAGAGGCTTGCTGCAGTTGAATATCTAAAGATCTGAATATCATAGTAGGCTATAAAAACTATGTGGAGGATGCAAGATCATTTAATAATTATAATATGACTGCGTGGTGAACCTTACTCATATTTAAACAGCTATTGCTTTGTGTTGAGAAAAGAAAAACGGACATTAGATAATTTTTCAGTGCACCAAAACGCCTTATAAGCACAAAATGTTTTTTTGTTTAGTTTTTTTGTGGTACACATATCCTTGCAAGTACGATTTTGGCTGTATTATTTGTGTCCCCTTCAAAAATTGCTCTTGAGAAATTTCATGTTTATCGCCCCCCACCCCCCGACTGTTAGATGAAATTTACGCCCCTGAGTGCAGTTGTTTTCAACATTGATAATAAGAAATGTTTCTTGAGCATCAAATCATCCTATTAGAATGATTTCTGAAGGATCATGTGATACTGAAGACTGGAGTAATGAGGCTGAAAATTCAGCTTTGACATCTCAGAAATGAATTACATTTTAAAATATAGTGAAATAGAAAATTGTAATAATATTTGATGACTTAAGATGATAGAATTTCTGGTTCCTCTGTCACAAAGATCAATTTAAGTGCATTGCATTGTGATACACTCAGTGTTCTCTATAGCAAACTGCACATTTTGACAATGTTGTAGGTCATCCATGTATTCTGTACATACAGAACATGTACATACTGTGAATAGTATACATACTGAAGTACGAGTAGCATGGTTCAAGTCATCCTGTGCAGTCCTATTGATCAGACAGAGATCAGCAACAATAAAACAACTGACACCTCTCCTGTGAGCCACCAAAGGATCAGTGGCAACTTAAACAAAAGGTCAGTGCTTTACTGCAAGTCAGATGAGGGCCATGGATAACTTTAAACTTGTTGCCGTAAACAACACAGGAAGCAATAAAGATCAAGGCAAAAACAAGATAAACAGCATAAGATCTAGTAGTGTCCCCGGGCCACACACACATACTATGTTTTCAAGGTAAATCAGGTCTGTTTAATGGCCATGTGTCTCTGCGGGAAAGAGAGTGTTATATTTAATTTATCTCAGAGATTTATCCCTCTATTTTAGCAGTGCACACGAGAAAGAGTGAGAGAGATAGTGCTCGCATTGATCATTGCAGCGTGGGTGTCTGGTTGTGATAGAAAGTCAGTGACTAAGTGTGTGTGTGTGTGTTACAGAGAGAGAGAGAGAGAGAGAGAGAGAGAGAAGCCAAACTAAAAAGAAAAAGAACAATCAAATGACAATCCCTCTTGCAGCTCTTCTCTTCTCTTCTCTTCTCTTCTCTGATGACGTGAGGGCGGGGCAACCTGTCACTCAAATGAGATCCACCAGTAGCAAACCACAACCATCCAATCAATTCTTAACAGACAAAATCAAGAGAATTGTGACAAAATCAGAATTGTGAGATATAAAGTCAGTCTTTCCCCCTTAGAATTCTGACTTTATTATTCGCAATTCTGACTTTATATCTCGCAATTCTGACTTTATATCTCACAATTCGGACTTTAAATCTCACAATTCTGACTTTAAATCTCGCAATTCTGACTTTATATCTCACAATTCTGACTTTATAACTCACAATTCTGACTTTATATCTCGCAATTCTGACTTTATATCTCGCAATTCTGACTTTAAATCTCACAATTTTGACTTTATATCTCACAATTCTGACTTTAAATCTCACAATTTTGACTTTATACCTCACAATTCTGACTTTATATCTCACAATTCTGACTTTATATCTCGCAATTCTGACTTTATAACTCGCAATTCTGACTTTAAATCTAACAATTTTGACTTTATATCTCACAATTCTGACTTTATATCTCACAATTCTGACTTTATATCTCACAATTCTGACTTTATATCTCGCAATTCTGACTTTATATCTCACAATTCTGACTTTATATCTCACAATTCTGACTTTATTACTCGCAATTCTGACTTTATTACTCGCAATTCTGACTTTATATCTCGTAATTCTGACTTTATATCTCACAATTCTGACTTTATAACTCATAATTCTGACTTTATATCACTTAATTCTGACTTTATATCTCGCAATTCTGACTTTATAACTCGCAATTCTGACTTTATATCTCGCAATTCTGACTTTATATCTCACAATTCAGACTTTATATCTCACAATTCTGACTTTAAATCTCGCAATTCTGACTTTAAATCTCGCAATTCTGACTTTATATCTCACAATTCTGACTTTATATCTCACAATTCTGACTTTAAATCTCACAATTCTGACTTTATATCACTTAATTCTGACTTTATATCTCGCAATTCTGACTTTATTACTCGCAATTCTGACTTTATATCTCGCAATTCTGACTTTATATCTCACAATTCTGACTTTATAACTCTCAATTCTGACTTTATATCTCGCAATTCTGACTTTATAACTCACAATTCTGACTTTATATCACTTAATTCTGACTTTATATCTCGCAATTCTGACTTTATATCTCGCAATTCTGACTTTATATCTCGCAATTCTGACTTTATATCACTTAATTCTGACTTTAAATCTCGCAATTCTGACTTTATAACACGTAATTCTGACTTTTTATCTCGGAATTCTGACTTTATATCTCGGAATTCTGACTTTATAACTCACAATTCTGGCTTTATATCTCACAATTCTGACTTTATATTACTCAATTCTGACTTTATATCTCACAATTCTGACTTTATTACTTGCAATTCTGACTTTATATCTCGCAATTCTGACTTTATATCTCACAATTCTGACTTTAAATCTCACAATTCTGACTTTAAATCTCGCAATTCTGACTTTATAACTCGCAATTCTGACTTTATATCACTCAATTCTGACATTTTAAATCTTACAATTCTGACTTTATATCTCGCAATTCTGACTTTATAACTCGCAATTCTGACTTTATATCTCACAATTCTGACTTTATATCTCGCAATTCTGGCTTTATAACTCGCAATTCTGACTTTATTACTCGCAATTCTGACTATTACTCGCAATTCTGACTTTATAACTCGCAATTCTGACTTTATATTACTCAATTCTGACTTTATATCTCACAATTCTGACTTTATTACTCTCAATTCTGACTTTATATCTCGCAATTCTGACTTTATATCTCACAATTCTGACTTTAAATCTCACAATTCTGACTTTAAATCTCGCAATTCTGACATTATAACTCACAATTCTGACTTTATATCACTCAATTCTGACATTTTAAATCTTACAATTCTGACTTTATATCTCGCAATTCTGACTTTATAACTCGCAATTCTGACTTTATTACTCGCAATTCTGACTATTACTCGCAATTCTGACTTTATAACTCGCAATTCTGACTTTATATCACTCAATTCTGACATTTTAAATCGTACAATTCTGACTTTATATCTCGCAAATCTGACTTTATATCTCACAATTCTGACTTTATATCTCGCAATTCTGACTTTATAACTCGCAATTCTGACTTTATTACTCGCAATTCTGACTATTACTCGCAATTCTGACTTTATAACTCGCAATTCTGACTTTATATCTCACAATTCAGACTTTATATCTCACAATTCTGACTTTAAATCTCGCAATTCTGACTTTATTACTCGCAATTCTGACTTTATATCTCGCAATTCTGACTTTATATCTCACAATTCAGACTTTATATCTCACAATTCTGACTTTAAATCTCGCAATTCTGACTTTATATCTCACAATTCTGACTTTATATCTCACAATTCTGACTTTAAATCTCACAATTCTGACTTTATATCACTTAATTCTGACTTTATATCTCGCAATTCTGACTTTATATCTCGCAATTCTGACTTTATATCTCACAATTCTGACTTTATAACTCTCAATTCTGATTTTATATCTCGCAATTCTGACTTTATAACTCACAATTCTGACTTTATATCACTTAATTCTGACTTTATATCTCGCAATTCTGACTTTATATCTCACAATTCTGACTTTATATCTCGCAATTCTGACTTTATATCACTTAATTCTGACTTTAAATCTCGCAATTCTGACTTTATAACACGTAATTCTGACTTTTTATCTCGGAATTCTGACTTTATATCTCGGAATTCTGACTTTATAACTCACAATTCTGGCTTTATATCTGACAATTCTGACTTTATATTACTCAATTCTGACTTTATATCTCACAATTCTGACTTTATTACTCGCAATTCTGACTTTATATCTCGCAATTCTGACTTTATATCTCACAATTCTGACTTTAAATCTCACAATTCTGACTTTAAATCTCGCAATTCTGACTTTATAACTCGCAATTCTGACTTTATATCACTCAATTCTGACATTTTAAATCTTACAATTCTGACTTTATATCTCGCAATTCTGACTTTATAACTCGCAATTCTGACTTTATATCTCACAATTCTGACTTTATATCTCGCAATTCTGGCTTTATAACTCGCAATTCTGACTTTATTACTCGCAATTCTGACTATTACTCGCAATTCTGACTTTATAACTCGCAATTCTGACTTTATATTACTCAATTCTGACTTTATATCTCACAATTCTGACTTTATTACTCTCAATTCTGACTTTATATCTCGCAATTCTGACTTTATATCTCACAATTCTGACTTTAAATCTCACAATTCTGACTTTAAATCTCGCAATTCTGACATTATAACTCACAATTCTGACTTTATATCACTCAATTCTGACATTTTAAATCTTACAATTCTGACTTTATATCTCGCAATTCTGACTTTATAACTCGCAATTCTGACTTTATTACTCGCAATTCTGACTATTACTCGCAATTCTGACTTTATAACTCGCAATTCTGACTTTATATCACTCAATTCTGACATTTTAAATCGTACAATTCTGACTTTATATCTCGCAAATCTGACTTTATATCTCACAATTCTGACTTTATATCTCGCAATTCTGACTTTATAACTCGCAATTCTGACTTTATTACTCGCAATTCTGACTATTACTCGCAATTCTGACTTTATAACTCGCAATTCTGACTTTATATCACTCAATTCTGACTTTATATCACTCAATTCTGACTTTATATCTCACAATTCTGACTTTATATCTTACAATTCTGACTTTATAACTCACAATTCTGACTTTATATCTCGCAATTCTGACTTTATAACTCGCAATTCTGACTTTATAACTCACAATTCTGACTTTATATCTCGCAATTCTGACTTTATTACTCGCAATTCTGACTTTATAACTCGCAATTCTGACTTTATATCACACAATTCTGCCTTTAAATCTTACAATTCTGACTTTAAATCTCGCAATTCTGCCTTTATAACTCGCAATTCTGACTTTATAACTCACAATTCTGACTTTAAATCTTACAATTCTGACTTTATAACTCGCAATTCTGACTTTATATCACTCAATTCTGACTTTATATCTCGCAATTCTGACTTTGTATCTCACAATTCTGACTTTATATCACTCAATTCTGACTTTATATCTCGCAATTCTGACTTTGTATCTCACAATTCTGACTTTATAACTCGCAATTCTGACTTTATATCTCACAATTCTGACTTTATATCTCGCAATTCTGACTTTATATCTCACAATTCTGCCTTTAAATCTTACAATTCTGACTTTAAATTTCGCAATTCTGCCTTTATAACTCGCAATTCTGACTTTATAACTCACAATTCTGACTTTAAATCTTACAATTCTGACTTTATAACTCGCAATTCTGACTTTATATCACTCAATTCTGACTTTATATCTCACAATTCTGACTTTAAATCTCGCAATTCTGACTTTATATCTCACAATTCTGACTTTATAACTCGCAATTCTGACTTTATATCACTCAATTCTGACTTTATATCTTACAATTCTGACTTTATATCTCGCAATTCTGACTTTATATCTCGCAATTCTGACTTTATAACTCGCAATTCTGACTTTATTACTCGCAATTCTGACTTTATATCTCGCAATTCTGACTTTACAGTATATCTTGCAATTCTGACTTTATTACTCGCAATTCTGACTTTATAACTCGCAATTCTGACTTTATATCACACAATTCTGCCTTTAAATCTTACAATTCTGCCTTTAAATCTTGCAATTCTGCCTTTATAACTCGCAATTCTGACTTTATAACTCACAATTCTGACTTTAAATCTTACAATTCTGACTTTATAACTCGCAATTCTGACTTTATATCACTCAATTCTGACTTTATATCTCGCAATTCTGACTTTGTATCTCACAATTCTGACTTTATAACTCGCAATTCTGACTTTATATCTCACAATTCTGACTTTATATCTCGCAATTCTGACTTTATATCTCACAATTCTGCCTTTAAATCTTACAATTCTGACTTTAAATCTCGCAATTCTGACTTTATATTACTCAATTCTGACTTTATATCTCACAATTCTGACTTTATTACTCTCAATTCTGACTTTATATCTCGCAATTCTGACTTTATATCTCACAATTCTGACTTTAAATCTCACAATTCTGACTTTAAATCTCGCAATTCTGACATTATAACTCACAATTCTGACTTTATATCACTCAATTCTGACATTTTAAATCTTACAATTCTGACTTTATATCTCGCAATTCTGACTTTATAACTCGCAATTCTGACTATTACTCGCAATTCTGACTTTATAACTCGCAATTCTGACTTTATATCACTCAATTCTGACATTTTAAATCGTACAATTCTGACTTTATATCTCGCAAATCTGACTTTATATCTCACAATTCTGACTTTATATCTCGCAATTCTGACTTTATAACTCGCAATTCTGACTTTATAACTCGCAATTCTGACTTTATATCACTCAATTCTGACTTTATATCTTACAATTCTGACTTTATATCTCGCAATTCTGACTTTATATCTCGCAATTCTGACTTTATAACTCGCAATTCTGACTTTATTACTCGCAATTCTGACTTTATATCTCGCAATTCTGACTTTACAGTATATCTCGCAATTCTGACTTTATTACTCGCAATTTTGACTTTATAACTCGCAATTCTGACTTTATATCACACAATTCTGCCTTTAAATCTTACAATTCTGACTTTAAATCTCGCAATTCTGCCTTTATAACTCGCAATTCTGACTTTATAACTCACAATTCTGACTTTAAATCTTACAATTCTGACTTTATAACTCGCAATTCTGACTTTATATCACTCAATTCTGACTTTATATCTCGCAATTCTGACTTTGTATCTCACAATTCTGACTTTATAACTCGCAATTCTGACTTTATATCTCACAATTCTGACTTTATATCTCGCAATTCTGACTTTATATCTCACAATTCTGCCTTTAAATCTTACAATTCTGACTTTAAATCTCGCAATTCTGCCTTTATAACTCGCAATTCTGACTTTATAACTCACAATTCTGACTTTAAATCTTACAATTCTGACTTTATAACTCGCAATTCTGACTTTATATCACTCAATTCTGACTTTATATCTCACAATTCTGACTTTAAATCTCGCAATTCTGACTTTATAACTCGCAATTCTGACTTTATATCACTCAATTCTGACTTTATATCTTACAATTCTGACTTTATATCTCGCAATTCTGACTTTATATCTCGCAATTCTGACTTTATAACTCGCAATTCTGACTTTATTACTCGCAATTCTGACTTTATAACTCGCAATTCTGACTTTATATCACACAATTCTGCCTTTAAATCGTACAATTCTGACTTTAAATCTCGCAATTCTGACTTTATAACTCGCAATTCTGACTTTATATCTCACAATTCTGACTTTATATCTCGCAATTCTGACTTTATATCTCACAATTCTGACTTTAAATCTTACAATTCTGACTTTAAATCTCGCAGTTCTGACTTTATAACTCGCAATTCTGACTTTATATCACTCAATTCTGACTTTATATCTCGCAATTCTGACTTTGTATCTCACAATTTGGACTTTATATCTTGCATTTCTTATTTTATAACTCACAATTCTGACTTTATATCACTCAATTCTGACTTTATATCTCACAATTCTGACTTTGTATCTCACAATTTGGACTTTATATCTCGCATTTCTTAGTTTATAACTCGAAATTCTGACTTTATATCTCGCAATTCTGACTTTATTACTCACAATTCTGACTTTATAACTCGCAATTCTGACTTTATATCTCGCAATTCTGACTTTATAACTCGCAATTCTGACTTTATATCTCGCAATTCTGACTTTTTAACTCGCAATTCTGACTTTATATCTCACAATTCTGAGTTTATAACTCGCAATTCTGACTTTATATCTCACAATTCTGAGTTTATAAATCGCAATTCTGACTTTATATCTCACAATTCTGACTTTATATCTCACAATTCTGACTTTATAACTCGCAATTCTGACTTTATATCTCACAATTCTGACTTTATAACTCGCAATTCTGACTTTATATCTCGCAACTCTGACTTTAAATCTCACAATTCTGACTTTATATCTCACAATTCTGACTTTAAATCTCGCAATTCTGACTTTATATCTCTCAATTCTGACTTTATATCTCACAATTCTGACTTTATATCTTACAATTTTGACTTTATAACTCGCAATTCAGATTTTATATCTCGCAATTCTGACTTTATAACTCGCAATTCTGACTTTATATCTCGCAATTCTGACTTTATTTCTCGCAATTCTGACTTTATAACTCGCAATTCTGACTTTATATCACTCATTTCTGTGGTGGAACGGGAGCTTCGTGCCCTGGATCTGCATCGCACAAATCTCAATCAACTGCAAGATGCTATCCTATCAATATGGGCCAACATTTCTAAAGAATGCTTTCAGCATCTTGTTGAATCAATGCCATGTAGAATTAAGGAAGTTCTGAAGGCGAAAGTGGGTCAAACACAGTATTAGTATGGTGTTCCTAATAATCCTTTAGGTGAGTGTATGTTTTACACTGTTTATATATTCCCAGAGAGTGAACCTGGAGCAAGTGTGTGTGCCTATAAAGATACAACACAAAGAGTGTGACACTGCTGACCTCCAGCTACAAGAATAGGACCACACACACACACACACACACACACACACACACACACACACTGCGTTCTTTTTATTTGTGGGTAGAAAGCTAAAGCGAAAAGAAAAGTGCCAAACCCCCCTGTAAAACCAGCCAACAGACCAGCAAGATCAGGCTGGGAGACCTGCAAACCAGTTTAGACTGGTTTATTCTGGATTTTTCAGCAGTAGTGTTTGTGTGTGTGCTCATCGTGTGTTTGTCCACACGGATGCATGTCATTAAATGATGTAACTATTCTGAAACTTTAGTAAATATCTTTCTAACTATACAGAAAATCAGCACATTCACCTGTCTGGAGTTTTTGAGCACAAACTTGAGATATTTGTAAACAAATAGAAACATCTCAATCGGTAATTATTATTATTATTATTATTATTATTATTATTATTATTATTATTATTATTATTATTATTATTATTATGCCCCTGGAAGATATTTCTATTTTATGAGAAAATCTAGACTTTTACAATGGTTAAAATTATGAAATATTTATGGAAGCTTGTTTCCACAAAAAAAAAAAAAAGTATGCTTACTGTCATTCTTTTTTCTGTTAACCCCGCCTGTGGACTGTTTGCTGTATGTGTTCATGAGGAGTGAACAACATCAGGACGTCTCACTGCTGCAGCAGCCTGAAGAGTGAAACAGACACACAACATTTACTGATGTACAGCTTGATCATGTGTGAGAGACTGCTGATGTCAACAATTCATTCATGATTATACAATGATGGTTCTCAAATTACTCATTACAGCATGTTTAACCAATGACATGTGCATGACTTCAGTCATATGTGTTTGTGTAGTGTGCTTCAATGATTCAATTGTCCTGTAGTTGTGTTTGTTTTACTGTGCTTTATGTCTGTATCTTAATTCTGTTACACAATTTATCTAGCCCATTTTTACAATATGTAAAATTATGTCCCCAGAGTGTGTATGTGAAGTTTTAGCTAAAAAGAAATTTGGGGGCGAGCAAACTGTTGTTGTGTATGTCCCTTTAAATGCAAATGAGCTGGTGTTCCCGCCCCCTTTCAAGAAGAGGGCGGAGCTTCAAGAGCTTATGCTAACAAACGCGCGTTGTTCACCATGCCTCTTTCTTAGTGGATTGAGTGTTTCAGCGCGCCGTGTGCCGTCAAGTCGGGCGGCCACGCTCATTGTCCCACATGCCTGCTGGTAGCTTACAGATGGGATTGCTGGACCTAGCATTTCATTTGGGGCTCTGGCAGAGGACAGATGTCAATTGCTGCATCGGAGATGTTATGCGCTGGAAATGATAATGCTGAGTTTCCCACTATAATAGTGTGTGCTCATGCTGAATCAGATTCAGAGTTGACAGTCATGCTTTCTGGGGTGGCTGCCCGGATGTGCATTGGAAAAACTTAGCAGTGTGGAACTATTTGGTGCCAAAATATGGAACACCAAAAGGGCCATAATCTGTATAAGTTTTTTCCCTCTCTCACTGCCCTCTGTCCTGCATGCACGAGGGTAGTCCCGACCCAGGGGTTATGCAGGAACTGGGTGCGGTGATGGACCTCGCTCTCCGGGTGATGGAAGTCACTGCACGCTCCCTGGGTCACACTAGTGGTCCAGGAAGCTGGAGCTAAACATGGCAGATATGCGTGCAAAGTTCGGTTCCTCAACGTCCCTGTCTGTCAGGCTGGCCGCTTCGGCGACACCATTGAGAACTTCACCCAGCAGTTCTTGGTGGCCCAGAAGCAAATGGAGGTGCTCCCTGCGTCCGCCTCCGGAGAAGCACGACTTAATCGTCAGGTTCCTCAGAGGTGCGAGGAGACTAAGTCCTCCTCGTTCTATCTCGCTACTCTCTTGGGACTTAGCCCTGGTGCTCAGAGCACTTCAGGGCCCTCCTTTTGAGCCTTTGCAGTCCGTTGAGTTAAAAATCCTGTCTATGAAGACGGTACTCCTGACTGCATTGGCCTCAATCAAGAGGGTGGGGGACCTGCATGCATTTTCGGTCAACGAATCATGCCTAGAATTCGGGCCCGGTAACTCTCACGTCATCCTGAGACCCCGGCCCGGATACGTGCCCAAGGTTCCTACCACTCCCTTTCGGGACCAGGTGGTGAACCTGCAAGCGCTGCCCCCGGCGGAGGCAGACCCAGCCCTGGCTTTATGTCCCGTCCGCGCTCTTCGCGCTTACGTTGACCGGACACAAAGCTTTAGGACCTCAGAGCAGCTCTTCGTCTGTTACGGAGGCCAGCAGAAGGGAAAGGCTGTCTCCAAGCAGAGGTTAGCCCACTGGATAGTGGATGCTATCGTCTTAGCGTACCAATCACAAGATGTACCTTGCCCGTTCTGGTTGCGAGCGCACTCCACAAGAAGTGTTGCTTCCTCCTGGGCGCTGGCTCAAGGCGCCTCGCTGACAGACATCTGTAGAGCTGCGGGCTGGGCGACACCTAACACGTTCTCTAGATTTTTATAGCCTCCGCGTGGAACCGGTTTCTTCCCGTGCACTCGCCTCCAATGGCCCGGTAGACGCGAAGTACCCGTTCCTGTGTCGGCTTGCTACGCCACTCCCGCCTATGACCGGATACGTGTGTTTATCTTCTCCAGTTGTGTTCCCCAGACATGGTGAACCCTGTCGAGCTCCTCCGTCCCCCCTTCGGTGTCAGACGTTGCGGCCGTCTGACCCCAGGCCTGCACCCGTATGCTTGTGGAGCTAACCTACTCGGCTATCCCCATGTCTTTCCCTTGACAGAGCCCGCTCTGTCATCTCTGGGTGTGTTCTTTCCCCCCTGGGACCAGGTTGGATCCACCCCAGAGACTGCCATATGTTGTTACTACCCAGATAGGTTAGTCTGTATGAGTATTCTCCACCTCTCCTCCTCCGGAGGACGTGGCTCCGCAGCGTACCATCTCCCGAGACGGGCACGCTTTCCCAGCGTTATCCAATAGTCATGCTGAGTGGGTCTTGCAGAAATAGCAGTGTCGGACCTCCCTGCCTTAAGCCCTGTCTGCTGCTCCAACTGGGAGCACCCAGTGAGCTTAAGCAGGGCGCTGGAAGGGCCAGCACCCTGGCGTTTTTGTAGGGATCCCAATTCATCGGTCAGTTCCGACGTATGTCGAACGTGACCGACTGAAAGGGAACGTCTCGGTTACGTATGTAACCCTCGTTCCCTGAAGGAGGGAACGGAGACGTACGTCCCGTCTCCAGGTGCTGTGCTTCAGCTGCAGGCCCGAGTCACATCTCGGCTCCTCAGTTGTAAAAGCGGTATGCGTTGTTCAATTCCGTGTTTTATACCCGCGCTGCGGGGCGGTGCGTGACCCGCATGCCAATGTTTATTGGCTCGTTTCTATACACTCGAAGTAGATTGGTCTCTGAAGACAGATCCCAATTCGTCGGTCAGTTCCGACGTACGTCTCCGTTCCCTCCTTCAGGGAATGAGGGTTACATACGTAACCGAGACGTTTTCACTCCAGAAAATCACCGTAGCTGAATACACAGTACATGAAGTGCATTGAAATCTTGTCCATAAACACACTCTCTCTCTTGCATTATCATCTGTTACAATCAGTCCCTCCAGAAAAACGTGATTATGCAATCGCATGATTTAATGCATAATCAGCCAAAGTCCGCATTTATGCGGGTGCCACATTTTTTCAAATACGCCGCATTTCCGCATGCAAAACATGCGGGGCTAGCATGATTTCATAATGCATTTCGTTGCAAAAAAGCAGAAAGTTTCAAATGTTTGTTTACTTCACACAAGAGCCGCCATTTCCACCTATTGCCATGGGAACATTTTGAGTCGATTCAGCGGTTTGGATCGCCAAAGTCACGTATTTCAGCAGTTTGACACACGTTCGAATCATGATTCGACTCGCTGATTCATAACACTTCGAAGCTTCATGATGCTGTTTTTTGAAATCGGTCATCACTATATAAGTTGTTATTTAGGTTTTTTTTGCGTACAAAAACTATTCTCGTCGCTTCATAAAGTTATTGTAGAACCTGCACTGTAGTGAGATGGACTTTTTAACGACGTCTTTAGTACCTTTTATGGGTCTTGAGAGTGTAAAGTGCATTGTGCCAATGGAGGCCTTTCTGAGCCATCGGATTTCAACTAAAATATCTTCATTCTTCTTACGGGTGTCGAACGACATGAGGGGAAGTCATTAATGACAGAATTTTCATTTTTGGGTGAACTTACCCTTTAAGAGATTGCACTGTGCATTGGAAGCACTCAATGTCTGTTTTGTATAGCTACCTCTGTAAAACAGGAAGTTATTTATTCGTTTTTTTCAGAAGTTGTAGCATATTCCTTTTTTAAAGCTACAGAACTTGTTTGACTCAATGTTTTGTAAATTTGAGCCATGTGTTTATTAAGGTCTTCAATAAAACAAGATGAGAACTTAAATATTCCCAGCACTTTCTGTGATGTAGTGCTTTTTTTCTCTTTATCATTAAACCGCAGTTTTTGCAAGTTGCCGCAATTTCATCGCATAAATATCCCGCATTTCCATCGCATTTTTTAAGAAAACGTGCCGCATAATCAAGGATATTTGCCCGCAACAATCACAAAAAACCCCCGCATTTTTCTGGAAGGACTGTACAATACAGATTTGACACGGAGAACTGATGACAGGGGTAAACAGAGTTTATTAACAGGACCAGGATGTGAGCAGATGAGGTGAATAACAGAAGAGGTAGTCCAATGGAATGGGAATGTCAATGGTAATACTGACCGTCTGGTTGCAGGTGACACAGAGAGCAGGATGATAGAGCGATGGAGACAAGGAGCCAGGAGACACTCAGGAGACTAGGAGAACAGGTAGGTAAACACAGGTGAGTCCGTGGAAGCAAGCGTGAGCATGTGCAAACAAGACCGGACAGTGACTGAGTGAATGCGTGGGGCTTAAGTGCAGGTGGTGATTACAGTGATAATGAAGTGCAGGTGCGTATGATCAGTACTCAGTGACAGTGAGCGTTGTGTCTGGGAGAGGGTGGAGCAAATATATACAACAAATATATACAAACCTTACGCCTTTTCAGGGGGTGCTTAATAAACTGCAGAACTTTATATCCATAAAACAACTCTGATGAACTGTAATAAAGTGAGTGTTCTCCCTTTCATTACTGCCGTAACCAATATTGCTCTATAAGCTGTATCATGAGTTGATACTGATCGATCCTTGTGTAACAACTTTTTCAACAAAACCTGTGTTTTGTATTGTCCATTTGTACTGACCCTCGTTCACAAAGCAGTCTTGTGCAATATGAATTTAGGTATGTGGGGCGCATTCTCTTCAAAAACGAAATTAATCCACTGCGTCTTCAGCGCTGATGGGAGGTCATGTCTGTTGTCGGGAGTACATGAAGACTGTTATGTTCACTCTTAAATCCAACAACAAAACCCCTGAGTTGCTTGCCTATATGCTAATACGGCAAAGCCGCGAAGATGTGAAAATAACTGCATTTTGACGGCATTCCAACAACGCTCTACTACAACAACTCTTCCTCTTCTCTAAAGCAACCCAACATGGTCTCACCCCCTTCACTGTGTGTTCCCAGGGGCGGAGTTTATGTAAATTTTAGAATTTGTGATGTCACCAACCTAGGAATAAGCTCGTTGTAGTCCCCACCAGGCATTTGTTGAAGTCCTTAAAAAGCGACTATAAATATCTCCCTTTGCATTGAACTTTGAGCGTCATAACTTTGTTTATGCTCAAACAGCAACACACTAACTAAAGTTAAAAAAGTGAAATCATAATCAAAGACCCCTTTAATATTTCAGATTGGTAATGATATTTGTTTTTGGAAATGATCTAGTCATGGTTATAAAATGTGTGAATTGCTAATGCCACATTTTACTAACAGAGGAATAAAAAGAAAGCAACAAGTCAATTTATTCTCCGAGACTCTTTCAGTAACTGGTAAAATTAGGGATGCATAATTAATCAGGACAGTGTCGGTTATCACACTCAAAAACATCAATCATGGGCAAAACAATAAACTTATTGAACTTATTGAATATATATAGCAGAACTTATTGAATGAATTATAGACAGTGCTTCCACATATTAGAAATAAGTTAAACTCAAAACACTTTGTGTAGGAACACCTACACACACACACACACATATATATATATATATATATATATATATATATATATATACACATAAAATGTGTTTGATGGAGTATTTCAGTGCCAAAAATACTCCTTCCGGTTTCTCACACGTTTCGGAAAGACTCGGTACAGCGTATCTTTCTTTTATAAATATGATCAAACTAAAAACTTTTCAGAGATATGAAGGATGCAATACTACTCTATTGGTACTCAAGATTTACATGAGAATCTTGCAATAAATTATTAATAACAAACTGAAAAAGGCAAAAAAAAAAGAAGCAAAAAGGACTGGTAATAATGCACTCTTGTTTTTCCATTTAATACCATGTAAAATAAAGGAGTGGCAAATGTGGCAACAATTTAGTGGTTCCAAATGGACAAGATTGGTCTCAACTATCATTTACTACTAAGATGATGAAAGCTGTTTATCAGCAGCAGCAGTAGCTACAGTTTTACTGAACCTGCTGTCAAATAAGGTTATTTGCCTTATTATAGTGTCTCATTTTGATCTATGATGTCTATAGTGTAATTTAATCACTGTATATTAGATCAAAACCAGGTGTTTTATAATCTTAAATCGTAGGTCTGTCAGCTATTGGTGGAGACAAGATTGCAAGAGTGAGGAGAAAAACATCTTGATTCAATCCAGTAGTCCACATTTACAGGTTTCGCTCGCGATGGAAACCCCTAGACCTTCATTAATGACATCTGACAGCGATCTTTACAATAGCAGTACTGTCAAGAACAACACTGATGACTTTGAACCTCTCCTAACTGAAGAAATTGTCTTCATCTCAATCATCTCAAGCATTGGAATTCACATGATCTGTTTTGTTGTTTATGCTGTTTATTCTCTCATCAAATCACATCAGGCCACTCCCGTTTTTTTTAAATAAATCTATTAATTTCAGATCTCATACAGATTGTTTGCATTTTACTCTTTACCATTCCTTTCGAATGGATGACTTTCATCTTAATAAGAACAATCTTCTGGCCTGGTTTCACAGGTCTGTATTTCACGAGATGCATAGCTGTAGAGAGATATTGCTCCTATTGATCCTGTTTGGTCTTATTGTTCAGTCAAATATTTTGTGGGTAGTTCTTTGACTGATTGGCTTGTATTTTTTATTTTCTATTCAACAGAGGTATTGTTATTTTTCCTGCCAGAGGGAGGGTGGGTGGCACCACTCATAACAGTTCACAGTTCATATAGTGCGATGATTCAGTCTCTGTGCTGGGTAAAACCAGCGACAATGAAGAAAGGGTGCATGGTTTAGGATGGGGCTGGGGCAGCGTTCCAGTCAATAAGCCAGTCCTCACCAGAATCAATCTCCACCAAGATTCCCTCAGGGATGGCTGTTGCCGGGTCACACCCTTGGTCAGACGTTGTTGGTGAGCGCTGTCGTCACAGGCGCCATTCTTGCAGCGTGCGTAAGCTCTCAGACATGAACATCTACGCTGATTAAATGAATTACCATGACAACTAAAGTGTGGCGGGAAAACTGAACAAATGAAGAGAGGAAACTAGTGAAAACAAACTAAAAGTCCATGTTAATGAAACTAATGAATGTTTGTGACAGACAATCTATCAAACGCCCCCCCGCTGACGAAGGGAGAGGCGTCCGAGGGGAACGAGGCATGGTAGCATTGCATACCGCCAGACGCGCTCTCTTGGCACCCAGAGATGTTGGAAACTGCTCTTTTATTGATAATTTGGGTACCACTGGCACTGGGGCCAGTGGCGGAACAGAAAAAACAGAACACAAAATTCTCCCCCGGCCCTCCTCTGGGGGAAGGAGGGGTGATGCAGCCATCTCCAGAAGAGCAGTTTCCTCCATGTCTGGGTGGCCCGTCTCAGGGTCTCTTACGACGGCGCTTGCCACCTGGCTTGGCAGCGGCCTGAGTGGGCTGGACGTCCTTCCCTGCTGCTGGGCTGAGGCGGGAGCGGGGGCAGCGGCAGGCAGACGTCCTCGGCGATGGGCAGGCGGAGGTGCTGCGGCCAGCAGCAGGGTGGAGGCAGCAGCGGACCGCCGGGGCAGGATGTGTATGATCGCCTCCGTCTGCTTCTGGGCGGCCGAGAACTGCTGGACGAAGTTCTCGACCGTATCGCCGAACAACCCGGCCAATGAAACAGGGGAGTCCAGGAACCGGTTCTTGTCAGTCTCCCTCATGTCGGCCAGGTTGAGCCAGAGATGTCGTTCCTGGACCACTAAGGTGGACATCGCCTGACCAACGGAACGGGCGGTGACTTTCGTCGCCCAGAGGGACGAAAGAACGGCATGGCATGCAAGGCGGACACGGCCTGTTCGCAGGACCTGTAGGCTTTCGCAGTCAGACTGGACGAAAACCTACAGGCTTTGGACGGGAGACGAGGGTCACCACGCCAGTTGGAGGCGGTCGCCGGACACAGTTGTATCGCGACGGCCCGCTCAACTGGTGGGATCCCCTCGTATCCCTTGGCCTGCCCGCCGTCAAGGGTAGTGAGGAGGGAAGAGCCACCAGGTCTGTTTCTGGCACTAAAGGGTGTTGTCCACGACCTGGTAAGCTCCTCATGCACTTCCGGGAAGAATGGCACTGGGGCGGGACGCTGAGAACCAGCGCGACACCCCCCCCACCCCCCCCCCCCCCCCCCCCCCCCCCAGAAACCAATCATCCAACCTAGAAGGTTCGGGATGTGGTGGAGGGTTCCACGCAAGCCCAATCTTTTCGGCGGCCTGGGAAAGCATAGCCGTCAACTCAGGGTCCGACTCAACCACAGCCACTCTCCCAGAGGGAGGCAGTGCAGCTGAATCATCATCCTCCGAGGACTGGAACTCCCCCTCCGATGCAGCGATCGACATCTGCTCATCCGCGGGTGCCCCGAAGGAAATCGCTGGCCACCCGTGGGAGGGACCAGCGACCTCCTCCGGAAGCACCACCGGCTGCTGCGCTTGTGAGGGTTCAGGGGCCTGCGGAGGTATGCTCGGCGGGTTTGCCCTGAACGTGATCCTCAGGTCACCCCGGCCATCTGTCGAATTAGGTCTATCCTGGGGGATAGCTCTAGATCGAGGTATCGGGAGGGGGACTCCACCTTCCCAGAGTTAGGCGAGTCTCGACCTAAGCGCAGAGATAGTCATGTTCCCGCAGTGAGAACATGAACTATCCACAAACACTGCCTCAGCGTGCTGTAAGCCCAGGCACGTGAGACAGCGATTGTGACCGTTAGCGGGCAAGAGGGAACAACCGCATCCAGAAACGCACGGGTGGAATGACATCTTGAAAAAGACGCAGTGTCACACCCGTGTTGCCCTTTTTGTGAGGAAACGCTCTTTTTGGAAAGTGCTGAAGCAACCAGGGACAACCGCGCCAACACACAGGGAATAGTGCAGCCTGTTTTTGCACTCACTGAGAAACCAACAGTGATGCTGTGAGAACAGCAGTTTGTTTAAATGCAGCAGTGGTGAGCGGTCGCGCTGTTGTGTGCCTTAACGCCAGCAGAAGCGTACTCTTCTCTCTCTCTCTCTCTCTCTCTCTCTGTTTAGCTGAAAGCAGCAGTCTGTAGCTCTTCATCAACGCTGTTCGGCTCCAAAGTGAATGACGTCAGTGCATTGCTCTCGCTTCCTATTTATACCCGCGGCGCGGGCGGAGCGCGAGATGCAAATCTCGCACGCCAATGGCCCATTGGCCCATTCTCTAAATCTTGAAGCTGATAGGGGCTCTTTGAAGTGATCCCTATTCGTCGGTATAACCGACATATGTCGAAGTGACCGACTGAAAGGGAACATACTTACAAGTGCCCATACAAGGAATTCCGCCCTTTATGACATCATACAGGGCCATACTAAAAAAAAAGAAAACTGGAATTCCGCCCTTTATGACATCATACAGGGCCATACAAAAAAAAAAAAAAAATTAACCCTGATGAGAACATCATCAGGACATCTCAGTGCTGCACCAGCCTGAAGATAGTTCAGAGTGAAACTAGACACATAGCATCTACTGACGTACAGCATGATCATGTTTGAGATGTGTTGATGTCAGCAATTCATTAACGAATGCGCGTTAAACTAACATGAAACCAGACTTAATTCGCCTCAACTGAAAACATATTTACACTGTATGAATCATTCCCTATCCCATATATAGTGCAGTATGTGCCATTCACCGTGTAGAAAATAGTAAATGTGTGAACAAATGACCAAATTCAGCTGTAGCTTCAGCATCTATTGATGGGGCGGGATGCTTCAGATTAGATTCTAGAGAGCATTTGATTGGACAGAAAATCTGATGAGAAGCTGAAGTGCAGGTTGATGTCAACAAAATTGTTGATCCATATTCATGCTAAAAGCCAAAAAACTTCCATTTTGATTTCAGGGGGACTTTAAGCCCTGTGTTTTGTTCTGTTCACAGTTGTCTATTATCATCGCATTTTACCGGATGTTCTGTTTCTGTTTCATAGTCAAGAGTGTTTTGTTTGCAGCTCTTTTGTTAATAAACCTTGGATTGTGAAAGGATATCAGAACACTTTACGCGAAAAACGCACACAGGCGTTCCTGGAATTGCAACATCTCGTCCAATTACGATGACGCCAAAGTGTGTGTTTTCCGGGCAGACCTCAATGCAGAGACTACTGCGTGTCTTGGAGACGGACCTTAAGGTAAATTTAGGGAGTACGTGGACTGGGTACTCCTCTGCAATGGTTCCCCCTTCACCATTGGTGAGAGCGAAGAGAAAACCAGTATGCCAGCAAACCATCAAGTGATTGAAATTCCAGAGGACGTTACAGGGAGAGACTTTCCTGAGTCTGTTCCAGAGTCCGTTCCAGTGAGAAGATGGCTCCCTGAACTGTTGGTCCCACCCTGTTCTGCCAAAGCAGCCCCTTGTCAGCCTCTAGGGCGCCCACCCTCCCATCCCTGTGGATGTATTATGGGGTGAGGGTACCCGCCTTCCAGGGGACAATACTTCCGTACTACCAGTACTGTCACATTTTCAGTTTTTTTATTCTTGTTTGTATTTCTGTTCTAGTGTTTTGCTGTCAGTTTGTTAATTAGTTATGTTCTCTCAGTTTCACTGCATGTTTGCCACCAGAGTTACAGATTTGAGTTTTGAGTTTCAGTTCAGGTGTCTCGTTAATGATCTCATTAGATCCAAGGTGGCCCTGTGTTAAAGGTCTGTGTTTTGTTCTGTTCTGTCGTGTTTTACCAGTTGTTCTGTTCATAGTCAAGAGTGTTTTGTTTGTAGTTCTTTTGTTATTCAAACTTTTTCTGCTGCACTTAGATCCTTTATATTATTTGCAACTGGATTGTGACAATCATTGGCTCCTTCCGGGATTACACAATACATATTGTTTCAACGCAGTTTTACAGAAAATGCATTTTTCAATCAGCTAGTGATTGAGTACATTTTTTATGTCTGTGGGGCAAGAATAAGCCAGATTTTGGGTTAATCTTGTAACACCCTGCAGAAAGAAGTTCACAGAAACTAAGATGTCAAAAAAACGAAAGCTTGTTTGTTTTCTTTATTTTACAAAAGTTTTGTTGTTATTGTGCGTGTACACAACTAAAAGTGAACATGCTGGCTCATTTGTCGACCCCAGTTAAGCTTGTCATCTTGGCTGCTTTTAATATAGAAAGGTCTAAATGCCAATCATCATCATCATCTGGGGAATCACCTGTTATCAAAACCAAGAAGCCTGCAGTCAAATAGGGAAAGTGACAGAGCCCATGCTAAAATGAGAGTAAATATCGTATGGCTTTTGAGAGGTGGTGAGATCTGAAGAGATGACATTTCAGTGGCTCAGTATGTGGCTAATTTGCAAAGTCTGTCTGATCTGACTGAGCAATCTTTAGATCTAAACCTCAGTAATGTGACTTATTTTAAAACATTCATGTTTTCATTTGGTCAGAACAAATCGACAGATATGTTTCTTGAGATTACATTTTTTTTCCGGATAGGTACATACTGTCATGCTGATGTAGAATGACAGATCCATTTTGATGTGGTTCAGAGCCATTGAGAGAGGTGATCACCAGGGGCGATTCTAGGACTTTTATTTTAGTCCCCAGTGAGGGTATGAAAAAAAAATTAAAAAGTCAAAAGACTTTAATTTAGGGTCCAATTCTCACTATTAACTAGTATCTTATTAGTATGCATATTAAGATATTGGCTGTTTATTATTTCATTTCGGGGGCATGGCCCCTCAAGAAAATTTAGATTATTATGATCTACATATGTGCATTTTAAGATGTTCTGAATGCCAAAAAAAAAAAAACAATAGCTTGAAAACCATGTCAGTGGGCAGATATGACTGATAAAGTTTTTCCATTTTTGTCAGTGAAGAAAGTAAACATATGTTTAAAGGGGTGGTTGCATGCGATTTCACTTTTTTAACTTTAGTTAGTGTGTAATGTTGCTGCTTGAGCATAAACAGTATCTGCAAAGTTACAGCTCTGAAAGTTCAATGCAAACGAAGATATTGTCTTTTAAAATTATGGCAGTTTATTGCCTACAAAAATGGCCAGTTTGGACTACAACAAGCTTCTTCCCGGTTTGGTGACATCATAAACCCTTGCTATCAACATAAACACTGCCCCCGCGAACACGCAACAAAGTGGGCGAGGCCACGTCGCAGTCATTACGAAAGAGAGAGAGCTGTTGCAGAACTACTAACTACATTTGGCCATAACCAATCGAAGACCATTGTGTTTTTCGGAAGGATGGGCTTCACAGAAGCAGGAAGCAAACGAGCCTTTCAAAGGACAGTGGAGACAGAGGTGTGGAATAAAAGTAAAATATAAGAAAAATATGGCGTAAAAAAAAAAAAGAAGTATTAAGACATGTTATACTGCGCCCCATAAACACAAACAAGCCTAGAAAAAAAACACGGAACCACCCCTTTAACTGATATTTATATGTTTATGAATAATTTTCGAAGGCTAACAGGAAAGCTAGGTAACTAAATGTATTAAATTAATTCACACACACATTTATTACTAATCTTATGCCCAATACAAGCTGAAAAAAGTTGACCTTTTTTATTTACTGAGAGCTACAAATGGAATTATTAATTTACAATATGCACACAGTCATTACTATAAATCTTATGCCTAATCTGAAGAAAACGGCTTTGTTAATATTTCGTGTTTGTTAATTATATTATAAATTACATTACATAGGCCTATTTCAAATCAAAACGGCGAAATTAGACAAAAGTTTATTAATTTGGCTGAATATTTTTGTCATTTGTTTAACATTTCTGACTTAAAGAAGCAGCTGTCAAATATGAAATGTTTAGTTTAGCTACATATCTCGCACTTGACGTCGAGTCCTGCTGCTAAAATACATGCTCAGCCTCAGCAGCTTCTGTGAACATAATGAATCTCTGATTCGATTGGTTTTCTCAAATATTTTGACATTGACGAGCGGTGACAGACTAATGATGCTCAGATCAACGCACACACCTCTGCTCTATTCGACGCCACTGTGGACTGAAGAACCCGCTGATTAACGCAGATTAAAAAACGGGACAAAGCCAAAGCCTCCCGCCAGTTTCATATGTTTGAAAGGTTAATCACACATTTTTTAGGGGGGCTGGACAGAATTTTAGGGGGGGCTGAAGCCCCCGTAAAAAGAGCTTAGTGATGCCCATGGTGATCACAGATTCATCCATGCAAGAGGGGCAGTGCCAAAGCACAACCCATCTTAAAAGAAATAAAAATAACTCTACAAGTAACTTTGCAACTTTATGTTTCAAACAGAGATGGCGATAGAGAGGCACAAGTTCTGTACGGCAGCTTTGAATTAGGGATGGGCGATACCACTTATTTTGTTTTTTGATACAATACCAATATCGCTTTCAAGGCCAATATCGCTGATATCAATACCAATACGGTACCTCTAAACTTAAATTATTACATTTATTAAATTATTAAAATTACTAAGAGTAAAATGGGTAAAGATACCCACTTAACATTATATTTGAAAGGCATTTTAACCTTCAATATTCCTTATTTGGAATTTATTAGATTATATTTTTGTTTTCACATGGTTAAATATGTTTACTTGTAGTGGTAACCATGAATAGAACATGATCAAAATGAACTCTTAACATTAAATTTAAATAAGTGTAATTGCAAAAACTATGTAGGCTACAATTTCAATTTGTTTATTGTGAAATAACTCAAACGTATGTTTTTTGTCTTCTGATGAGTATTGTTCTGGGCTGCATTTCCAAAAGCATCAATGGTTTCTTATGATAGTTTTGGGAAACGCAGCTCTGTTTGAATACAGTGTCAGCAGTGAGCGAACGCTCTCTCTGTGATTGATTGGTTCTGTCTTGCAGCATTTGCGTGTGTACTGTATTCAGATCATGGTTCAGATGAGCAGGAAAATAGTCCTATATTGCACAATTATTCACTTATATAGGTTTTTTCATATTGCGCGCATTAAATATTTTAAATACAAATTTTAAATAAACAAAATTACTGGTAAAAAAACAACAACTTGGTATCTATATTTTTATTTGAGTATCGATACTTTTCGATGCTCACATCAGTATCGATATATCGATATTTCAAATCGATATGCCCATCCCTAGCTTTGACAAATTAGTGGTATCCAATAGACATGGCCACAGCTCTCATCTGCTATTAACACGATAAAAGCTTGGGTAGCATTTGCTAGTATTACTGAACAACATCCAACCCTAGATGATGTGAAAAACCTTCCCATATTTCATGTGTCAGGTCAGTGTTATTAAAAAACAAGGGTTTCCTTCAGCAGTAGAGTATAATTATCAAGACCTGATGGTAGGATTGGGTTTCTTTGTACAGCTGAATAGACTTTGCTTGATTTGACAGTACTAGAAAGTTTGTATAGGATTTATCCTGTTCATATTGTAATTTATAATATCTAATGTATATTTTCTCATACTGCTGTCACCTTATGTATTTTATCTTGCAATTTTACAAGCACAAAAAATTACAATTTAATGTGTTCATGTTTATTTTATTTGCAGTTGAAGTTAAGGCATGGGGCTTGATCACCTGCAATAAATTGTGTATGTGGAATTTGCTGATTATAATGTCTAATTTTAATATATTGTAATTTAATTGTATATTAGATTAAATAGTTTTTTGAAAGTCTGGCAACTATTTGGTGGAGAAGATCATAAGAGTGAGAAGAAAAACATCTTGATTAAATCCACTGGTTCTACACTTTAAAGTGTCAGCGGTGATGGAAACTTCCGGACCCATTATTGTCATCTGAAAGCGATCTTTACAATAGCAGTGCTGGTCCAAAAATGAGTGCTTTTATTGCAAACTTAAACAACACTGATGACAGCCATCATCACTAAAGAAATTGTCTACATATCGATCATCTCCAGCATTGGAATTCTAGTGATCCGTTTGGCTATTTATGCTGTTTATTTTCTCATCGAATCTAATCAAGCTGCTCCAGTTGTCGTCATAAATCTGCTTGTTTCAGATCTAATACTGATTGTTAGCATGCTACTCTGAGCCGTTAGCGTCAGCTGGATAATGTTTGATATCTCAGTGATCACAATGCATTGGAGTGGTTTATCAGTGCACCTCACTGCTGCATCAGACTAAAGCGAGTTCAGAGTGAAACAGGACACACAACATCTGTATCTACTGATATACAGCTTGATCATGTGTGAGTGATTCACACCAGACCGCTGATGTCAGCCATTCATTTATGAATGTACAGTGATTCATAATACCATAGTTCTCAAATAGCTCATTATGGCACATTCAACCACATGAAATGTGAATGAATTTAGTCACATATATTTGTGAGCATCTTTTAGTGTGATTCAATGAAAGAAATGATGCACTTCCTGTCATTTTGTTTGTGCATATGTCTGTACATAACTTCTTGTCATATTGATCTTAAAGATGATTTTACAAGATGTAAAGTGTAAGTGTGTATGTGACGTTTTAGTTCAAAATACCCCACAGATCATTTTATAGCATGTTAAAATTGTCGCTTTTCTGAGGGTGGAGCTTCAAGAGCTCGCTTTAGCAGTTACCTCACGCATGCACGCACTGAAAATGTCAGAAACTGTTCAGCCTTTTATGTTCAAACCGGAGTCGGACAATGATGGAGAGACTCACAAAGAAGTGACAACATGTAGAATGCAACAGGACATTTTGAATGGTTAGTCGATAAATTTATGTAGCTGATGTGGAGTTACTATCTGCCAAGTCATCGATTAACGTAAGAATATTCTGTCATGATAATCTATAAATCGCTCGTGTGGGAACTGTTGTAAGATGCCTACAGAGCAATAGAATATATGCTGCATTAAGATAAAACAGGTATACTTTAGTTTAATTATGGTTATAATGTGTGTTGTCATCTTGCTTTTATGACATGATTTTGCATTTGTGTTACGTACTGTATTGCAATAAATGTGAAAAGACGGTTGTGACAGACTCCTGAATGTGCTCTACTACAACAACTCTTCCTCTTCTCTAAAGCAGCCCTTTGTTGTGTGTTCCCGGGGGTGGGGTTTATGTACATTTTAGGATTAGTGATGTCATCAACCCGGGAAGAAGCTTGTTGTAATCCAAACCAGCCGTTTGTTGAAGTTCTTAAAAAGCGATTTCTGTAAAAGAAAATATCCTCCTTTACATTGAACTTTGAGCGACATAACTTTGCAGATATTGTTTATGCTCAAACAGCAACATTACACACTAATGTCTCGGTTACGTATGGTAATTTCTGGTGCACCAAAAAAGAGACTAGATCGGGGTATAAGCGAAGAGACTCAACCCCGTTTGAGGTATCATAGTCTCAACCGGCAGCTAGACGGCACACGGCGCGCTGAACACTCATACCCTCACGCGGAAGGTGAGATGAACAGCACGTCGACATGATCCCGTTCCCCTGAGAGAACATGGACCACCCACGAACACAGTCTCAACATGTTTATGCGAGAGGGATCGTGGCCATCAGGACAGGAAACAACCGCATCCAGAAACGCACGAGTGGAATGACGTCTTGAAAAAGACGCAGTGTCACACCCGTGTTGCTCTTTTGAGAGGAAACACTCTTTCAACAGTGCTGAAGCACCCAGGGGAAGACCGCGGCAGCACACAGGAGGTAAGTGCAGTCCTGTGTCTGCACTCACTGAGACAAACGCCCTCACCAAACCAACAGTTGCTGTGAGAACAGCAGTTTGTTATGCTGATGCAGCGGTGAGCACGCGATCGCGCTGATTGTGCCTTTTCGCCAACACAAAGCGTCCTTCTCGTTCTCTGGAGTATCTCTCTCTGTAGATAGGCTCTCTTGCTTCATCAACGCCGTTCGGCTCCGAAGTGAATGACTTCAGGGCGTTGCTCTCGCTTCCTGTTTATACCCGCGGCGCGGGGCAGAGCGCGAGATGCAAATCTCACACGCCAATGGCCCATTGGCCTGTTCTCTATATCTCGAAGCTGATAGGAGCTCCCTGAAGTGATCCCAATTCGTCGGTACAGCCGACGAACGTCGAACGTGACCTGAAAGGGAACTGAAAGGGACTGAAAGGGAACTAAAAGTGAAATCATAATCAAGGGCCCCTTTAAAAGTAACATATGTAACTTATTTTTGTTTACATTTAACAAAATGTAAATAATGAGTCAATACATTTTCAATCCTTCTTCCAAAACATGTTTTTGTCTTACCCTGATTCACTATGGTAAGCCTGTTATAAGCATTTATAATGTAGACAGAGACAGATGCTTTTCACGTGAAATTGCGTACATACATGACTCATCTGTGCGTGTATCATCATATCCGTAATTAGAGAAAAGTTGCTCCAGCTACTTTGACGAGTGTGGAAGGGGCATAGATTAGTTGTCACAATTAAAGGTTGACATGAAGTAGCTAAATCTCCAACCTCCAGGGAATAACCCGTTTTAAACAAACGCCGAACAGAGGAGTGTCTGCTGGCAAAAGAGAACGAAACAGAGCTCGTAATAAAACAAGAATCAACATTGGCTTGGCTTTTCAGAGATGGGATTTCAAATGTTGTAAAAGCAATGCAGAGATGGCGTTGTTATTACTGAACAGGTGTGTAAGTTATTTAATTGAACAGCTTGAGATCCTTTCCATCTAAACTGGTTATGAATGTTTTATGAGCAGTAGGATAATCTCTTTCTTTCTTTAGTTATAAGAATCATATTCCTTTGAATAGTCAGACAGAGCTGAAGCCAAAACAATGTTATTCTGCAAAATGCATGCAGTTTTGTGTTTTAATCGCTAGAGGGCCAAAAGTTTCATACTGTACCTTTAAAGTAGTTTGAAACTTCCTGAATTGCTAATGCCAAATTTTAATAACAGAGAAATAAATAAAAAAGCTAATTTCTTCTGTCAGACTCATTCAGTAACTGTCACAATTAGTGATGCATGATTTATCGACCATATCAGTTATCAGTAGACACAACAATAAAGAAAAATATTGAACAATGTGAACAATGGTTCCGATATAAAATGACCATGTAGATTCAATTCAAACAACCTAACTGAACTGAGTAAAATCCACAAAAACTATACTTATATGTGAGTATAATGGATCTTTTTCAGGTTAACTTCAAGCTAGCATAGTGAACATTAGCATGCTAAATGTAACTTTCCTCTTATGCAATGTAATTGCTCATTAAAACAGGATCAATTTTGACTTCATGTTGACTTGGTCTACAACAAAAGCACAAAACATCCCATTTTTGGCAAGAGGACCAGTTTTGGATGGAAAACAAAGTTCATAGCCAATAAATTAAATCTACCGGACATTCAGTCATAATTTTATTATGACAATCAGAATGATTGTGTAAATCAGTCAAAAAACAATTCTTCCATAAATTGTTGCAACATCACAGTAAATCCAACAGACTATGCTGTGTAATCTTCATTCACTTGTCCAATTGAATATGGTGTTTACCTCAGCTGTATTCTATGTTAAACTAGATTAATGAAACCCTCCACAGACACTAAAATATTTACTAGTATTCAAGCACTAGATTACTTATAGTTCACTGGACAATTTGAATATACTTAACTTTCTTTTTTCGAGCATTATTATTTGAGTTCCTTGTATCTCATTGACTCTTGATAATAAGTGTCAGTTGAATAAAACTAAATCCCAGCACTCAGCATAAGTGTTTCACACACTTAAATGCACACACTCCTTGACCTCTAAATTAACCGGTGTGGTCTTTGGGGGTGTTACTATCATTAGGCTTAGATGTTAAATAATGAATCAGTGCACACTGACAATCTAACAGGCAAAACACTGCAAGGCGTTTAATGAACCATTACGATAATACACACCTGACACGCTGCTTTGAGACATTTTAATATTCCATGTGCATGTGTGTGACAGAGACAGGTTGCTCGATGCCCATCAATTATAAATGCAGACATGATTAATTAAGCAACTTTTAGAGGAGAGGAAGCAGAAGCCGAGAGAAGACAGGTATCTTCTGTCTCTTTTTCTCTGTTTCCCTTTAAAGTGATGAGGCTGATATATTGTCATGGTTTTCTGACACCAGCTGGTCTCTCAGACGTTGAGTAAGAATAATATGATCTGGGCATGTGCGGAAAATACACACATACACACTAAAGGTATGGACATCTACAAACCAGTTTATCAGATAACACAGTGAATCCATTTGTTTCTTAGGCGACAGTGCAAAGCAAAGACGTAAAGGAAAAACACAAGCATTTGAGAAGGAGATGACCTGTTATGCAACCGAAAAGTTGCAAAGTCTGGCCAATTGCAATCTCGCTGCTCCTGAACTAAGCAAATTTACGATAAGTTAATCTTAAAGGAGTCCTATTATTATTATTAAAATTTCTTTTAGTGTGCAATGTTGCTGTTTGAGCCTGAAAAAGGTCTGAAAAGTAACAAAGCACAAAGTCACTCCAAAGGGAGTTAGATCAGTAGTCACTGTTTCTGAACTCCCTGAAACGAGGCGTTTCAGGGAGTTCAGAAACAGTGATTACTGATCTAACTCCCTTTGTAGTCGTGAGTTGTAAGGTTGTTCCTTTTCTTCCAGGAACAAACACGTCACATATTCCTCATTTAAATAATTTCTTCCCAAGGCATATGCAAAAAGGGTTGAGGCCTGGTTGAGTTTTGTTAGTAGTGTGTTAATAAACTTGCGGCAATGGTAAGGGGCGTCACATTTCAAAAACACGCTTAAAGCGGTTGACCAATCAACAACACACCTTTCTGAAGGAGGGGCTTCATAAAGACAGGAACAAAACTGGGTTACTGACAGACTGGGAAGAGAGGTGCTGCAATAATGTAATGTAATGTAATGTTTTTTTAAACATTCAGAAAACCTATTCTAGTAGAGCCCCAAAACAAAATTAAGACTTTGTAAAAGGGCATAATAGAATAGGTCCCCTCTAATACTGCGCCTCCAAATCAATACAGTTTGAAAGGGCTTTGAAGTGGAATAGGGTCTTATCTAGCAAAACTATTGGTCATTTTCTAAAAAAAAAATAAAAATGTATATACTTTTTAACCACAATTCTTGTGCTGGTCTGATTTGGACTTTCAACTACTGAATTTCAAATGTACCACTTTCCACTACAGGTACACAACTTGCAAAAACATCTCAATCTCAATCATTTATGTCATTGCTCTCTAGAATACTGATTGGTCAACACAATCTAATGGCAATTTGTTCTATTTTACGTTTTGGCGAATTGGTGGCTAATTCATATATTTCTATGATATCAATCGTATGTTTTTATACAACCTGCCTAAGCCCCTAATGGTTAGGTGTGGTGAGAAGCAGGACGAGGCCAAGAGCTGTGGGAAACGAGCGATGTCGGTGGCGCGAGTGTTAATGAGAGTCACCCGCATGCCACACCATTCGCGAGCCCCACAGAGGAACTCTGGAAAGATAAAACTAGGATTGATGACAGTGATGGACGAGAGAGGACCAGGGGCCCGTTTCAATAAGGAGGTTCAACCAACTCTGAGTTTAAACCTGAACTCTGAGTTGACTTACTCTGAGATGGGAAACTCTGAGTTTTGGGTTTCAGAACAGCTGAATTGAGGTACCGGTAGTTCAATCAACTCTGAGGAGACTGACTCTGAGTTAAGCACATGCACCACGACTATAAAAAGCCACGATCAATGGAGCTCCGAAATTACGATTCACCATGGCAACAGCACCCAACAAAAAGATGTTTGCATACTTCCGGGTCAATATGTAAGTTTAATTCTTAATTATTTTAATTACGTTAAATTTTCATGGTATCCAAAAGGCAAAAAAAGAATGTGGCAGCAGCTAAAAGTGAAAAATAAAAACATAATTCAATCAGGTAAAGCTTTAAGCATAAAAGGTTCATTTGTGTAGGTTTAATGACTTTACAAACATTTGACATATTAAATAAATAGCATTCAGTGTCCAATGTGAAGCAGCTTTTCCCACGTAGACCCTTTTCACAGACTGTGATGACGTGTTTTAATGGTCATCAATATCATAAATCCTGCAAAATTTTTTATTTTTTATTTTTATTTTTTTTATATATGTACATTTATAACACTAATATTTTGTATTTTATTACTTTTGCATCAAATTACAAAAAACAAGTTCCCGCTGCTGTGAGGGTGTTTCTAATACAGCGTCTATGGGAGTGATGGTGAAAAATAATATCTTTCTCTCTTTTCACTTCCGTTATCAATCTCACTCTATTTTTTCCCTCTTTTTGAAAGTTGTGAAATCACTATTGTGGAGTTTTTCTTTTGCTATTTGAGCAAATGGGGACACAAAAATATATATTTAATGTATTCTCTCATTCACCGCTATAAAAGTTCATTCAACTATGACGACTTCAGCTTCGGAAACCCAGAAATGTGAAAAGGGTCTATGCTCTTTTCACACAATTAAATGTTCTCTAATCCCACCTGTTACAGTTATTAATCAGGGTAATGACATTAACATTTGGCCAGCCAAACACCAGCACCACTGACAGATGAAGAGGAGATGGAGGAAGAATATTAACATCCAACAGGAAAAAAGAATAAAGCATTTGTAGGAAATAAAGATGACCGTACAATTGTAAATAAATGTATTTAACAGCTGTGGTGGTGGTTATGGCATATATCTCATACTACCATCTGGCAGCATCCTTCCATTCCATTCAATAATCCATTTTCAGAAAGTGTAATGATGGGAATATGAGTGTCATCAATGCATGCATCCAACCACTGGAAATCCTAAAGGAAATTCTAATTATTAGGTTACTTCTAGAGGTTAATCAAGTGAATGTCAGGATCCTTCCTGTATAAAAGGACATGCCATTTTTGTCACTTTGACAGTGTCCTCATGATGGAAATATTAGCAATGAATGAATGTTCCTGCACTGCAAAAAATGCTTTTCTTACTATGTATTATTTTCAAGTGGCAGATAATTGATTTTGTTTTAAGTAAACTTCGCTTACTTTAGATTTAGATTAAATTTATAATTTTTTTATATTTGTACAAAATACTCAGTAAGAAAAGCATTTGTGGCATTTGAATAAATTAATTAAGTATTTAAACACCCCTGGCCCTTTAAAAAGGGGAGGAGACTGAAAGAAACTCTGGGTTTACCAAAGAAAACATGCTCCAGACCAGCTTAGGTTCACAGAGTAAGTTACCCTTGTAACTGACTCTGAGTATAAGTTACCTCTCTGTTAGAAACGGCTTGACTTACCCTGCTTTCTCGAGTATGACATACCTCCCATTCTGAAACAGAAAACCCAGAGTTTCCCTTATTTCAGGGTTAACATACTCAGAGTTTTCACTTAACCTCCTTTCTGAAACGGCCCCTGGTCAGTTGTTGTTTTGTTTTAGTTTATGCGGCAGTCGTCCATGAGGGGCTGCCGCTTTACTTTCATTTTGTTGTTTATGTCTATTTTCTAATTAAAGTAATTTTATTTGTTTGCCGGTTCCCGCCTCCTCCTTCCTACATTGTTACATTAGGTTTAAGCTTTTTTCCTAAAAAATCATATGTTGTCATACTAATCAAATCATACAAATTCAAACGAAATTGACAGCTCATACAATAATTACATTTTCTCATGAGATAGGTTGGTTAATTTCAGCATTCTGTAGCATAATAATGTATAACTATAACTGAACATTGTTTCAACTGATTTCCTACACTGTTCTTATGTCTCTCATGCATTCTCTTTTCTCAAACGATGACAAGTTCAACTCAAATTTTAATTTAATGTCAATTTGTTTTTATTTCCTTGTCAAGTATCCATAAGCAAGATAACATATTGCCATTCATTCTCACAAAATAAACCCCTCCTAAACATCTTGTCTGGGTTTATTTTGCAATAACAACCAGCTCACATATCAGACAGAACAAATACAGAGGGTTTCGCACCACGTCATGCATCTGTTCATCATCATTTCTGCTTTCTGTTGCTCTACGTGCCCACTTCCTGTTTCTCCCACTATCAATTCCTCCACCTCATTACTTCCCTTCTATCGTATTCCCTCCCGCTCTTTCTTTTGTATAATCTCTGTGATAGTGAAATCTGTTCTCATTTCCAGAATCCAGCCAGCAACTGTGTGATCCGAGAGTTAAACAGCAGAACAGAGAGAGAGAGGGAGAGGGAGAGTGGCATGAATTGGTGATTGATTTATTGGAGCAGAGGTCCTTCAATGGCCCTGTAATGCAAAAGGGGCATTAATCACACTCTTACCTGAATGCGGGTGGGTGTACGTATAACGCTGGAGTGATGGCGTCCCGAGAGACATGATGCCCTGACTAAACCATTGATACAGAACAGAGCACTTATGCAAAACTTCACTGTGAGTCTTTTCATCACCGACACTCAATGTATAAAAGAGGCCATTCATCAAGCAATAGAGCAGACAGCAGAATGCTTTAACCGTCTGTGTACTAAACAAGGATTGATCTCCTTGCATTCATCACAAGGCTCCTCTGAGCCAAAAGTGTGTTCACATCTTCATTAAAAGATAAATGATAATCTGACACATAGGCACACCCAGGGAGTCTATAGTACACAGCGAGGGACATCAGTTATCATTCACATCCATCTCAACAGCAGGTGCCCTGCTGCTAAAGGACCCCCTGGAAGTATGTGATTTGATATCTACCGTGGAATTTTTGAGCCAATCAGCAGAGCCGTGAATATCATGTGACTATTCTAAAACCACAGGATTATGATGTCATCGCAACACTGAAGTTAATTTCACTCTTTTAAGAGCCTTCGACCTAACTCAGACACTGATTTAGCATCTGCCATACTATGATTAATTTAAATGTTTATGTTGCTAGCAGAATTATTTAAAGACCCCCTATTGGGATTTTTGAGTGAATGAAAACATCCTGCAAAGTTTTAAATCTGAAAGTGCACCGTATAAAAAGTTATCGTTTCTCGTAAGAGTCGACTCTGAGTCAGTTAAACAAATTGTTTTTCAAACAAATCGCAAGCCGTTTTGTTGTGACGTCAAGACGAAACATTAGCATATTGGCCATCCACTTGTTGCGCACGCACGCCGCCCAGACACCAGAGAAACCTTGAACACTGCAGTGGATACTGTATAGCATCATGTCGAGAAGACGCTGTGCTCTACAATGGGTTTATTGTGTGTGGTGAGGTTGGCGAGGGACATGGGAGGAGCGAGCGGGACCGGTGAGTGATTGAGAATGAGCACCACCTGCGAGTCACACCGGTCTCGAGTCCTCTCATGAGGGAGCCCGGAGACATATAAGGACGAAGAGAGAGGGCCACGCTTGGAATTTTATGTTGTGTTTTGTTTATGTTTGTTTTGTACGTAGGCGGCAGTCGTCCGTGAGGGGCCGCCGCCGATTATTTTATTTTGTTGATTTATTTGATTAAAGTTGTTAAGCGTTCGCCGGTTCTCGCCTCCTTCTTCCCACACGAACAAACATTACTACATTGGTGCTGAAGCCCAGGAGGAAGGAGACATGCTGTCGAAAAGCCCTCGCTGCTGAGGGGGATCGTGGTGCTGAGGAGTTCGAGCAGCACGGAAGAGCGAAGAACGAGTGCTGGAACGAGTGAAGAGAGATCCGGTGGGATGAAGAGCTCACTGCCGTGCCCCTGGGTCGAAGTGGGGTGGCTGCTGTCCTAGAGGGAGTGGAGTAGTCGCCAGCGTTTGCGGTGGGCTGAAGCCTGCTGGCGTCCGCCATGTTGAGGAGGAGCAGGGAGCGCGGGACTCGCTGCCTCCTGCCCTTGACAGGAGGAGCCACAGCCAGCTGCCAGGGGGTGGAGGATGATCGAGCCGTCCACCGAGCATCCAGTACCATCGCATGGCACCGGGAGGAAGAGCCTCTCAGCGGGCTGAGGACAGAGTGGCAGTGTGTCAGGGAACCGGTTATTTTTATTTTTTTCCTCTATGTTGTGTTTTGTTTATGTTTGTTTTGTACATAGGCGGCAGTCGTCCGTGAGGGGCCGCCGCCGATTATTTTATTTTGTTGATTTATTTGATTAAAGTTGTTAAGCGTTCGCCGGTTCTCGCCTCCTTCTTCCCACACGAACAAACATTACTACATTGGTGCTGAAGCCCAGGAGGAAGGAGAGACATGCTGTCGAAAAGCCCTCGCTGCTGAGGGGGATCGTGGTGCTGAGGAGTTCGAGCAGCATGGAAGAGCGAAGAACGAGTGCTGGAACGAGTGAAGAGAGATCCGGTGGGATGAAGAGCTCGCTGCCGTGCCCCTGGGTCGAAGTGGGGTGGCTGCCGTCCTAGAGGGAGCGGAGTAGTCGCCAGCGTTTGCGGTGGGCTGAAGCCTGCTGGCGTCCGCCATGTTGAGGAGGAGCAGGGAGCGCGGGACTCGCTGCCTCCTGCCCTTGACAGGAGGAGCCACAGCCAGCTGCCAGGGGGTGGAGGATGATCGAGCCGTCCACCGAGCATCCAGTACCATCGCATGGCACCGGGAGGAAGAGCCTCTCAGCGGGCTGAGGACAGAGTGTGTCAGGGAACCTGACCAAGAATTTTTATTTTTTTCCTCTATGTTGTGTTTTGTTTATATTCATTTTGTGTTTATTGTTTGATTAAAGTTCTTAAACGTTCGTGTTTCATATTATGTTAGTATCTGGCTAACCGGCTAACTCACGTTATTACTGTCTTACTGATATACTACTGTAAATCAGCTGTGGGCTGCAGTATTACCTAAAACTGTGTCTATTAATGCAGATTGTCTGTAATTCTTACTACTTTGAGTAAAGATAAAGGATGGAGCAAGATTTGCTTTACAAACTTTAATGTTAACTTACATCAGTCATTCGCATTAGTGCTCGACTAATGTATGCGCTGTTATTGATACATTTCCCGCATGTGCATCGCAATAAATTAGAAACACACGCACACTAATCAATGGACGCACACTTAATTAATGGACGCACACTTGCTAATGCTGATGGCTTTACAGTTTAAACATCTCATAATGTACCTCAAACGGAGCAGCATCACTGAGAAACGTCCTGCTCAAGGTTCGGTTAGAATAACTAGATATTCCATTGTTTCGTCATTGATTCGGACTCACACTGGGATTGATGTAAAATCGACTTCATCGTTACTGTCTTTACAGTACAACCGCTGAGCTTTAGGAAGCCTCCGGACGTAGCTGGAGTTCAGTTATGGTAATGGACGTTTAGCTTCCAAAATATGCACTGTACGCGGTACACCAATCCCAAAAGACTGGGCCATCTGACCAATCAGAGCTGAGTAGGCTCGTGGAAAGGAGGGATTTAGAGAGACCGATTCATCCATCGAGTCGTTTGAGAAACATTGAGAAACGTGGTGATCAATGTATATTATGAGAAAATGTAAGTGTTTTTTTACCTTTGATGCATGTAAACCTGTTGTTGGAGACCTCCAAAACTAAATTAGGAAACTTTAAAATAGCATAATAGGGGCACTTTAATCAGAATGCACAGATATATTTGAATGGCTGCAAAAAAAGGAATTGTTCACCCAAAAATGAAAATTCTCTCGTCATTTATTCACCATTATGCTATCCCTGATGTATCAGACTTTCTTCAGATAGACACAGACAAAGATTTTTAGGAATATAATCAATCTCTGTGAGTCCATATAATGGAAGTGAATGGGTGCCGCTCATATGACGCTTGAAAAACCACATATCGCGACTGTGATGATAATTTTTATAAGTATAATGATGACAGAGTTTTTCAGTTTTGGGTAAAGTATCCCTTTAATAGGGAACAATGTATTTTGGCTGCAGAATGATGTAGTTACAACATTCTATCAGCAGGGTAGAATGAATGAAGCTGAATAGAAATACAGAAAGAAATGTGAACTCCACACACAGGCTAGCAGTTAAAAAGAACCATTGTTAAAGAACTAGTTAAAAAAAAAACCTCATGCTGTTTTCCGTGGAACACAAATGGATATTTAACTCATTAAATTATAATTGTCCTCTCTAAAATGCTCTGAAATGTCATTCATAATCATATTTAGATTAAAACAACGTTGCAGGCTGACAGCAAATGCAATTATCAATTTGAATATAGAAAAATACTGATTATTGTCAAGGAATAATAATTTCAGTTTCAGTCTGTTCATCACATAAAACTCGTTGAAAAGCATTCTTCAGAAGACATAGCGCACACGTCATATGGAATACTTTTTTCATGGGTTTGCTTGACAGACTGTTTGACTTGGCATTTTGTGATCTGTGGATATGTTTTAAAAAACAGTAGTTAGGTATGGAATGAAGTAATGAATTTAAATAAATCAATAGTTTATGATAATAATGGTCACCTGTGGAAGCCTCAGCCTCAGTGTTCCTGCTTGTGTCTGTGATGTCATCAGGCTTTACTATGGTGCTGTCCGTGGTGCTGAATCAACTTAAGCTGTAGAAGCTGCTTCAAAATGTCAAATCTTATTTCTTCACTCATGTGACGTACGCACAGCCTTAGATTTAACAGAGACGACGGTGGCCAAGCCTCTGTAGCTCAAGACTTACTTAGCACTTCATTTACACAATCTAACATGACACTCTTAAAAGGGAAATTAGGCTGTTCTACTTAGTTTACAGTGACAAAACATAAAATCATGTCAAAAGGGGATATGTAAGACTAAAGTATTTTAGAATTTGCAGATACTATTGCTTTAATAAGCTGCTTTTTTCATACTGTTGGGATTTTGGAAAATGGGTGGATGAATGATTCAGCTGTGGGCGGCATCTCATGGCGAGACTTGGGAATTCATTCAGCGCGCGACTCTCATAGTGCATTATGGGTATTCTCTAGATGTTGAGCATACATCAGTTGTACACTTGTTATTGCGGTGCATTGTGGGATTGAATGAGTGCACTCAATCCGCTATGGTTTTGGACACCACTACAAATGTCAGTCCCCTCAAATAGAGCCCTATTTAAAGGTATAGTGGGCGATTTCTGATACAGCCCTAGTGTGTGCCAGTGTGTTTCCTTGATTAATGATTCCATTCACCTGTTGTTCAATATACTCATTTAGTCTGTGTATACTGTATATACTCCCTGTTTTGTTCAGTTCTTTGTCCAGTCTGGTCTTGGTTAAATGGATGTGTTTCCTGAGAATTTTTGGATTAAAGAATATATTATTCCTGTTGTGCAGTTCATTGTCCCACAACCACACATGACAGAAGACCGGAACTTAACAGAAGTAATTTTTTGCTGCGTTTTCATTTTCCCCTTTTATTGTGATATGGACCTGCCTTGGAGTAGAGGGACCTTCCACTGGAGGGCCATACCCGGGGAATTTCTCAATCTAGCATGCCAAACTCGCTACCCGGATCTTTTATTACACCAGCCTTAGCGAGTGGTCCAGGGAAAGAGTTTGTGGAGTAGGTGCTGGTATGTAACGGATCACCTTTTACCAAGGAAGCCCTGCCCACAATCCCGCCGCTGTGGATGAGTCTTGCATTCATCATTCATAAACCGTTTTGCACTGCATGGATGCGCAGTCTAGCTTCCAGTCACCAGCTCTGTCCTGGCAAGATATTTTCCTGGCTCCATGTCAATCCTCCGAGTCTTGGACTCCACCTCGACCCTCCGACCCTTCAGTGTCTCCTTGGCTCCACGTTCCCTCAGCGACACTGGGGATCGTCAGTCCTTTGACTCCACCGGGCTCCCTCATCCCTCCAGCCCCATCTTGGTCAGGAGTCAATCGTACTACACCATGGTCTTCCACTGCTCTTTCTGCGACTCATCCCTCCATCCCTGTGCTCTGTCTAATTCCTCCTTCCCTCCAGCATTGCCTTGGTCCTCGTTTCCTCCGGCTCCACCCGACCTGCCAAGCCCCCTGTCTCTACCTCAGTCCCGCAAATCTGCAGTTCTGCCTCAGCCCTTCTGATCTCTGGTGTCACCTCAGATCTCCATCTCCTCCATTCCACCTGAGACTCCTCCACTGTCGTCTCTGTCTCCATCAGTTGTCACCATGGTGTTGTTGAAGGCTTCTCCACCATGGCCCCTCCCTCCATTGACGCCGCCGTGGACCTCCTCTGCTCCTGGCTCCTTCTTCCTTCCACTCCCCCATGGACAGTTTTGCCTGCCTCTGACTGTGTTCGTCCATCCTCCTGTTCCTTGTCCTCCTCCAGCCGGACCCCCCGCCCTCCTTCCTCAGTTGGACTGTAACGGTGCAAGGATGCACGTTTCCGAGGGAGGCGTATTGTAACGTACTATCTATTCTGGTTGAGTTTCATTGTGTTTCGTTTCTGTTTTGCCTGTTCCTGTTTGCCTGTGTGACCAAGTTACCTTGTGTGTGCCAGTGTTTTCCCTTGATGAATGATTCTGTTCACCTGTTTTTCAATGAACTCATTTAGTTTATGTATATACACCAATGAGGCATAACATTATGACCGGTGAAGTGAATAACACTGATTATCTCCTCATCACGGCACCTGTTAGTGGGTGGGATATATTAGGCAGCAAGTGAACAATTTGATGTGCTAGAAATAGGAAAAATGAGCAAGCGTAAGGATTTGAGCGAGTTTGACAAGGGCCAAATTGTGATGGCTAGACAAGTTTTTTAGACACAGTTTTCCTGTGTTTCCTTGAATTATTCTTGCCATACATTTGATTGTACTACAGCCACACTTGACAACTGGATGAATAAGCGTTTTCGATCAAATCTCTTGAATGAAAGATTCAATGACAAATACAATTTTAACAGTCACTTGTTGCCCCCTGGTTGTGTGACAATGTAATTGATGCAATCTTTATTTGAAACATCAAGTTTCAAACTGTGATTTTGATCCTACCATATATCATTGTTTATAGCCAAACTATTACGTTTTACCCCGGTACTCCTGTGATTATATATATATATATATATATATATATATATATATATATATATATATATATATATATAGTTTTAAGAAATCAAATAAATCACTTATGTGTATTCACAGGTTTTCAGTCGTTTGTAGTATACAGTAAATACACCTCTATCTGCAGGTCCAACTTCTGCCGAGTCAGTATTATGAAAGATGTTATGAAGGAGAAAGAAAACTCCTGGCTACTCAAAAGTAATTGAAAAGCACAAGGCAGTGGGGATGATGGTTACAGGAAAATATCCAAGTCATTGAATATCCCATGGAGGACAGTTAAATCAATAATTAAGTATGGCACAGCTATAAATCTATCTAGAGCAGGCCATCCTCAAAAACTAGGAGAGAAAAAAGGGAGGCCAATGACAACCTTAAAGAAGATGAGAGCAAAGCTGAGCTTTATAAAACACAGCACATCTCCAGAAAGTTAGAGACATCCTTGAGGTCTCTTCTGAAACTCTAGGAGACACACGTAAGAGTACTGAGGTTTATTTCTCAAAAGGAAATCTAACAAGTACAAGCAAGAGGTTTAGTATCAATTTCCTCCACAATTAACCTCATTGCGGCGCTTCCTTAATGATTCCATTAACGATTCTTTCATTAGGCCTCCTTGAAGAATAACTGAGTCTCACTATACTTATAATAAATGTACTTAATAAAAGCAAAACTGCTTTGTTAACGCTTTTTAGACTTTAAACAGACTTTTTATTACTATTTAATCTCTTCATCATCTCCAACTTCATTATATAAACAATCAGTTTAAATCTGCACTGATTCAACTCTTGCAAAACTCAAACACAACATAACATTAACAGTTACACCAGTATGTCACGTATGTCATCACACCAATTAATATTGGCCATTAGAACTGACTGATAAGAATCATTTGTTTGCAATGTGGTGTTGTTTTCTGCAACCAGAACAATGCAATAGTTAGATAAATATCAACCAAACTCAAATAAAAGAGTTAGTTTGCTGTTGATTCGATGCATGAAAAAGTGGATCTCTGTTCCTAAACCTAATTACAAAAGCGTACAAAAACAAAACTTGGGAATGGACACTGTTATGAGATGGATCAAAAGAATAAACATACAGAATCAGGCCACAAAACTGTTTTCAAAGAGCCAAATCTATAACACGTGCACAGAGACTGAATATTAAGGTGAGAAAACATCACAAGGCTTCTGAAAAATATGTGGTTAATATTGAATGCGGAGTAGTTTGTACTTCTACATTTTTTATCAAAGAAAATTTGCTTCCATCCAATATCAACATTCTGCTGTCATTTCTCTCAGGAAACATGTTTATCTTGCTCCTCATTTAAATGAAATGGAGAGAGAGAGAGAGAGAGAGAGAGAGAGAGAGAGAGAGAGAGAGAGAGAGAGAGAGAGAGAGAGAGAGAGAGAGAGCGGGATGTAGAAAGCAGAACGCATAATCAGGTGCAGGTCTTCGGCATTTCATTTGCAGACTCGTTCAAGTCAGGGTGATTAGTGCATGGTGAAATTTGATTAGCCTCTTTCTGAGCGCGCTAATTGAAAATGCTCTCACCGTGTATAATCAATATCACACAGTTTTGCACGCTCAAAGACTGATTATGGACGCAAGAACCTGCAGCCACACACACGCAACAACCTTCTCTCTCTCTAGTTGTATAGTCTTCTCACAAAAAAAAAATAGCTGGACAACATGTTTAGATGGTTCTTCCTTTGCTAATTGCGCAACTTGAACTCTAAATTAATGAGGCTGATATAGTGCACTTCAGTGTTTGTGTGGGAATAACTTCACTTCGAGTACAGCATCTCTCCATCAGTCCCAGCAAATGGCCTAATGCTGCCTTCAAATCCCCTGGGACGCTCATACTTACAAGTGCGGAAGTCGTAATTATGATGTGATGGGTGTTCAAGTGATTTTGGTCGTAATAAAATTGACGGATTAGGCAATTTCGTATTCCTCTCTCACTTGTATAATGAACTTGGTGGCAAACACAGGAAGTTTTTTAGCACTAACTAAATAAAACTGCAAAGGATGCGCACAACGTGTGTAATTGATATTTATTGGTGTATTTTATCATTCTCGAGCTGCCATAAACTGGCTGAGAAGGATTTGCTGGTAAGATTTATTGCTATTCTGCATTAACAGTAGCCTACACAAGATGCATTCTAAATTGCACAGTAAACTTAATTATGATCAATACGATTTGCTTCCATCATGATTCTTCAAATGCAAGTCGGAGCTTAACGAAAATCTTGGCAAATACGACATTGCGGTGGCGTTCATGTGCACTCGCCTCGTGAATATAATTATTGCGACATGACCTGAAGGCAGCATTCGCATTAGGATTATTATATTAGCATGAGGGACGACTCAAAGCTTATGTAGGAAACCAATAAATCAATAGTAAACTTGCACAGACACTGGGATAACAGTGATTATAATGAGGTAAAAATGAGAAATTATAACTTACTATTCACCCGGAAAGACGAATCACCAATAAGATTGTTGTTTCTCCTAGTTAGCAATGAGATACAATGAAGAGAAGACAACTTTTATTATTTCAAAGGACTTTTACGGGAAACATTTGTCAAAGTTGACATTTCCAAGGCCATGAAGTGTGTTACTGAAACACTACATATCATGCACATTTTAACATTCTGTCTTTCAGTCTACATTGGGAAGGCAATGTGACCTTCCTCTGACGTGAGATCCATCATTTGATTTCTTCACTGACATGTTCTGAAAGGTCTTTTAAAGGAGTTCGATTGATTTTATATTGATCAAATCTACAGTAAAAATTAAATGGGCCTGTTTCGACCTCAATTGTGGAACACTGAGTGAAAATTGTCTCGCCTCACCAGCTCCAGTTATGCTATGAAGGCTGTATCCACAATTCAGAAGACATAAGAAGTCTTATGTATGGAAGCTTGTTTCCGTCAAATAATCATTTTAAAAAAAGGTAATTGCGAGTTTTTATCTCACAATTCTGACTTTTTTCCCCTTGCAAATCTGAAAAATAAAGTCATTTTTTTTCTTGCCGCAAGTTTTTCTTTTTTTCTCAGAATTGCGTGATATAAAGTCAGGATTGCAAGAAAAAAATCTCACAATTCTAACTTTATATCTCGCAATTCTGACTTTATAACTCACAATTGCGAGTTATAAAGTCAGAATTGCGAGATGTAAACTCACAATTGCGAGTTATAAAGTCAGATTTGCGAGATATAAAGTCAGAATTGCGAGATATAAAGTCAGATTTGCGAGATATAAAGTCAGAATTGCGAGATATAAAGTCAGAATTGCGAGATATAAAGTCAGAATTGCGAGATATAAAGTCAGAATTGCGAGATATAAAGTCAGAATTGTGAGTTGTAAACTCACAATTGTGAGATAAAAAGTCTAAAAAACTGTTAAAATGTTTTATTCTGTGGGGGAAACAAGCTCCCATACAGTTCATAAAGGCTGATTGAATACAAAAAGTAATTTTGTGAAATATTACTATTTGAAATAACTGTTTTCCATTATAATATCTTGTAAAATGTAATTAGGGTCAAAGCACCTCTGCTCTGTTTATTATTATTATTCCGATTCTTCTCCAAAATGAATCACATTTTTGAGGGCCTAAACATGCTCGACAACTCATGAAACTTTGCGCACGCATCAGAACTGGCAAAAAATGTATATCTGATATGGGTTTCAGAATTCGGTGGGGCAAAATGGCTCAATAGCGCCACCTATAAAATTGACAAAAAAGTATCTTGGAGCAAAGCCCTAAACACAGCCATTTTGAATTTTTCTCTGCGATTTTTGTAGAGTATTTGCCATTTCCAGGCATTGTACTTGAACAAACTCCTCCTGGAGTTTTAATCGGATCATATTCAAATGTGGTGAGTGTAATCATAAGGCCTTTGCTATGCTAGATTGTAAAGATCTTGAGCTTTCATCGAAGGGCGTGACCCTGGCAGCCTGACAAATTTCAATGTTTCGCCATGAAACAGGAAGTTGATTCAGAAAACTTCACATGTTTGATAAGAGTCCAATCCTTAACACATGTCCATGCCCATATTCAGTTCTAGTCATGAAATAATGTAAATAATGTATCGCTATCCATGTTAGATATAGATCGGGTCGCTAAACACCCGAATATGTAAGAATGTTTGGTGAAACAGTCATGCATTTAAGGGTTAAATAGAAATCTTGTTGTAACATTATGAATGCCTTCACTGTCACTTTTAATCAATCCAACCTTGCTGAATAAAAGTATTAATTTCTTTTTAAACAATCTTACTGACCCCAAACCCCAAACGGTAGTGTACTATCTTCATTTTGAGGCTTTTCTTAACAAATATTCATATATGCAATATCAATTTTTATATCAATTAAAACCTACATTCATTGTTCACATGTCTAACACATTCATTGTTCACATGCCTTTGCTTACCATGTCTATAGAAAAAAAATTCCCCCTACACACGATTTATTTCAGTTTTCAAGCCGATCTGTCGAGCTGACCCCTCTCAAGTCTTCAGGAAGTGAAGTGAACTGGTTAGCTCACCACGGGGTGTAGCATCCGTGCGTTTCTGCGGTCTGCAGGGGGTGTGTATTGTATGCAAGACAAAATGTGTGCGTGTTCCTGAGCATCTCTCTCTCTCTCTCTCTCTCTCTCTCTCTCTCTCTCTCTCTCTCTCTCTCTCTCTCTCTCTCTCTCTCTCTCTCTCTCTCTCTCTCTCTCTCTCTCTCTCTCTCTCTCTCTCTCTCTCTCTCTCTCTCTCTCTCTCTCTCTCTCTCGACAACCAGATGATGCAATTTCCTATCTAATTAAAGACTTCAATCAAGCAATTAAGCCCTACAGTCAAATTACCCGCCTACTCGTCCAAACATCTTGAATCTGCCAAAATACCACTTGTGTTTTTCTTTCTGTGCTGGTAAATTATCAAAAGCAGTCAGGCTAAAACTCACCTCCAGTCCTATCTGAGACAGACGCTAGCTGCTATGACTCACAACGAGCTTTATCTTTAGAAAAAACATGATTTGAGCTTCCGCTTTAACCACACAACTGGGCATCATTACACAGCTGTGCGGTCAGCAAGGGAGGCGAAACGGAGAAGGATACATTCATTTCTCACAGAGACGGTCTGGCAAACACGTATATACGTATGTGTGCAAAGAGACTCTTTTCTGTACACACGCAGCCTCTCGCTTTCCCGTGGGAAGCTGTAATAGCCAGTTTAGCCAGTGGAGCTAAACCTGGTGCTGGGTTGAGGCACCGGGCCCATTACTCTTTCGCGCTCTGCTTTAATGGGACGATCCGTCACAGGGCCGACTGTTCACGTTAGCTCTCCGCTAGTGTTAAACCGAGTATGCTAGTCCATTACTCATTTCCCAAGTTTTTTAATGGGTGATTTAGCCACTCATGCTAAAGCTAATAGTATTAACTGGCCTCACTTAAAGAAAGACTCCATTTCCCTAAAGCTAACGTCGCTTAGTCACGGATCACACAAAGTCAAGCCAGATCATCAATCGCACTGGCTTCTTTGAGAAGACAATGCAATGCTCGCTCGGAATGCCCATTAAGCAGCGTTACTTTAGCAGAAATGAGACACTATTATAGTTTTATTAATATTAGGAATGTATATTTTTTCTACATTTTTACACTCAGTTAAAGTATTAGTAAGTTTCTTGTGATTTTGTCATTTTTATTAAAGGTTTTTTAATATGTCTGTATAGTTTTCATTAACTTTATTTCAGTTATTTTAGTACACTATTTAGTAATTTAGTATGTTTTAGTAATGTTAATTTTATTTAAAGTAACACACATGGTTTTACTTTTTGTTTTTGTTAAAAAAATAACTCTGTATTTAAATCTATGTGTTTGAAAAATACCAGTTTGTGTATGTGAATCAGCTGTGCTGATATCCAGGCTGTGGTTTTTGTCTTTTTTATTAGTTTTTTTTTTTTTAATATGTCCATATTATTAGTTTTTTTTTTCAGTTTTAATGTTAGTTAAACTTAGTTAAATACCTTTTATTTTAAGGTAACGGACATGTGTTTGTATGGTTTTACATTTAGTTTTTGTTAAAGGGATACTTTACCGCTGGAATGATGAATGTGTATTTAAATGTGGGTCATTTATGTAGTAGAAATGTGAAATTATTTTTGAATTTGGTGCCTTCTAGACTGATAAAAGACAGAAAATGTATTTTTGTCTCATGTGGATGAAAGACAACAACTCCCAGAATGCACTTGCTTCGCTGCCCTACGAGGCCACTCGAAGGCCACGCCTACCGGTTACAGCTCTTGCCCACCACGGCACCACCCCCACCGTCGTGTTCATTTTTATAGTAATACAATTATTTAGTTCAGTTAGAGAAGAGACACTGCTATTAAAAACTGAATGTGTCTGCTCAATACAGTGTGAGCCGAACGAGAGTCGCAGCACAAACGCAGCAGGAGTCAGATTTCATTCATCACGAGAGCGAAGAACTGAGCTGAGCCAGGCACAGCATTCATTCACGGCTGCACAGTCATTCACGGTGCGTGTCCTGTCTGGCGCGTTTTCAGTTCACACCGTTTTCAGGAATTCATTGAAAACACTCTGCACCACTACGTTATGAATGCCCGTGCGGCCGTGCACATTTACATTGGCCGTTTCTCAATATGCGTTCTTGTCTGTACTTGTGTTCTCATGGATTTGTGAATCGTCATCAGTCACTGCCCAAGTACTGTTTCAAAGTTCACATCTAGCCATAGACAAGTACAGTTCAAATCCCCGGATGTGTCCTTGATCCGCTCCTTTTATCGAGGATGCATCGAGAGGTAACTTGCGTGGACTTCAGACAGACCAGTATCCCAGAATGCATCTCGCACCAACCAACAAGCATCAGTGGTGGATGAGAAAACACACGTCATTTAATAATACTACTGTTATTGTGTCACGAAATGTAGTTTTAAAACTTTTTCAGGCGAGAATGTACTTGTTTAAAGCTCAATTCTCTGGTTTATTTCTAAAGTTAGAGCCTATTTGAAATTTTGATGTGCCGTTTTCGGAGTTGTGAGATCCAGTCGACCACCGGGCGCTCAGCGCTCATTAACCCCGCCGAGAGCAACCTTTCCTCGGCTAGTCCTTCTGACGTTTGCCGCTGGCTCGGATGCCTCTGTAGTGGTTAAACATGAGATGTAATTTGTCTTGTGTAGATCTAACGGAAAATCTTTGGTCTTATGAATCTATAATTTGTTCCCTGGCTATTCGTTTTGGCTGAGGGCAAAGTGAAGTTTCATTTATTTCTTTGATCAATAAAACTGAAATTTAACAAAAAGTGACTGGGTTGTGTTTTATGTCATATTTAATTTTATTACAGTGAAGATAATCAAATATGCACACTTATTGCGTGAACCACTTATTAATATGTTCAAAACATTTATTTTAATGAAAATGAAAAGAGGCAGAGTGATGTTTTATAACATATTTTGTTTTATTGTAGCCTCAAATATACATACAGAGATAACCGGAGTGGCAAGAGCGAGCTGAGTGACGCTATCAAGAACGCTGCTGTACCGTTTGCAGAATTACTGGACTTCCTCTGGAGTTTGTTCTCCTGAGTCGAACTTGGCAAGTCTGAACTAACAAGGACGCAAGTCTGAATTTTTCGTATTTGGTTACAGCTTGGGAAACGGCAATTCTGTGAGTGAGATCCCACCCCTATGGGCAGGATGAAAAAGAGCCTCTGGCCAAAAAAGCCTCAGATGACGCAAAATGATGATATTTTCTTCAGACATTTTCCAGACATAAAATACATAAATCTCTTGTCTCAGGTCAATAAGAAGGGGGTGGGGGTGGGGGGGTTGTTGGTGGGTAAGCATGATGATTTGAATATACTACCGGGTTTCTAATGATACAAAGCTAAATGCTAAAGTTACCCTTTAAGTGGTCAACTAACCCTAACTATTTTTGTCATTATATATGTATAGTTTTTATACATTTTTATTTCACTTTTAGCTATTTTAGTAGGCTACATCAAGTTAAGGTACTCCTATATTTCTATTTTAAAGGTTACTAATTTTGATTTGGAAGCCTCCTACAACAGGTTTACGTGCATCCAAGGGTAAAAACACTTTAATTTTCTCATAATATACATTGCAGCATTACCTCATTTCATACCTCATACCTCGAGTCTAAAAGCGATTTGAGACGGCCCAGTCTGTTGTGACTGATACTCTGCTCTGACTGGTCAGATGGCCCAGTCTGTTGTGATTGATACTGTGCTCTGTTTGGTCAGACGGCCCAGTCTATTGTGATTGGTCTAAGATTTTCTGATAGGTCAGACGGCCCAGTCTGTTGTGATTGGTCTACTCTTTTCTGATTGGTCAGATGGCCCTGTCTGTAGCGTCTTTTTCTAAATGCAGACAACGCGAAGCAAACTCTTCCAGGCCTCAGAGATGACTAAAGTTAAATTTTTTATATTTTATTTCAGTTAATGTTCATTTTATTTCAAGTATGAAAAATGTATTTATGCTTTTCAGTTTTGTAATGAAAAAACTCTAATAACCCTGTGATTAAGTGGTCTATGTGTTCAAAAAACACCCGTTGTGTCTATGAAATGCTGTGCTGATATCCAGACTGTCTAAAGGAAGGGCACAGGTGAAGTCTTCAGAGAGCAAACTCATGATGCTCCAGTGAGCTTATGATAGACAGCTACTATAAAGTAGCCAAGAACATCTTGTCCACAGTAACTTTGTCCATCAGTTTTTCAGTGCAGCTGCCTGTCACATATTCAGTCATGTGTCCAGCCGTCCGTAGGACTACACAAGACAATGAGCTCATGAAGGTGGTGAAACATGGCTGGTTGAAATTCTGCAAGAATCATTTGATACATTATTATGACATATGCTTCGTTGTGCAAAATTTATTAGCAGATAGCAACAGACAGACAGCCCGATCCAAACCTCAAATGACACTTGCGTACTTCAAAGAGAAGGCCTGTTAGATTATTCGAAAAGAAGTGAACGCACATAATTGCTTCAAATGGCCCTTCAAACAACTATCAATCCTTTGAATCAGCCATTGTGTGACGGAGACTCTTTTAGCTTGGAAAGAAGATGGTGAAGTTTGAGCTGAGTATCAATACAGATTTCAGATTCTAATTCTGATTTATTGGATTAAAAATCAATTTTCTTAAATATGTTAATAGTTATTGTTGTAAATTATAAAGGGAACTTTCTAACTTTGTGAATTACAACAAATATTGATTAGACACAAAAATAAGCAGCTCAATTACTATTTATTTAATAGAAATGTATTTAACAGCTAATCAAAACAACCAAAAACTACTAGTAATGTTTCGGTCATCAATGGACCAGTGATTCGATTTGTGTGAATGATTCAATGATTCACTCATAAAGACATAAGGGGTCATGAATTGAGAAATCAACTTTCCCTTGAGCTTTTGATATGTAAAAGGTCATGGTAATATAAGAATATCCTGTAAGTTTCAGAGCTGAAAACTTCCTTGTTAGTCAAAGAAAAGCTTTTATTGACACCAGGCCCAGCAAACGATCAATCTCAGAATATCCCTGGCTATGACATTAGAGTGTGGTGAAGCACCGCCTCAACAGAAGAAGAACAACGCCTGATTCTGTAGCCCCGCCCACCGACTCGTGCCACTAACATAACACAGGCCTACGTGGAGCTAAACCGGATATAATTTCTAAACATATTATGAATGCATGGATGAACTTTATTTTTAATGAAGATCCAGCTCACATGGGGAAGACATTGCACGTCTGTTCCTTCATTTAACCACGGATTTGTTTGTAAACAAGAGACTGGATTTGCAGACAGGATGAGATTACATGAATGAATAAAGGAACACACTGATGTGAGTAAAAATGTTTTTATATGTGATAGTATTGCATTGTTATAGATTGTTTGATATCTATTGATTATTTGTACGTGTCTAACTGAACATTAGCACGCTGTCAAAGGCTGGAGAATCCTGTTGTTGGTTCATTGCGATTTGGGATCAGACTCGGACATGTATGGGCTAGGGCTCGCAAAGCCCAATGTCTCGGGGCTATGTGTTTTCTGGACGGGTTACCAAAACGTATCACCAGCCTGCCCAACTGGCTACAGTATCTTAAATAGTGAAATAACATTCCTTTCTTGATGTGCGTTCACTCTCTTGACTTGATATTTGAAGAAAAATATATAATCGCGGAAGTTGTGATCATGCAGTCTGCAACGTACTTGCCGTGTGTGTGTGTGTGTGTGTATAATGCATGGTGCATGCTTATACATTTACATTTACATTTAGTCATTTAGCAGACGCTTTTATCCAAAGCGACTTACAAATGAGAGCAATAGAAGCAACTAGAACAGTCAAAGGCTACAGTATGCAAGTGCTGTAACAAGTCTCAGTTAATCTAACACATAACACACAGGACAGAATTTTTTTTTTTTTTTTTTTTTTTATAAATTAGACAGACAGAAAATGAATAGAATGTTAAGTGCTATTCTTGATTGGTCAGGTGCTGCTGGAAGAGACGTGTCTTTTGCTGTTTTTTGAAAATTGCTACAGACTCGGCTGCTCGAATTGAGATAGGCAGGTCATTCCACCAGGTGGGGGCGGTCCAGGAAAAGGTCAGTGAGAGTGATTTCATGCCTCTTTTGTATGGCACCACAAGGCATCGTTCACTGGCAGAACGTAAGCTCCTGGAGGGTGTGTAAGTCTGAAGACAGAAGAAGAAATGGCCTGAAGGAGGTGAGTGGGGATAGGGTCAAGCGGACAGGTAGTGGGGTGGTTGGAAAGAATGTGTTTGGAGACATCTACTTCGGAGAGCAGAGAGAAGGAGGGAAGCGTATGTGTGACGGTTGTTGAGATGTGCGTGACGGTTTGTGGTGTGGAGAATTGGCTGCTGGTGGAGGAGGTTTTGTTTGTGAAAAATGATGCAAAGTCGTCAGCTGTAAGAGTTGATGAAGGAGGGGGGGAGGGGACAAAGGAGCGAAGAGAACGTTCTGAAAAGTGCACGAGAGTCAGAGCAGTTGTTGATTTTGTTGTGGTAGTATGTAGTTTTAGCAGTGGAGACATTAGCAGAGAAGGAAGCGAGGAGAGATTGATACAGGGTCAGGTCAGTAGTGTTTTTAGTTTTGCGCCACTTCCTCTCTGCCGCCCGGAGCCCAGAGCGATGTTCGCTGAGAACATTAGACAGCCAGGGGGCAGAGGGGGTGGTGCGGCCTGGCCTGGATGAAACGGGACAGAAGTTGTCTAAGCAAGATATTAGAGTGGAGCAAAGAGTGTCAGTAGCACTGTTAGTGTCCAGTGCTGAGAACTGAGCAGGTGGAGGGAGTGAGGATGAAACCATAGTGGATAGACGGGAGGGAGAGAGCGAGCGTAGATTACGCCGAAAGGTGATCTGCAGAGGCGTGTGTGTTGTGTCAGGAGTCAGTAGGAGGTTAAGAGTGATGAGAAAGTGATCTGAGGTGTGCAATGGAGTAACTAAAGTGTCGTCTGTGGAGCAGTAGCGTGTATAGATAAGGTCCAAATGGTTACCTGATTTGTGAGTAGCTGTAGTGGATACTCGCTTAAGGTCAAATGAGGTCAGAAGAGTGGGTAAGTCTGCAGCCTGGGGTTTATCAAGGTGAATGTTGAAGTCACTGAGCAGTACCAGAGAAGTGCCATCCTCGGGGAAGTGAGAGAGTAAAATATCCAATTCCTCCAAGAAGTTACCCAGTTGACCTGGAGGGCGATAAATAACTACAACATGGATTTTAGCAGGGTGAGTGATAGTGATTGAGTGTGATTAAAATTAGCATTTGCCAGATAGAGAAGGAATGGGCACAAATTTCCAATCATTTGAGATGAGTAGACCAGTACCTCCGCCCCTCCCAATCGGGCGAGGGGTGTGTGAAAAAGTGAAATTATTTGAGAGAGCTGCAGGAGTGGCAGTGTCTTCTGGTTTAATCCATGTTTCAGTTAGAGCCATGAGACTGAGATGTGAATGAGTGGAAATCGATGAAATAAAGTCTGCTTTGTTTACAGCAGACTGGCAATTCCAGAGACCAATTGGAATGGACATTAATGTAGCAGAGGAAATAGGTACACCACGCAGATTATTAGGATTACGGCGTCTAGAATGTAATGAGCGTGACTTACGGGTGTGTGTGGTAATAGTAGAGATTTGGAAGCACATAGTGAATACGGGTCAGAGAAATAAACAGATGAAAACATGCAAAAACACAAAAGTGGACAAAGTAGAAGGAAAGCTATACTTAAGTGCCTTGTCGGTGTCCTTGCTCGAGTGGAGTCGCGCAGAGTAGAGTCGAATGGTCTTTACACTCTTTGGTCTTCACACAAGGAGGGCTTCACACGAGGGCTGCCGCTTCCGTGGAGTACCACTCAATTTATACTCACATTAAGTGTCGTTAGTGAATACAGCTGGCTACTCCCAGTGAAACGCGTTAGCTCGCACGAGGTCAAGTGATCAGCGTGTTAACAAACGAGAGTACAAACAAACAGCCAAACACTAGTTGTTCTCCCTGATGTTCGATCGCTTCTCTCTAACTCAATGTAAACAATGCACGCTCTTATACCACTCTGGCTTAAGGCCACGCCCAGTGAAACGCGTTAGCTCGCACAAGGTCAAGTGATCAGCGTGTTAACAAACGAGACTACAAACAAACAGCCAACTACACCACACAGACAATGTTCTAAATAACAGCTGAACTACAGATCAAATGAGAAAAATGAATACAGTACTCACACACTAGTTGTTCTCCCTGATGTTCGATCGCTTCTCTCCATTGACTTATATCCACCGATCGGGCGGACCAAGTAATAAAAAAATAACATTACAATCAATCGCGTGTGTATGAGAGAGAAATAATTGTGTTTGTTTGATAAATATATTTTGCGAGCCCTGTGGGACAATTCATTTCGGTTGCCGTTTCTCCACACACTTTCAAAACAATTCCTTGTGTACTCACGGGGGAGCCGAAGCTCATTAAATATGCAAAACTGTTATCCAATCCTGGCCGTGGGCGTTTACTTCCAAGTCTTCAGTGCGGCACGTCCCATCAAAACCCAGTGTTTATTGAGAGAGCCTCAAAACCAGTGTAGAAAATAGCCTATTACTTATTCATTATGATGTTTTTGAATGTAAAAACCACACAAACGTCATAAGTTGAACTCAGACAACAGAATAACATTTTTTAAAAAGCCAGTTCATGACACCTTTTTATGCCCATTAATGAATTAGCATTTATGAAGGAATAAGAGAATGATTGAGAATTTGTGAGAATGATTTAGTGGTTCACTCATAAAGACATGATGATGTAACCTACAGAAAGAATCACTGAAAGATTCCACATTCCTCGAATTTGACTGGCATATTTTAAAAAAAATAGTTAAATAATTATTATTATTAGTATTATTACATAATAAAACAAAATATTTATATTATTATAGAACTAAATAAAGTGTCAAGTTCAACGTCACATTCAACATCAAGATATTTTCAGTGATCACATGACAAATTCAGTGGAATTTTAAAAATCTAAAATCAAGATGACTGCGATTAACCAGAAAAATCTGTATTGTTACAAAGCAGTAGAAAGTCACAGAAAAAAAAAATCCCACAAATTTTCAAAGGCATATTTTATTTAAATTATATAATAATAATAATTTAGTACTAAAGGTAAAAATCATGAAATAAAATAATATATTTAATACTATATAGCAATAATTAAAACATGTTTAGGTGTGTGAAAATTTAAAGTTCGTGTAATGTCCCTACAATAACAAACCGACGTGTAAACTCTTGGACGTATTTTAAAGAGTCTATGCCGCAAACACACTTTACGTACTTTCGAAAATTCAGCATTTAGTCAATCCTGATAAGCACTCATTGTCACAGTTGTAAACACAGAGGCTTTCTTTTTCCATGAGGGGGTTTGGCATCACAATGGCTGTTTACAGAGGGACGGCTTAAGAATGCGACACACACGTCACCCAAAAATCCTGTAGATTTCATCCAATCAGATGATGACTTTGAAACTCCTGAAGTGTTTCCAATTTTGTGTGCCTTATGTGTCAGACTTTCAGCCAATGGTCTGTGGGCGTGATGTCTGAGGCTGAGACTAGAGGAGAGTGGTTGAAAAGTAAAAGGGATCTATGACGTCAGCTGAAAATGAACAACAATTCAAAGGTGGATCCAGTCAAAATTAGATAAAAGATTACCAACTACCAAAATGAATAAATAAATAATTCATAAATATATGGGACCAGGAATGTGTGTTGTGAAAGTATATTATGGTCAACTTTGATTTAATATTGACAAGGCTCCAAAATGAACGACCCATGACAACTGCTTCAGAGGGGCTGTACTTATAATTCATTATGAATGTCGCAGCTGAGCCAGTGCTATAATTAAACAAAAGATTCAATTTAGCAAGTCTATAGAAAGTCTCTCAACATGTCAGAATGCCAATGTCTGTCCTTTTTCTACTGGAGAGACAAAGCATCTTGAAATGAATCCTGCAAACACAGTTTTGGACGCATTTCACTCAGTTCGGTCTTTCTGCCAGCATCATTTTATTCACCATGGAAACTAAGACCAAAGTGGTCTTGCTACATCAACTAAATCTCTTTCCATAAACCCTTATGGCATGTTGTGTACTTCACATCCTCTCTATATAACACTTCATACATATATTAAAGCAGGTTTTTTGATTTTCTGAGGAAAATGTGAGCGGTGCTTGACCATGCAAAACTCACATTCTACATTACATTTACGCCACACGCTTTTGCCAAAACGACTTGCACCGCATTCAAAGTATACATTTTATCAGTTCATGCATTCACGCCAGGAGAAAATCACCCAATTTGCACAAATTGAGGCATCATTCATTTGCATAGCACAAACTGTGTGGGACGGGTTACATGAAGACCGTTAACATTTAAAGTTAAGATTTTAAAACAACCCTGAACCCAAAGTAAGAGCAAACCAACAATGAAATGCATTAAATAAAACAGTTACACTTTTAGAATAAAATGTTCAATGGGGTTCTATAGAATACTAGGGTTCTTGAATCAATTTTAAAGAGCCCCATGTATGCTATTTTAAAGTTTACTACATTTGTTTTGGAAGTCTCCTTCCAGGTTTACCTGCATCCAAGGTCAAAAACACTTTAATTTTCTCATAATATATATTGCACATCACCTTATTTCTCAATTAGTCTGAAAACAGTTTGTTCGAAATGAATCGATTCTGAACTGCCGATAACAACGTAAAAGTCCAGGCCTGGTCCGCTCTCATCCTTCACTGTTGTCGCTCCTCCGTGAGAGATCCGAGACTGGTGTGACGCGCAGCTGACACTCATCAATCACGCACCGGCCTCGCCCCGCTCTCTCACAGCTCTCGCCCGCCCTGCTTGTCACAGTTGACAACATTATTCCATTTCTCAGCTACAACTACAGTGTTTGAGGGTTAAATTAGACATTGTTTGCAGGCAGCCAATGAAGACCATAGGCTGGCATTATAGCTTTGTAACAGGAAGTGAGACTGCAATTGCTGCTCGTTTCGGCAGTTCAGAATCATTTCTTTCTTTTTAAGAGATAATACCTTTATTTGTTGTGCACTTTGATTTTTAAAACTTTGCAGACATTTTACATTTCAGAGACAGCTATATTACACACTGCATGAAAGGTAATATTCAAAAAGCATAATAGGGGCACTTTAAAGAATGCTTTATGCATTAAAGAATGCTTAAATGTAAAATGTCTGCAAAGTTTTAAAGATCAAAGTGCACAACAAATAAAGGTATTATCTCTTAAAAGAAAGAAATGATTCTGAACTGCCGAAACGAGCAGCAATTCCAGTCTCACTTCCTGTTACAAAGCTATGGTCTTCTCTATATAACAAGAAAAGTCTTAAATGATTGCATAATACTTACATATTTAACATGTATTCATTTTTATTCCTGACAGAACCCTTTAAAGGTTCTACATAGAACCTTTTCTTCCAAGAGTATACAATAAGCAAACTCAGCAACCCAGTTTGCAGTGACAGACAAACACTAGCATGGAACCTTGATTGATTAGGATAGTTTGTCTGAACGATCACATTATTTCACTGCCAGAGTGTGGCGGGAGAGATATTGTCACAATTCGACTGTCAGACGACGGAAAAGTCAGAACAGCATCTCTATAAAGCAGCTGTTATTGTCTGTCACACCGTGGATAATTATCGTTTGCCATTGTGAGAACGCAAACACATTCATTTTTTCTCTGTCTCTATCCCTCACACACATACACACACAGTGGATTTGAGACACTGTCGCAGTGCTCTTTTGAGTGACTCTGAGATGTGGCGTTGGGTCAATCCAGCGACACAGCTGCCAATCAAACACGAAATCCGTATCAGCAATCCACAGACTCGCTGTGCAAACACATCCTCTCTTTCTCTGTCTTTCTGTATGTCATCCAAGCCAAGAGGAAAAATGTCTGTTCTTTCTCCTCTGCTCCTGAAGAAATTAGTTCATTTTTTCAAGCTTTCTCTCCAAACAGATCAGTCCATTCTTCTGAAGTTAGTCACACCTTGCCATACACTATCAGAATACAACAATGAGGTGGGTCAAAATTAGTGGTGTTTGCTAAGTGAAGCATCACTATTACTTTTGCTCATGCTTACTAAAGCTTAAACAGTAGAGCATGTTGCTTCTTATATTCTTAAGTACTTTGGTCAAATTTTCCAGTTAAATATCTAAAAAAAAAAATGTAATACAAGATACATAAGATACCTAAAAAGCAACACAGCATAAGATATCAAGACTTGTTTTCAGAGAATATCCTTTTAATCAAGTGTATTTAATAGCATTTTACAAAAGTAAAAAACAAGAAAATAAATAAATAAGCCAGTGAAGTAAGAACGCTGATATAATCTATGAAAACAATTCATAAAAAATGCATGGTTTCATATTTATCTTGTTTTTTATTTTTTTACTGGAAAACAAGTATGAAAAGACTAATTGAAAATGCAACATTTTTAGCAGTTTATACTTTTATCCAATGCAAGTCACTTTGGTTAAAAGCATCTGCCAAATGTAAAAATGCAAATGTAATAGGATTAAGGCTCTGTTCAAATCAGTAATCCTAAATACAATGCAAACATGCATACGACTTCTTCTTCAAACGAGCTCATTGCATTCAAGTTTCAAAATGTGAGGGCGTTCATGTGCAATTTTTACCTAGGAAACTCATATTTACGATAATTCCGAGAGCACATGAAGGCAGCATTAAACACAACTCACATAGACAATGACCAACACCAAACTGAACCAAACAGGAAGTACACAAGAAAAATGAGGGAACTTAACAGGAAGAGCTGGACAAGATTAACTAATCAGTAACCAAATAAACTAATGAGAACTAATACAGAAATTACAGGAACCAACTAAACAACATAATCGTGACACCTCACGATACAGTTTTACTTCTTGCAGCAATTAGACAAAATGAACAATCCCATAGACTAAATGAGGGAACTGATCCATATAGAGACCACTATCATAGATCACTAAGAATACCTTAGCACATGGCAACACATTAAAACCACTTTAAAAAGATTAACAACTGCATAGCAAGTTAATATGAGTGTTGTCAGTAGATCACGTGCTGAACTTTCCACTCCCATCTATGCTTTTTTGGAATTGTGCTCTCACACTACTTTGCACTGTTTAGTAAACCTGGTCCTAAAACTACTCAGAACACCTTAGCAAATGCTCAGAAACACATCAAGACCACTCAGAATATTTTAGCAAGCGCATAGCAACACATTAAAACCACTCCAAATGTTAAACCACAAAAAAACAAAAAAAAACTTTAGCAACCACTCAGCAACACATCAAAACGATTTATGTGTTCTAATATAGTATAAATATACAAATTATATAAAAAGTGATAGTCACATGACTGAACGGATATAAGAGATATGCTTTTTAGAAAGGGAAATTTAAAACATAAAAAAAGAATTAGGGAGAATCAATGAATTAATAATTATAATTATGAATAATTTACTGCCATTGTGTGAATAACATAAAATCATGTGATCAATTAAAAAGTAACTAGTCTGATTACGAGTATTTTAAAAGGTAATATTATATGATTACAAGTACTTAATTTTCAGAATCTGATTTCGTAATCCAGATTACATGTAATCAGTGACCCAGCACTGTCCTTAGCAACCCCATAGCAACATGTTAAAACCACTAAGAACACCTGAACAACCACATAGCAACAGCATTGTGGTGCAAGTTCTTCATAGGCAACACCAATACTAATTTCTTGTAAAAATCGCTTGAATTCATCTAATCACATTCACACACAAGTAAGTTTTACCAAGCCCATCTTTTCACACATTAAAAAAGCACAAGTGTGCCAGTTCTCTGACAACTTTTCATTCAATCCCTCTCCTCTCTCATTCTCAGTAGTTAGTGTTAATGGATATCTGTCAAGACGAAAGCCGAGAGAGACTGATGGAAGCGCTCGCGGTTATGAAGATGAATGTAAATCTGGTTGTATCACTGATGACCGGCTACCTCATCTCCGCCATTAGTGCAGCGGGTCTCTCCATTTAAGGCCCCTTACCAAAGTTATTGTGCACTAATGACATCTGCTCCTCACCGCAGGACGCCTGCACAGAGATTTCATACGTTAGGTCACTGGAGAGCATAATCAAATCAAACCTTAATTTCTCAAACGCTATAGAGGATATATGGAGCAACTTGTACCAGAACTGTCTTTCTGTTGGTTAGCATATCTATCCACTCTTGGGTTTTGTCTTCTTGTGTCTTTGCAGTTTTGCAATTAGCAAATCTTCAATTTAACAAAATATATGTTATATGTTCATTTGCACACTCATAATACAGCATTTTTCAGCATCCCAGAGCTGCTTGGTTCATTCACAGTGAATTGAATGGAGGAGGAGATGACGGGCGAGTTGTGACATGCGACGGGAGCGTAGACCACCCTGTTTGTTGATGTATGCAGTGCTGTCCGTTCGGACCAGTACGTGCTTGCCTCGTAGCGGCCCTTTGAGGCGGCCCAGCTCAAGATGTACTGCTAACAACTCGTGGCAGTTGATGTGCCAATGCAGTTGAGGCCCCGTCCACAGACCCAAGACTGCATGCCCATTGTACGTGGCCCCCCAGCTGGTGGCAGAAGCATCCGTGAATAGCACAGCATGCCTGGACACTTGTTCTAGGGGTACACCTGCCCCTAGAAATGAAGGGTCCGACCAAGAGCTGAAGGTTTGGTGGCACCTCGGTGTGATGACCACACGGAGAGACCCGCTCTGCCACGCCCATCTCGGGACTCGGTTGTGCAGCCAGTGTTGAAACGGCCTCATATGAAGCAATCCGAGCGGCATTACTGCGACTGTGGATGCCATATCCCCCAGGAGCTTCTGAAAAGTTATCAGTGGGGCCGCTGTTCTGCGTCTGAGTGAATTCAAGCAGTTCAACATCGACTGGACATGCTCCTCTGTGAGGTGCGCTGTCTGATTGATACTGAGAAAAGAGGTCCTCCTCACGGGGGAGAGTTTGCTCTTACTGATATGCCCGTCCCTCGGACACAAAGCGTAGGAACGGTCTATGTTGAGGGAGAATCGAGACATGAAAGTATGTGTCCTTCAGGTCGATAGCTGCAAACCAATCCTGGGGACGGATGCATCCGAAGATGCGTTTCTACATCAACATCTTAAACGGCAGCCTGTGCAGGAATTGGTTCAAAACTTGCAGGTCCAGGATTGGCCGTAATCCACAGCCTTTCTTGGGTACAATGCCCCTGAACTTGGGCGGCTAGAGGGGGAACTGAATCACATAGCCGAGTCTGACGGTACGGGTAAGCCAGAGAGACGGGCTGGGAAGCACTAGCCAGGCTAACAGCGACCGAGTAAACGGGACCAGTGGCACCACAGACGTACCCGCGGTGGGGCTGCAAGGTGGAATACAGGGACCCGACTCGGATGGCGTGGCGGGCCGAAGTGGAGTCTGAGTGTGCGGTGCAACAAATACCTACTTCCGCTATAGGGCAGAGAGGGTGTGTGGAGGCCTCTTGAGTAGGTCCTGGACACAGCCACTGCCCTCTGCTGGCAACGGGAGAGAGACCTGAGGGTGACAAGGCATAGCGACGTACACCACCAAGCACGCTCTCTTGGGACACAGAGCTATAGGAAACTGCTCTTTTATTGATAATTTGGGTACCACTGGACTCAGAGGTGCCTTCACCATCTCCTGAAGAGCTGTTCCCTCCATCTCTGGATCAACTGGTTCCACGCTGAGGCCCAGGTGGAGGCTGCTGCTTGGCCGGAGGCGACGAGGGGATCTGCAGCTGGCGGACGGGTGGAAGGAGCAGCGGCCCCCCAGGGCAGGATATGCTTAATTGCCTCCGTCTGCATCTGGTGACTGAGAATTGCTGGGCAAAGCTCTCAACCGCGTCGTCAAAAAGCCTAGCCTGGGACACTCCCTCATGTTGGCCAGGTTGTGCCAGAGATGGCGTTCCGGGACCACTAATGTGGACATCGCCTGACTGACTGAATGTGCAGTGATTTTCGTTGCCCGGAGAGCGAGGTCCATCGCAGCACGGAGCTCACGCAAGAGCTCTGGGTCAGGCCTACCCTCGTGCATGTCCATGAGTGCCTGGGCCTGGTGCACATGTAATAGCACCATGGCATGCAGAGCGGAAGCCATCTAACCACAGGCAGTGTAAGCTTTGCCTGCGAGAACGGACAAGAACTTTCAGGCCTTTGATGGGAGACGTGGATTACTCCTCCAGGAGGAAGCGGACGCCGGGCACAGTTGCATTGCGACAGCCCGCTCCACAGGGGGGATCTCCACTTACCTCTTGGCTTCTCTGCCATCGAGGGTAGTGAGGGGTGAGGAGGTATCAGAGTGATTCCTGGCAGAAAAAGGTGCCTTCCACAATCTGGTAATCTCCTCATGAACCTCTGGGCTGAGAACCAGAGCAACCCGTCCTGAGAAACCAGTCATCCAACCTAGAAGGATTGGGACACGGTGGAGGATTCCACGCAAGCCCTACCTTTTCGGCGGCCCAGGCTAGCATAGCTGTCAATTCTGAGTTGGGCTCGGGCAACGCTACCTGCCCAGAAGGAGGCAATGCAGCCGAGTCTTCATCTCCAGATGACTGATGCTCCCCCTTGATGCAGCGATCGACATCTGTTCATCAGACAGAAAGAAACGGCTGGACGCCGACCCTGTCTGGACGGCCCAGCACGTTCTTTGGGAAGCACCACAGGTGAGGGGCCCATGGAGATTGCCTCGCCGAGGAAGCCCTCACCGTGATCCTCAGTTCCCCCTGGCCATGCACCAAAGTAGCCCTTTGCTGCTGGCCAGCACCTGCTAGCCGCGGTGCACAGCAGGAAATAGTGCAGCCTGCTGGCACACTCAAAGGAGCGCCCCACCTCCAGCTGCAAAGTAGTACTCTTAGTAAATGCTCCCTCTTTGTGTGCTGTGAAAACAGAGGTTTAGGCAACAAATGCCGCAACCACCGCTGAACGTGCCATCACTCCAACACCTGATACACAGAGAGGTAGCCTCGTTGGTTTTTTTTGCACTCTTAAGATAGCTGCAGACACATCAGTCTCGGCTCTGAAGTGAAGAACAAATGTGCGCTGCATCTACTTCCGCATTTATACCTGCGCTGCAGGGCGGGGTGCAAGATGCAAATTCCACACGCCAATGTGCATTGGCTCTTTTTGTATACACTCGAAGATGATAGGGGCGACGTTCGTCGGCGACGTTCGGCATATGACCGACTGAAAGGGAACACTGTATTATGAGCGTTTAAATGAACACAAAACACACAGCGGTTCAAAGACATTTATTTATTTGTAGAAAGCTTCCAAAATAAAAGAAAGCTTGATATAGTTTTATATATGAAAATCTTAGCATTGTAATTTTACAGTTGTAAATTTAAATGTATTATTATTATTATCATTGTTAATAAATTCTCAGTTGTTTTATGCAATAGCTTTTTGCCAGCTTATTTCCCAGTACAACTATATTATTGCAATATATTTCTTATTTTAGTATTTAAATTGAATAATAATCACAATAATAAAAACACAATATAACAATAAAAAATAAATTTTATAGTCATATTAAATGTGACAAAAACAGTTATGTGTTTTAAGTTTTTTTAACTGTTCACTTTATGATTAGAAAAAGTGTGAACATCCAAATGTTTAAAGTTGGCATGAAACAGAAGTTGTGATATTCTATTCTTCCCTATTGTGATGTATATTTGAGTGAAAAAATGTAGGACAGGACTTGATTTTGCCTTTTGATTGGATGGTTGTGGTTTGCTATTGGTCAATCTCATGTGTGTAACAGGCTGTCCCGTTCCTCACACCAGTAAAAAGAGACGAGAAGAGATGACCTGCAAGAGGGAGGGGAAGTTATTTTGATCAAAGTTTACGAGGGCACATGAATACAAAAAATAAATAGTGATGTGCAGAGATACATCATTATAAATACTGCAATATTCCATTAAAAAGTCTTCAGATTAAAAAGTAATTCTTCAGCTTTTTAAAGTTAACATATTTTTTTATGCAGAATGTATAACCCAACAAAACATCTCATTTTGTTCTTCATATAATTTCATTGCTGTCTAGAAAGAAGAATTAACAACTCATTTGTGATTTTACATCCCTGTGGGGTTCCTTATAAAACTGATACATTAAAAAGCTCCAACAAAGCAAATCGAGCTCAAGTTTGGCTCGCTTACTGTAAAATGCCCCAAATCACAGAGCTCAGATCAGTGAAGGGTAAAAACAGTTAGGCTAAAATTATTTGACAGCTCTGTCTTGAAACATATGTCACTCAGCAACCCAAACGCTTTACCTCTCAGCATGATATACCAACCTAACAGCACTGACTAGCGTTTAAACGCTACAGACACCAGTTGCACGACGGATAATGCTCTTTCTAGCAGCTGCTAGCAGTGTGAGCAATAATAAAGCTGCTAGCATGACAGCTGCCTATGGCTATAGATCTGGGCGCAGTTGTGTTGTGTTGCTGTAATAATGAATGGTTAGACTGTGGGTAGTTCAGATCAGAGTGTTTTAGCCTCAGCGTAGACTGGCAGAAAATTAAAGGCAGCACCTATTAAGAAGCCCAGCGGTGAGACCGCGTGGCCGCTTGCCAGACCGAGCATGTGTGCCTGTGAACATGCTAGCGTGGACGCTAAACTGGCTAGTTTACAGCACAAGGCTGGAAATCCATGTTCAAACACCTGGGTGTGAAATGCAACAGTGCTGCAGGCAGACAGATAGAAAGAGAGTGGAAAAAAGGATCAGCTTGTTCTCCACTTCATGCCTAATGGAAACATTTTATTTTGCTTTTAAGGCCTTACATTTATGCCATCAGCCGCCCCCCCTTAGGTTCATTTTGACATGTCTATGCGTAGGAGGACTATTTATAATACTATACTATTTATAATGATTTAATTTTCATCATCATCATCAGAGAAGGCAAAAATGAAGTATATTGTTCAAACTGTTAACGTTATTGCGCACACACCCTGATTCAGCTCAGAAAACCACTTTCGCATGCACTCACACTTTCCTTTTTCATGTTTATGTTACTACCAATGAATTAACAAAGCTAAATTCTTTATTAAACCTGCTGAACCGTTATCAATGCAAATGTGACACTGCGACCAGGCACTGCCTCTCCCGCTCTCTCTGTCTGTCTCTCTGCCAGAGGGAATATAATGTCATTACTGCTCTAATTTAAATCTAAAATAGCGGCAGATAGCAGAACGTGCATGTGAGGAGAATCATAAGAACAATATAAGAATTGGAGAGTCAGTCAACAATGAGAAACAACCTCTGGTCTCCATACTGCAAATCATTAGCCTTTGTCTTGTTTTTCCCCCACACAAATAACATCCAAGTGTGTGTCACACTTTTGCACACTCAAGGTCTTGGTCATGTAGCATTTTTATAGCCATAAATGGGCCTCCAGAAACAGAACATTGTGGTTTGATGTACACTGTATTGCCAAAAGTATTGGGACACCCCTCCAAATCATTGAATTAATGTGTTCCAATCACTTCCATGGCCACAGGTGTATAAAATCAAGCAGCTAGGCATGCAGACGCTTCTAGAAACATTTCTCCTCACGCGCGTCTAGAAGAATGGTCAAAAATTCCCATAAACACACTCCTAAACCAGCAGCCATATCACCCTGTAGCCCAAGACTGGTTTACCACTGAAGCTAAGCAGGGCTGAGCCTGGTCAGTACCTGGATGGGAGACCAACTGGGAAAACTAGGTTGCTGCTGGTAGAGGTGTTAGTGAGGCCAGCAGGGGCTGCTCACCCTGTGGTCTGTGTGGGTCCTAACACCCCAGTATAGTGATGTGGACACTATACTGTAACAAGCACCGTCCTTTGGATGAGACGTTAAACCGAGGTCCTGACTCTCTGTGGTCATTAAAAATCCCAGGATGCCCATCGATAAAGAGTAGGGGTGTAACCCCGGCATCCTGGCCAAATTTGCCCATTGGCCCCTGTCCATCATGGCCTCCTAATCATCCCCATATATATATACGATTGGCATCATCCCTCAGTCTCCTCTCCACCAATCAGCTGGTGTGTGGTGGGCGTACTGGCGCAAAATGGCTGCCGTCGCATCATCCAGGTGGATGCTGCACATTGGTGGTGGTTGAGGAGATTCCCCCCTTCTATGTAAAGCGCTTTGAGTACCTTGAAAAGCGCTATATAAATGTAATAAATTATTATTATTATTAAACCTTGTGGAAAGCCTTCCCAGAAGAGTTGAAACTGTTATAGCTGCAAAGGGTGGGTCAACTCCATATTAAACCCTACGGATTAAAAATGGAATATTATTAAAGTTAATGTGCATGTAAAGGCAGGCGTCCCCAAACGTATAGTGTCATTAAATAATCATCAGCTTATATCGGTATCGGTCAGATTTTTTATATACTAATTGTTTCCCAAAAATACACAATATCACAATAAAAGATGCTGTGGATTGTCTCTAAAATTCAGCGCTACCTTCTGGATCAACCTTTGTGTGGAGAGCTAACCTGTGATGCCTTAAAATGCTGCCACCGTATAGTTCACTGCGATTGGAACAGAGCAACCCAGAGTTCCAGTTCGACTGTTTAGCAGTCTAGAAGTTTCTCTCTCTCACTTGCGCACACACACACAAACTGAAAGTGAAGCATGCTGTGGCCTGACACATTTGATGGAAGTTCAACTCAGAGCTGCAGAGGAACAGTAACAGTGTCTGGAAAGGAGAAATAGACCGCTGAGCTCTTCACTCTCCCAACACACTGAGACTAAAAAATACACAGAGAAACACTGTTTCTGTATTACTTGATCTCTACTTGGTGCAGTCAACAGGAACCTTTCAAAAGCTAACAGGGTGGGTTGTCACAATACCAAATAGTCAGTTGTCTATTGTATATATAGTCAAACCACAGTAAAATATACTGTTTAAAACACTGCTTTATTTAAAACAGTTATATTAGTGATATTAACTAATATTAGTAATAATAAGTTATATTATCAGTAACACTTTACAAGTGTTGTTAATGTCTATTGGTTATTGTTCGCTGTTCATGATCGTTCAAAATATGAATAAATGTTTTAAAAGTGTTGTTTGTTTCCATTTCATATTAGCTATTGCATTTACTAATGCTAATATAGAGAGCCTTATTGTAATGTTTCCAAATTAACTCCACTGACAATTCAATTAAAAGAGCAGCATGTAGCATTTCTCAAGAAGTAAACATTGTATATTCTACTAATTATTATTGCAAACAGTCTATAATAAAGAACAAAGAAATAAATTAAGAGCAATGAGTGGCTTTGTCTTTTTGCAAATATTGTTGATTAATATGACCGACATTGGCAGATCTATTAGGTTGTATTTACATTACAAATCCCATATTTTGACACACATCCAACTATTAATTTAGGGGTGTGTGTATTGACCATGTTTTGTTGACCATGCATCATGTTTTAACCTCCACAGATAAACTGCATGAAGTTGCAGCTTTTCAGTCAAAAGGTGTATTTGTATTTGTACAATCAATAAAAATGGCACAAAAAAAAAAATGATTGTACTAAATATAAATTTAGGTTCTTGTACAGCTTATTTTGCAGTGTATAAGAGTATCTTTAACAAGTAATTGGATATCATAACATTTTTGTAAATGTAAAACTTTACATGTTAACAATATAAAAGCAATAAAATAGTAACTGCAAACGTAAGTACTTGTGCGCAGAACCTGCATAAATTCTGGTTGTTACACTCTCAGGACCGGTTCACAGGTCAGTGGAGAGATTATTATTGTTCTTTATATTTAGAAAAATATTGTTTTATACTTTAGATATAAGAAACAAATACATGTACACAGGGCTTGACATCCACCAACCCGCCAAATATGCAGTCACTCCTAGTAGCCACTTTAGCGGGTTGAATTTTAAATAAATTATATACACCAATAAACCAAGTGTAATGTAGCGTTGTCAAAAATATAGATTTTTGATACATATTGATACTGAAATATCTGAAACGCTTCCAATACTCATTTTCCACAGAATAGATACACGGTACCAGCTGCGCTTTCTTGCTCTCTCATCTTTCCGACATCTCTCCCTCACTCACTCACTCACTCACTCACTCACTCACTCACTTACTCACTCATTTGATTTGCTCCGGATGAATATTGTTGGTGTTACAGTGCTTGAATTTCGGCGTGGGATTGCGTGCATTGCACATAATTTTTCTCATTCCTGCAGATGTTTTGGTCACACCCAAAGTGCGCGCACATAAAGCCACCTCTCAGTACTGAATTGAGTTATTTTTCGCTGCTTATTGTGCTTAAACAGTCAAATGCACACAAAATAATGTCAAAATGCCGATCTTGGCGTATTCACGTAAACAAATTTAGGTTGTGAGATATAAAATCAGAATTCAAGGTCAAGGTATACTTTATTATCCTGAGGGAAATTTGTCTTAGGCTCCAAAATACAACCACCACATCACATAAAACATAATACGGACGATTCAATCTGCATCTTGGAATTCTTAATCTCCTTAAGCATTCTTCTTAACCTCTTAACCTGCGCCCCTATTTTTGAGAATTTTTTGAAAACTACATACCCAAGTGAAAATGTCTGCAGCTTCCACAATCTTCACGAGTTCAATGCAGGATTCTTACAACGGCTTGTCCTGAAAGATGGATTTAAAAACAGAATCTTTTTTCGGGCCACAACCTAAGTATGATTTATTTTTCGTCGATGTGTTTTCCTGTAATAGTTTGTATTGTTAATTGTACGTTGTAGCAAGGAAGTACACAGATGACAACGCTCATTTGGCTCTGCAAACCAGTTTGTTTAAATGCTCATTCATACTTAACGTTATCTGACAAACACATAACGTTACAAACTTTTTAAAATCTCAACAGCGAACTTGGCATTAGTGTAAATTATTCTTTGATTAGAGCTTTTATGTATTGTTTATCTACAGGCATGCTAAACATGGTTCTGTGTTTGATTTGGATACTATATTAAAACTAATGTTTAGTGTTCGTTCTTGCGACAGATATTTGGCAAATCGTTCTAAAAATACAAAAGTAATGGTGCCATTCAGTAGCGATCACTATAGATCCGCAGTCTTTACTCTTGAGGACTGAACAGGTTCTGCTCGATCATCTTCACTAAAATTGTCTGGGTCGGATTCGGGCTCATATTGGTATGGTTTTATTGACGCCATTGTACTACCCAAAGCACAGGCTACCGGTAAAGGTAAGGGGCGTGACGCACTTTTAACACACTGGGCCAGCTAACCAATCTGAGCCCATTACGTATTTTTGAGGGACTGTCTTCATACAACCCGGAAACCATCAGACCGTTTTTACAAGGAGGAACAGAGCAGTGTAGAATAAAAGGTAAAATATATGAAAAATAATGCAATTTTTTAAAAACGAAGCATGAACACATGTTACAGTGCACCCCACAAACACAATCAAGCCTTCGAAATTGTGTGTTTTACCACCCCATTACAAACTCACAGTTCAAGATGTGTGTTATATCATGCAGAATCTTATCTGCCTCCCTTAGCATAGACTTTTTGTATATCCTTTGGAGATAAAGAGGTTCTGTCCTGCCCATGATTTTCATGGCTGTTTGAGTAAGACATCCAAGCCTAGATTTCAGCTGTACCGTCAAATTACAGTACCAAATGTGTATTCCACACTTTCTAAAACAGCTTCATAATATTTCTACTGACCCCATAAAATCTTAGCCTGGTCTTACCAGACTCTCGTGCATTTCATTTGTACATAGAGTCTGGCCACTCTCCATTGACAAGCGTTAACTTCCTTGAAGGCGGGAACTCTGTTGAAGTTTAAAACTATTGGATCTGCCAAGAGTCACTCTGGATCTGCCTAACCAACCAGTCGTGACGTATGTCACGCGCCGTTCGCCTTTGATTCTCTGCATAGACAGTAAAAGAAATGGACACAGCGACCCCATAAACTTCACGGAGAAAAATTGAAGTCATGTAGAAGCACTCACTTCCTGATGGCTGAGCGTACTGCGCAGCCTCAGACTGAGCTTGACGATGTAAATGTGACGTGAGCAACCTGTCTGACAGTGGCAAGTCTTCTAATAGTTGTGCAAAGTGAAATCTGAATCACGTTGTTGAAATATTTTGTCCCGTTGCTTTTGGCTCTCTATGGTCTTCTCAACATGCTTCTCCCTTAACTACATCGGACTTAATGCCTCCACGTCCCCCCGATTGCCTCATAGACAGTAAAAGATTGCCTGCAAGCTTCTCCTCGGGTCTATACGTTACAGCGCGTCAGATTCACGTAGTTATGACGCAATCGTTAGCCTACTTTGTACAAAAACGGCTTCTACGGGGCGATAGTGTAAGATAGCATTTTATACATTGTCGTGTTTGTTTAGAAATAAACAATGGACAAATGGAGTCCTTAAACGCCTCAGATGTAAAGATATTCGCTGTCCAAAATGAATGGGAGTCAATGGGATGCTAACAGCAGGTGATAGCAATGGCTGCCCCTGTGGAAAGTACGCTTTCCGGGGGGCTGGATTACCCCCTTGATTCTCACATTAACTGTGCACACACCACCTCAGTGTCAGTGATAAAACCTTGTGCATTCAGATTGTTATTTATTCACGGTGGAGAGGAGAGTTTTGTGATCGGACCGCGCTGCCCTCGTGGTGCATATCTCGTGCAATCACATCATGATTGTATATGCTGTAAATAAAATGTCACATGCTTATTATGATAAGAATAAGCTGCCATAAATAACAGCCCAATTCAAATGTTTACGTGCTTTTCTTCTTTTATTTTTTGAGCGGTGATTAAATATTTTGCTCTTGTAAACACTTGCCAGCATTTAAAGAAATACAAGTCTAGAAATGCATCCAAATTATAGCACACACAGCCGCACGGTGCTCAGCAGGGGTCAAAAAAGGATATAAACAGTGAATTTTGAAGTGATATATTCTTGAAAACTCAGAGATGTGGATTCGGAGAGCAATTACATTACCACACGACCTGTTTGTCAAAAACAGCAGGTAAATTCAGCCTGGGTTTTTTTCGCTGGTGGTGGGAGATGGATGGCTTCGAGCTGAAAAAGGCTTTTCCCGGACCACAACATTATGGCCACCAACAAAACTCAGCAGTGATTGTTCTTGCTCCGTGTAACAGAGTTTGTTTGTTCAGGGAAGAAGGAGGCGGGAACCAGCGAACGTTTGTAACTTTTAATCAAATAATAATCACAAAATGAAAGTAAAATCAGCAGCCCCTCACGGACGACTGCCGCGCACATACATAACAAAACGTAAACAAAACAACTTAAAATCCAGGCCTGGTCCTCTCTCGTCCTTCACCGGTGTCGCTTGTCCTTATATGCCTCCGTGCTCCCTCATGAGAGGACTCGAGACCGGTGTGTCTCATTCTCAATCACGCACACTGATCTCTCTCGCTCGCTCGTCCACCTCGCCACACTCCGGCTTTAACTTCTGGACATTCGTCAGCGGTGCCACACACTTGCATCTTTCACCGCCGCCATTACTGAACTACAACTCAAACTAGCGCACGACATCAACGTCATCGCTCTCAGCTAGTAATGGGCGATATAAACAATACAAAATTGGCCTACGATAGAGATTTTAAGTCTATTGCACGCCGCGATAATGCACGTTGATGACAGAATCTACCCGCGCCACGAGCTGCAACTGGCAGCAATGCATCATCGTATTGGTCATCTTGAGTAAACATAGCTGAAAGCGAAGCGGAGGAGCTGGTAAAAAAGACCAGTGCAACATCCATTGTTTGGACTTGGTTCGGATTTAAGCCGTTCGACGATGAGCGATTTATTTGTGCTGCTGCTTGTATTTAAATTATTTGTTCTTATTATTTTCTTTATTTTTATTTGACAGTAGTCCTTTTTTCCCTGAACATAGCAAATACTGAACCATACCGAAACCGTGAACCTAAAACCGCAATACAAACCAAACCGTGAGCAATCTGTACCGTTATACCCCTAGTGTAACGTATGCGAGGGGGTGCCACAAAATGGAGAACATTTTCAAAGGGTGCCATGACTGGAAAAAAGGTTGGGAAACACTGCTATAGAGGACACGAACGTATAAACCACCACTTCATGAGAATTTACCATTTCATTTGAGAAAACTGTCCCTCAAAGGTGTTCACGGCAACCCGTCAAAATAAAAGTTTGGTTTAACGTGATACATTTTTCAAAATATATTAGGCTACTGTTGTAGCCTACAGTAGATTTAACTTCTCAACTAATAATAATAAAAATTATGCCTAGATGGTTGCTTATTTTTCACTTGATCTTTTTTATAAACAATGTTTACTTTTAAACAGCATACAGCCTTTAAATGTTTATGTATTATTTACTTATAATGATTATCATCATAAATAATACAATTATTGAATTGCATTTCATTTTTTTTAAATACTTAAAAAACAATTGTGGTACCGAAATTGGTACAGATCTGGCACGCATCTCCCTGTATCATTGCGTGATACTTTTGTAAAATTTTTGTAATGTTTTAGCCTGGTCGCTATTCACTGCCATTATATGGATAAGCAGGTACAGGACGTTTTTAAAACTTTCAGCTTTTTTTTTGTTAAAGTCTCTGCAGCTAGTGTATTTGAATTTTATTTATCTGCAACAATATGTTATAATTACAGTTTTGCACAATAAATGTTCTCAAAACTACATACAACTTTCTTTCTTAAAAAAAAAAAAAACATTTAGCAGTTTGGCTTTCCTTAGGGTCTAACCCGTTCTGAAATGGTTCTATTAAAAATGTTATATCGAAATATACACTCACCTACAGGATTATTAGGAACACCATACTAATACTGTGTTTGACCCCCTTTCGCCTTCAGAACTGCCTTAATTCTACATGGCATTGATTCAACAAGTTGCTGAAAGCATTCTTTAGAAATGTTGGCCCATATTGATAGGATAGCATCTTGCAGTGGTTCGAGATTTGTGGGATGCACATCCAGGGCACGAAGCTCCCGTTCCACCGAATCCCAAAGATGCTCTATTGGGTTGAGATCTGGTGATGTGGGGGCCATTTTAGTACAGTGAACTCATTGTCACGTTCAAGAAACCAATTTGAAATGATTCGAGCTTTGTGACATGGTGCATTATCCTGCTGGAAGTAGCCATCAGAGGATGGGTACATGGTGGTCATAAAGGGATGGACATGGTCAGAAACAATGCTCAGATAGGCCGTGGCATTTAAACGATGCCCAATTGGCACTAAGGGGCCTAAAGTGTGCCAAGAAAACCTCCCCCACACCATTACACCACCACCAGCAGCCTGCACAGTGGTAACAAGGCATGATGGATCCATGTTCTCATTCTGTTTGCGCCAAATTTTGACTCTACCATCTGAATGTCTCAACAGAAATCGAAACTCATCAGACCAGGCAACATTTTTCCAGTCTTCAACTGTCCAATTTTGGTGAGCTTGTGCAAATTGTAGCCTCTTTTTCCTATTTGTAGTGGAGATGAGTGGTACCCGGTGGGGTCTTCTGCTGTTGTAGCCCATCCGCCTCAAGGTTGTGCGTGTTGTGGCTTCACAAATGCTTTGCTGCATACCTCGGTTGTAACGAGTGGTTATTTCAGTCAAAGTTGCTCTTCTATCAGCTTGAATCAGTCGGACCATTCTCCTCTGACCTCTAGCATCAACAAGGCATTTTCGCCCACAGGACTGCCGCATACTGGATGTTTTTCCCTTTTCACACCATTCTTTGTAAACCCTAGAAATGGTTGTGCGTGAAAAGGAACTGAGCAGATTGTGAAATACTCAGACCGGCCCGACTGGCACCAACAACCATGCCACGCTCAAAATTGCTTAAATCACCTTTCTTTCCCATTCTGACATTCAGTTTGGAGTTCAGGAGCTTGTCTTGACCATGACCACACCCCTCTAAATGCATTGAAGCAACTGCCATGTGATTGGTTGATTAGATAATTGCATTCATGAGAAATTGAACTGGTGTTCCTAATAATCCTTTAGGTGAGTGTATATCGTTATCGCAAGAGGCTGCAATGTATATCGCAATATGGATTTTAGGCCATATCGCCCATTCCTACTCTCAGACACTCCCTCTCTTCGCTGATTGGACCTGTAAAAAATTGGACCTGTAAGAAAATCTAAGCAGCAGTACCAGACGTAGTACTGAAGGAAAATGAAAATTGAGCGGAAGTACGTAGGAGGGCAGAGCCAGGCTAAAATCTAAGCCTTCTCAAGAAATACAATCTTTGCTGTAACCTAATACACAAACTGTCAACATGAACATAGCAGGTAAGAGAACAATCAAGGTAAACACTATGGTATTTATATGAAGACACCTGTGTAATTGGAACGTTATGAATATATACAGGGCTATGATCACCAATTGACTTTGGATCGAATATCATCTCCTCTATAAACTGATTGATTTCAGAGCAGTAAGACGAGATGTCTTGATTTTTATATAATAGGCTAAGGATGGCAGTGTCATCACTAAAATTCACAATATAATTGTGAGATATAAAGTCAGAATTGTGAGGTTGTCAGAACTGCGAGTCCAATTCTGAGGGGAAAAAATACTTTTGTATATTCTGACTTTATAACTTAAAATTCTGACTTAATAACTCACGATTGCGAGTTTATATCACGCAATTTTGAAAAAAAAAAGAGTCAGAATTGCAAAATGTAAATCGCAATTGCCAGAAAAAAAGTCAGAATTGTGAGATAAAAAGTCGCAATTACCTATTGAATTTAGAATTTTGTGGCGGAAACAATCTTCTATAACATTGCACTTTTTTTTTTTTTTTCATATTTGTTTATACCTAAATGTTTATACCTAAAATAAAAAATAAAGAAATCTGCCATTGTAGTCAAAACACACTCATATTCAACATACAATTTATAAAAAACAAGTCTTAATATCTATTGCAATGTTGCGCATCTTGAGTAAATGTATTTGTTTTTCTGTAAAAACATCTGAAGAACCTTAAAAGAAGTCAGAAAAGACTAATTAGTAAACTACTATGTCACTGCTTTTTCTTGGTTGTTGACCTGATATTTTCTCTGCTTTACCTCCTGTAGTTTTGGAGCATATCAAGTTTTCACAACCCTAATACAAACCAAATCGCACAAACACACACATTTGAATTTGAAGCAGCAGTGGTTACGCATGCAGCCAGACACATGCGGCTTGACAGATCAGAAAATCATAAGAAGAGAATGGAAACGAGGGGAGGGGGGTGAGCAGACTGAAAGACAAAAACAGAGGTGTTCACTGAGAATCTGCTTTGTGAGTTGAGAGGGGAGATGCTGAGCAATCCAGCAGTACATCAGCAGGACAAGAGAACGATTTATCTGCAGGGAAAGTATGTGTGTGTGTGTGTGTGCGTGCGTGCGTGCGTGCGTGTGTGTGTGTAATGGGTGGCGAAATTAGTCAGATGTTCAGTCACGTCCGTTCCCACGCAGCACAGCACCCTGTCGATCACTAATTGCAGGTACACTTAAACCGTGTGCAGAAACACACACACAATCGATTGTGTTGTGAGGCTGCAGTCATTTGCAGTGTCAGGCAGTGTTTAATACTGACTCTGTTTTAACCACTTTAAGCAGAACAGATGGTTGTTTCACTTTACTGTAAAACAATCAGCTTTTTAAAACCACTGCAAAGTTTATTATTTTAACTTTTTAATGATTTAAATCAACCAATATGCATTTATTTGAGATTCAAAATTACTTGAGGATTTTTTTTATTATTTACATTTTCAACTTCGCTGTTTTAGCATGAAAAAGGTCTGCAAAGATAAAAATGTACAAAGTCAGGAGTTATTCTCTGAATCAGTAATCACTGCTTCTGAACTCAAATGCAGTCTTGAGTTCCCTTTCGAGGGAACTCTCACTGCGTCTGGTTAGACACTTGGGGGATACTCCCTAAGCACTAGCGAATCTGAAGTCCGTATAGCCACTAAACCAATCTGATTGGCGTGCGTGATGACGTCATCGTGACGGCGTACCCGGAAGTATAAAGCGGGAGCCGGCGCACAGAAACGGCAGTTATTGCTCTTCAGCATAGCGCTCTCTGTTGAAATTGTCTGTCTATTTACTGTTGTTTGTCACAGTTGCAAAAGTGTGTGAATGAAAAGAAAGAATGGAAAATAATGTGAGAGAGTTTAAGCAGTGTGTGCATCTGTGTCCCTGCTTTATTCGGGCTCAGATGCACACCTGCTTTGTGTGCAGTGTCTGGGTGTTGAGCATGCTCGGGCAGTTCTCGAGAGAACTGCCTGTCAGTGGAAAAGCTGCTCACACTCAGACTGCTCCACTCTCGGCTGGCCGTGTTCGATGAGGCCGGCCAGCTTTGTGAGCCCCAGGGTTCTGGACCCGCAATCGCTGAGGCGTCTCGGTGTCACAGACCATGGGGTTCACAGAAGGACTTGTCAGCGGGATCTGGGACTGCTGCGGCACTTTCCCAATCCTTGTCTGACAGTTCTAAAGATCTTCCTCCCCGTGTGGAAGCCCGCGCTGCGGCTTCTTCCCCCGGGGTTGAGGATCTGATGCTTAAAAGCTGGACCCGCGATCGCTGAGGCGTCTCGGTGTCACAGACCATGGGTTTCACATAAGGACTTATCAGCGGGATCTGGGACTGCTGCGGCACTTTCCCAATCCTTGTCTGACAGTTCTAAAGATCTTCCTCCCCGTGTGGAAGCCCGCGCTGCGGCTTCTTCCCCCGGGGTTGAGGATCTGATGCTTATTCTCTCCGGTTCCGAGGAGCCAGATGAGTGGTGCATCAGGGCAGGTGGAGAAGCAGGAAGTGTTTCATCGCTTCATCCTGGACTGGTTCGTCACGATAGATCTGAGGGACGCATACTTCCATATCTTCATCCTTCCATGTCACAGGAAGTTCTTGAGGTTCGCTTTCGGGGGCGAGGCGTACCAATATCGAATGCTTCCCTTCGGTCTAGGTCTTCACCCACGCACATTCACAAGGTGCATGGATGCAGCTCTGGCTCTATTAAGACTCCAGGGCATCCGTGTGCTGAATTATCTCGACGACTGGCTCATATTGGCCCAGTCGTACGGGATGGCAGTTTGGCATTGAGGTGTCGCTCTGGCCCGTATAAAGTGCTTGGGGCTGAGACTCAACACAGCAGGTGTGTTGACGCCGTCCCGGAGGACTACAACCGAGGTTGCTTCCTCTGCGGCGCTCCGGGGAAATCGAGGTAATCCCGCCGTCTATGACGCTTCGGGCCCCATCGATTTCCCGCGAACAGATGCTGCTCCAGCCGCCTCCGGAGGGACTTGCGGCTGGGCGGCTAACGCGTCCGCACATAGAGAATCGTTCCCAACCACTCCTGCCGGTCATCCGCTTCAGGGGGTTGGGGAGGAGGCTCGTGTAACACCCGAGGCCAGCCTTGAGAGGCTGGTTCCCTCAGTAGATTATCTCGGCGCATGGAATGCCTTCCGAATATTTCTACATGGGTCCTGCGTACTGTAGAAGAGCAGACATCCTGTCGAGGCAGGGGCTGAGGCCCGGGGAGTAGCGACTCCACCCAGGGGTGGTGGCGTCTCGAGGGACGTCCCACTGTCCACTGTGGTGTTCCATCACGCATCCAGCCCCGCTGGGGTTGGATGCCATGGTTCAGACGTGGCCGAGGCTGCGTCTGTATGCTTTCCCCCCGATTGCTCTGCTCCCGGGAGTCCTGGACAGAGTCCGCCAACAGGGGGTCAGCCTACTTTTAGTAGCACCCCGTTGGCCGACGCGAGTTTGGTTCTCGGATATCATAGCTTTGCTGGGAGGTCCTCCATGGCAGATTCCTCTGAGGAGGGATCTCCTATCTCAGGCAGGGGGCACTATATTTCACCCCCGGCCGGAGGTTTGGAACCTTTGGGTCTGGCCCTTGAGGGGGTCAGGTACCTAGATATTGGCCTGTCGGCAGAGGTGATAGAGACCTTACTCAGTTCTAGGGCTCCATCTTTCAGGAGACTGTACAGCCCCAAGTGGTGAGCCACTTGGTGCAGGGAGCGTGAGGTGGTCCCAGTTAACTGGCCGGTGGCTTCAGTGCTGGAGTTCCTCCGAGATCGCTTCTCTGCGGGTCCAACCCCGTCCACACTCAGGGTGCCCGTGGCTGCCATAAGGCTTTCCACACTCCTTTGGGTGATGGGCTTGGGTAGACACCATCTGGTTGTACAGTTCCCCTGTGGGGTTCGGTGGATGCGGCCTGTGGCTCGTTCCAGAGCTCCCAACCTGGGATCTGGCAGTGGTTCTCGAAGGCTGGCTGAGGCCCCCTTCGGACCATTGGAGTCGGATGAACCAGGGAACTTAGGATTGGCAGTTCCCTGGTTCTTCAGACATTACATCCCCCGCCTCACGTGACGGCGGAGAAGATACCTTCACTGTGGAGCACTTTTGAGTGCTGGGGCTCAGTACAGCAGCGTCCAAGGTGAGACCTTTTTGACCTGCTGCACGTGAGACCTTGACAGTGGTGGTTGGAAACCAAGAGGTTTCCCCCAGAGGGAATATCTTTCGTATGATCAGGGTAACGCGCATATGCCTTCGTTCCCTAGTTATATGGAAGAAACCTTGGTTTCTGTCCCAGGGGTCAGTGTTGGGAGCGTCCTGTTGCCGGGAAACCGTTTCAACAGACGTCTCCCTCATTGGCTGGGGCGCCGAAGGCGCTTGGGTTTCCCTAGTCCTAGTTGTGCCCGGTCTCTGGCTTCACACTAGGGCAGGCACGACCCTCGGTAGGTCCCAAGGGTCAGTGTTGGAGTGTCCTGTTGCCGGGAAACCGTTTCAACAGACGTCTCCCTCATTGGCTGGGGCGCCGAAGGCGCTTGGGTTTCCCTAGTCCTAGTTGTGCCCGGTCTCCGGCTTCACACTAGGGCAGGCACTACCCTCGGTGTGGGCTAGTGGGTACTCGTTCCCCAAGTGTCTAACCAGACGCAGTGAGAGTTCCCTCGAAAGGGAACTGCTCGGGTTACGACTGTACCCTTGTTCCCTGAGTAGGGAACGAGCACTGCGTCTCGTCACCACACCTCGGCACGCCTGGAGAGCATGCTTCAGAGCAATAGCTGCCGTTTCTGTGCGCCGGCTCCCGCTTTATACTTCCGGGTACGCCGTCACGATGACGTCATCACGCACGCCAATCAGATTGGTTTAGTGGCTATACGGACTTCAGATTCGCTAGTGCTTAGGGAGTATCCCCCAAGTGTCTAACCAGACGCAGTGCTTGTTCCCTACTCAGGGAACAAGGGTTACAGTCGTAACCCGAGCAGTTTTCTTTCGGGAACAAACACATCACAATATTGCTCAATAAATAATTTCCACCCAAGGAACACACAAAATAAAAGGTGTGAGGCCTGGTTGAGTTGCATTAGTGTTCTGTTGGCCATATACAAGAGATGCTGTTTTATCTACCCTGAATCTAAACCAACTTTTTTGGCCTTTCTAAGGCAGACAAACTTAAGAAAGAGTACATCCTGTTCAAGTATTGCATGCAAAGGTGGTTGATAAGACCCCATTGTTAGTGTTTACACCAGAGAAACTAAAACTGCTGTTATAGTAAGGGCCGTAACAATCTGTAACACTCTCAAAGCAACTGACCAATCGCAACACACTGATCCTGCCAACCAATCAGATTGCTCTTTTTGAAAGTGCAGGCTTCATAGAGACAGGAACTAAACAGGGGTGTGTTTCCCGTACAACGACGTAACTCACTGCTTAACTACCATAGTATGATAGCCTGGCTCCGCCCTCCTACGTACTTCCGCTCAATTTTCATTTTCCTACGTCTGGGATTGCGGTAAATTCTCTGGTTCCCTTTCAGTCGGTCACGTTCGACGTACGTCGGAACTGACCGACGAATTGGGATCTGTTTCAGAGACCAATCTACTTCGAGTGTATTAGAAACGAGCCAATGAACATTGCATGCGGTTCACGCATTCCACGCACCGCCCCGCGTTGTGGGTATAAATATGGAAGTGGAAGTACCGCATATCGCTTTCAACTTCGGAGCCGAGCATTGTTGTATGTTCCTACGAAGAGTGTGTTTACGACTACGAGTCAACAAGGAAAAGAGAAAACTGCTTACCTGTTCCAGTGTTGGTGTGACGGTGCCTTACAGCGGTGGTCGCGAAAAAAGCAAAAGAGTCGGTTCGCTGGGCGTTTTCCTTTTGAGTGCTCACAGCGGGTTTGCACCTTTGAACTGCTGTGAGCCGCGGCCATCTCCCCTGTGTGCCTCGGCACTGTTGGAGCGGTTTCTCTTCTCTCTAAAAGAGCAACACGGTTTGACCCTGCGTCTTTTTCAAGATGTCATTTAAACCATGTGTTTCTGGATGCAGTTGTTTCCTGTCCTCATTTGACGGCCACGATCTCTCTCACATATAAACATGTGAGATTGCTTTCGGGGTGATTCATGCTCTCTCAGGAGAGCATGGTCACGTCGGCGCTTTGTTCGTCTCACCTTTCTCGTAAGGGCTTGAGCGTTTAGCGTGCCGTGTGCCGTCGAGCACCGGCTGACAGCGGGGGTTGCCACGGCAACCCAGCGCGTCACTCGGCACTCTCTAGATGCGCGGTCCAGACTATGAAACCTCAAATGGGGTTGAGTCCCTTTGCTTATTCCCTGATCTAGTTTCTTTTCTGGTGCTCCAGAAAAGGACTATTTTGGTTAATAAGCCTTGGTGACCTGAGGATTACAGTGGGGCATCCCCGCCGGGTACATCTCTTCGGGCCCCCACTCCTCTATCCCATCATGAGCATGTTGAGACTTTGTTCGTGGGTGGTTCATGTTCTCTCATGAGAACATGGCCACGTCGGCGCGTTGTTCGTCCTGCCCTTTTCATAGGGGCTTGAGCATTCAGCGTGCCGTGTGCCGTCAAGTCTGGCGGCCACGCCCACTGTCTCTCATGCCTGCTGGTAGCCCAGATGTGGGCGCATCAGATGTGTAATCTGTTGTTGCTTAAATGTTGTACATGTCATGTCGTGACTGCTATGTTGCTCGGAACTGCACCAAGAATTTCACCTGCTGTTGCACTTGTGTATATAGCTGTGTGACAATAAAGTGAATTGAATTGAAATTGAATTGATGGGATTGCTGGTCCTTTTTTGAAAAAAAAAAAAATGAAAAAAAGGGGACCTAGCATTTAATTTGTGGCTCTGGCAGAGGACAGATGTCAATTGCTGCATCGGAGAGAGGGCTGTTATGCGCTGGAGATGATGACGCTGAGTTTCCCACTATAATAGTGTGTGTGCTCATGCTGAATCAGATTCAGTGTTGACAGCCATGCCTTCCAGGGTGGCTACCTGGATGTGCATTGGAAAAATTTAGCAGTGTGGAACTATTTGGTGTCAAAATATGGAACACCAAAAGGGCCATAATCTGTATACATTTTTTCGCTCTCTCACTACCCTCTCTCCTACATGCACGAGGGTAGTCCTGACTCAGGGGTTATGCAGGAACAGCGTGCAGTGATGGCCCTCGCTCTCCGGGTGACGGAAGTCACTGCACGCTCCCTGGGTCAGGCGATATCCACATTAGTGGTCCAGGAAGCTGGGGCTAAACCTGGCAGATATGCGTGAGCCTGACAAATTTCGGTTCCTCAACGCCCCTGTCTGTCAGGCTGGCCTCTTCGGCGACGCTGTCGAGAACTCGCCCAGCAGTTCTCGTGGCCCAGAAGCGGATGGAGGTGGTTTAAAAAAAAAAAAAAAAAAAAAATCCTGCCCCGATGACTAGCTGCTGCCTCCACCCGGGCAGCAGGTGGCCGGGCGAAGGGGATGTGCCCAACCCGTCCAGGGTCCCGTGAGTCCGCTAGCAAGCACAAGGGCAAGCGGCCTTGGAACGGGCAGCCCAGCGAGATGGCGAACTGCTCGGGGAGACGGTATCCGCACCCCTCCCTCTGAGAATATTTTTCGGTTTCGGTCCTGCCGCTGGCTCTCCGGAGTCCAGCGGTACCCACATTCTCAGAGCAGTTTCCTGCGTACTCCACCTCGCTGCCCCACCCCGGGTATGTCTGTGGTGCCTTGGTCCCGCTTGTTCAGTCCCTGGGGGCCTGGCTAGGTCTCCCCGGACCGTCTCACCGGCTCATCCGTACCATCAGACTCGGCTACGTGATTCAGTTCGCTCGCCGGCCTCCAAAGTACAGGGGCATCCTCTTCACCACCGTGTGGTGCAACGGGCACTCAGTTTTGGGTCTGTGGAAGGGGGCCCAACTGCGTTGGCATATCAATTGCCTAAAGCTTCTGGTGGTACGTCTTGCCCTGGCCCAAACCGCTTTGGGGCAGGCATGTTCTGGTCCCTTCGGACAGCACTGCGGCCGTTGCGTACATCAACCGTCACGGTGGTCTACGCTCCCGTTGCATGCTCCGGCTCGCCCGCCATCTCCTCCTGTGGAGTCAGAAGTTTGTAAGGTCACTTCGTGCCATTCACATCCCAGGTGCGCTGAACCAGACAGCCGACGAGCTCTCTCGCCAGTCGACACCTCCGGCGAATGGCAACTCCACCCCCGGAGCGTCCAGCTGATATGGAACCACTTCGGGGTTGCACAGGTAGACCTGTTTGCTTCCCCGGAGTTGACCAATTGCCAGTGGTACTACTCCCTGACCGGAGGTACCTTATGGCATAGATGCACTGGCCCACAGCTGGCCCCGGGACCTACGCAAATATGCATTTCCCCCAGTGAGCCTTCTTGCACAGACACTGTGCAAGGTCAGGGATGACGAGGAGCAGGTCTTGTTAGTTGCGCCCTATTGGCCCAACCGGACCTGGTTCCCTGAACTCTCACTCCTCGCGACAGCCCCTCCCTGGCCGATCCCCCAGAGGAAGGACCTTGTTTCTCAGGGGCGGGGCACTCTATGGCACCCGCATCCAGACCTCTGGAAACTCCATGTCTGGTCCCTGGACGGGACGCGGAGGTTCTAGGTGGCATGCCACAAGCTGTGGTAGACACCATCGCTTCAGCTAGAGGCGCCTCTATTCCCTGAAGTGGAACCTGTTCGTCGAGTGGTGCTCTTCCGGCCGGGAAGACCCCCGGAAGTGTTCAATTAACATTGTGCTTTTCTTCCTGCAGGATGGGTTGGAGCGAAGGCTGTCTCCCTCCACCCTGAAAGTGTACGTTGCAGCAATTACGGCGTATCACGATGTAGTTGAAGGTAAGTCCTTAGGGAAGCACGACTTAATCGTCAGGTTCCTCAGAGGTGCGAGGAGACTGAATCCTCCTCGTTCTACCTCGGTACCCTCCTGGGATTTAGCCCTGGTGCTTAGAGCACTCCAGGGTCCACCATTTGAGCCTTTACAGTCAGTTGAGCTAAAAATCCTGTCCATGAAGACAGTCCTCCTGACTGCATTGGCCTCAATCAAGAGGGTGGAGGACCTGCATGCACTTTCGGTCGACGAATCGTGCCTAGAATTCGGGCCGGCCAACTCTCACGTTGTCCTGAGACCCCGGCCTGGATATGTGCCCAAGGTTCCTACCACTCCCTTTCGGGACCAGGTTGTGAACCTGCAAGCGCTGCCTTCGGAGGAGGCAGACCCAGCCCTAGCTTTGTTATGTCCCAACCGCGCTCTCCGCGCTTACGTTGACCGGACTCAGAGCTTCAGATCCTCACAGCAGCTCTTCGTCTGTTACGGAGGTCAGCAGAAGGGAAAGGCTGTCTCCAAGCAGAGGTTGGCCCACTGGATAGTGGATGCCATCGTCTTGGCTTACCAGTCCCAAGACGTACCTTGCCCGTTCGGGGTGCAAGCACACTCAACAAGGAGTGTTGCGTCATCCTGGGCGCTGGCTCAAGGTGCCTCGCTGACAGACATTGTAGAGCTGCGGGCTGGGCGACACCTAAAGGCCTGTTCACACCGGGACGATTTTCGCGCGCGTTTATCGCCGACGTTTAACGCCTCGTGACTAAACAATGGGCGCCAATGTGAGTGTTCACACCGACGCGTAAAACGTCAGGCGTAAAAGCGTCATTTTTAAAAAAACGCCTCGGGTTCGTTTTTTTTTTTTGACGCGGCGCGTTAAAAACTGGCCGACCAATAAGATCGGCGCTTTTGTTCACGTGCCTGGAGCTGCTGAAGTTACAGTAAAACACGACTTGGTGGTGCTCAAGCACAAAACGGTCTAGCCGAGCACACATTGGCGAAGAAGACAATGCAACTCGCTAACGGACATTCTAAAATACCCCCGAAAACGTTCATGATACATTTTTAGCTCTTGTATCAGTCGATAGAACTCCCCATGTTCTTCTCTTTTTTTAACTATGGGATGTATCCAAAATCTGCGTCTTTTCTGTTGTCTTTCCTCGTTCAACAGAACAACAATGTCCTCATCGCTGGAGCTGCTGCTTGAGAAATCCATGTTCTAGTATGTGAGAAAGTTATGTGTGTTTCGGCTAACATGTAAATATTCTCTCTCTTCTTCTTCTTCTGTGTGACAAGTGATGCAGCGAGCGCAGCGCCACTTTGTGTACCGGGCTATTTCTGTTTTTCAATAAGCGCCATCTAATGTCAGGGAGTGAAATTGCACGTTCACTCGGCGCATCGCGAGTGAAAATCGCTTGGGTGTGAAAACTCAAGACGCGCCGAAAAACGTCACGAAAAACGCTGGCGATAAACGCGCGCGATATTCGTCCCGGTGTGTACAGGCCTTAACACGTTCGCTAGATTTTATAGCCTCCGTGTAGAGCTGGTATCTTCCCGCATCCTCGCCCCCAGGGGCCAGTAGCGCTAAGTACCCATTCTAGTGTCGGCTTGCAACGCCACTCCCGCCCTCTGGGCCGGATACGTGCGTCTATTGTCTCCAGTTGTGTTCCCCAGAAACGGCTAACCCTGTCGAGCTCCTCCGTCACCCCTGCGGTGTCAGACGCTGCTGACCGTCTGACGCTAGGCCTGCACCCGTATGCTTGTGGAACGTGTGTGTAGGCTGGGTTCCATATGTTGCGGTCCTCTAACGGCTACCCCATATGTGTATTTCCACGGTACCAGCTACCCTACTCGGCTAGCCCCGTGTCTTTCCCTCGACAGAGCCCGCTCTGTCGTCTCTGGGTGTGTTCTTCCCCCCCTGGGACCAGGTTGGGTCCACCCCAGAGACTTCCATATGTTGCACTACCCTGATAGGTTAGTCCTTATGCGTATTCCACCTCTCCTTCCATTGAAGGATGTGGCTCCGCAGCGTACCATCTCCCGAGACGGGCACGTTTTCCCAGCGTTATCCAATAGTCACGCTGAGTGGGTCTTGCAGGAACAGCAAGTGACTGTCCTTCCCTACCGGGAGCCCTGACTCCCACTCCAACATAGGAGTGGTCCAGCGAGCTCAGGCAGGGCGCTGGAAGGGCCAGCATCCCTGGCGTGTTGGTAGGGATCCCAATTCTGAAAGGGAACGTCTCGGTTACGTATGTAACCCTCGTTCCCTGAAGGAGGGAATGGAGACGTACGTCCCGTCACCAGGTACTGTGCTTCAGCTGAAGGCCCGAGCCACTTATCTCGGCTCCTCAGTTGAAAACGATATGCGGTACTTCCACTTCCATATTTATACCCGCAACGCGGGGCGGCGCGTGGAATGCCGCATGCCAATGTTCATTGGCTCGTTTCTAATACACTCGAAGTAGATTGGTCTCTGAAACAGATCCCAATTCGTCGGTCAGTTCCGACGTACGTCTCCGTTCCCTCCTTCATGGAACGAGGGTTACATACGTAACCGAGACGTTTTCTCCGGTCAAATTTTAACCGGTCCAATCAGAGAACAGAGGGAGTGGCTGAGAACAGTGACGTTGATATCGTGCGTTAGTTTGAGATGACATAAGTCACGACCAAACGTTAGCGATTGGTTATGGCAGATCCAGAGTGGCTCGGGGCAGATCCAATAGTTTTAAACTTCAACAGAGTATCCGCCTTCAAGAAAGTTAACGCTTATCAATGGAGGGTGGCCAGACTCTCTGTACAAAATGAAATGTACGAGAGTCTGGTAGGACCAGGCTAATAGTACGATGCATCGTTGAAGAAATCAACTAGCTACTGACGACTGTTTCCCGAAACCGTATTGTCGCAAATCTGTCGCTGAACCACGTTGGTTAAAGGGTTAGTTCACCCAAAAATGAAAATTCTGTCATTAATTACTTAATCCTTATGTCGTTCGACACCCGTAAGACCTCCGTTCATCTTCGGAACACAGATTAAGATATTTTTGTTAAAATCCAAGGGCTCAGAAAGGCCTCCATTGACAGCAATGCATTTTGTAGACCCATAAAAGGTACTAAAGATGTTGTTACAAAGTCCATCTCACTTCAGTAGTTCTACAATAATTTTATGAAGCAACGAGAATAGTTTTTGTGCGCAAACAAAAAATCTAAATAGCGACTTTATTCAACTTTATTCTGGGCCTCTGACGTGAACTCATGAAGCACGCATGCGCGGGAATATGACGTAGACCACAATTCGGGAATCCAGGAAATGCACACTTTAGCACCATTTTGAGCACTACGCCAATACCTAAAGCACGGTCAATGTAGAATTCAACAGCTTAGATACGGCGCATCTTCCTCTGCTTGTAAACAAAGCTCCTCGCTTCCGGGTCATATGTCAGAACTGTGCTCTACGTCATATTCTCACGCATGCGTTGTGGTCCAGAATCAAGTCACTATTGTAAGAATATAAAGAACCAGGCCAGATTGTCTGGATGAGTAACTTTCAGAAAGACTGTCTGAAAATGAATGAACATCTGAATCCACTCATACAATTATCACTCTCATCTGAGACAACGTCCCACTGAGTGAATCAACTGAGAATGGCTTCATTTGCATGTATTTACCTTGTCCCAAACTTCCCCCAAACTCCTAATCCCCTCTCCTGGGAGATCACACAAATCCAATAGATTTTGGGTATATTTCAATGTCAATTCTCACTATACAATATTATATGTGTTTAGTATTGTTTGAAATGTCTCAGTGCGAATGGTACAAAAATTTCATAAGCACAGAAATATACAAGAAGTTAATAAGAGTTTTTAGAGCTTAGAGGTATTTTACTTATGATGGTGGGTGTGGCTATTGGAGCCATTTAGTTTCCTTTCAATCAAGCCAAATGGGAATTCGACTCAATTTAAATTCCCTTTGTTTTCATGTATTTCCATTTGAAACGGTTGTTGATCTGGTCTGAGTTATTTAAAGCAATGCAGCAATGAGGTCGGGGCTCAATACTATTAACAAGGTTGGCCCGTAACACAGAAAACGCTCTGTGTTACGTAATATTCAAAAGGTCAGGAAATCTTTCACTCTTTAAGCTATTTCGGAATATTGGATGTTATGTATGAATTATCTTTGAATTGATTATGTAATTGGCATTATACATTTATCTGACTGTTAATAAAATTGTTACATTTTGATCCTTTCTGAATTACTCTGTAATTATTAACTATTTCCAGAACGGAACGATATGATTGCAATAAAGGGTTAAAATGATTAAATGTATGATTAACTATTAGATATAAATGACTAAACAACCAATTGGCATTCTCTTCTAAATTCGACAAATATGATAAATGGAGTCAGATAGAGAATATTATAATTAAATCCATTTTGCCCAGCTGAAACACGAACGTGCAAACGGCCTTCGAGTCGTTATCGCTACCGATCCTTGGAGCGATTTCAGCGGCCTTACACTATTTTGATTTATGGGCACTCGTGCAACGTAAGCAATGACGCACATCCGAGTTAGTGAGAGAAGGGCATACAAATTTGGAGTGGAACGCAGCCAATGTCAAATATGTGAAAAAATAATGTGTTTTTTGAACATTCAAGCATGAAAACCTATTCTAGTAGGCCAAAAACAAAATCAAGACTTTGTGCATAATGGCCTCTTTAAGTGTTGTTTTCTGAAAAATGTATCAAAATGAAGTGAGCTTATGTTTAAAACAAGATTTAAAAAAATGTCAATGGGGGTCAGAAAAATAAAGCTAACTCAAAAGAAAAACAAGTTTATTTTTCTGACCCCATTGGCAGATATTTGTTCTTGTTTTAAGCAGAAAGTCACTTAATGTATTAGTAAATGTATCTTGATTTAAGAATGCTTAAAAAAATACAGATACTGACTAAGAAAATCTTATTTATTTAAGTGTTCAGAAAGTGTGTCTGGAATTCCTTGATGGCTATAGGATGAAGCTGTATTTAATAACTAGCAGAAGCAGCAGAAATATATTCAAGTAACACAGTCACATTACCAAGAGAAATGTGAGTGCAAATAATGAACTATTAGAGAGACAGAACTTTTTATTCAAATTGCAATTAAATTGACATTCTCTTTAGGCACAGATCCCGTAGAGCACTAAATTACTGCAAAAGAGTTTCAGAGCAGTTGGCTAAAACTAAATTAATCTAAAAGATTAAATGTCTAATGTCTAGTGCAAATTTTTTAAAAGCAAAACAAACCTTTCTTAATATATTGTGTTGAGCAACTCTCTCATTTGAGCACAAACATTTAACCTAGAATCCAGATAAGGACTGGTTATTTTGCAAGCCAAGGTCAAACATTTACAGCGTGCACACACACACACACTCACACACACTGTCATTTTCATTCTAAATGAATGCAGCACATTTTGTCCAACCCATTTTAGTCTTAGCCTCAGATTGCAGTGCATTCACAGACTGCCTGATGCATAATGCACACGAAATGGGCACTTTCTCAGCCTGGCAAGCTCTAATCTGGTTGGCTGGAAAAACACAGCTACCAGTCTGCTGCTCTAAGCGCTTTTGAGTAAGAACTAAATCACCAAATTTGCCAAAGTTCACAAAATCAGTTTAAAGTACAGGCATTTATTGAGTGATGAACAATCCTAAGTAATACTTAAAAGTTTCAACACCCTAGCAACCACCCTGAGTACCCTAGCAACCACATAGCAACACCCTAGCAACCACCTTGAGTACCCTGGCAACCACCCCTAAAACAGTAGCAATCTATCTATTTTTTTAAACTACAAAGCTAAGACTTAAAACTATTTCAAACTGAAAACCTTCAAACGTCAAGCTTTTAAAACTTCAAACTTTCTGTTTCGGCTTTCTCAAGTTTGTCTACAAACTTTTTTGTATCTACTTTCTACTATTCTATTAATATTACTACTAATTTTCTACTATTTTACTGTTGTGTTGACACTAAGAATTTGGTATAATTGTTTAAAAAGTTTATTTAACCACCTAGTTATCCTGTATATTCCATTTATTTTTTCTAATATGCCAGGGAAATAATCCATGCATATTACTTTAAGATAAACAGAAAAACTGCACACATTTTACAATAACATCATCACAGTTTTTCTGTACAGCTGGTCACGGAGGCTGTACAATGGCTGTGCCATTACTTGAATGAGTTTCCAGGTCTGTCTATTATCATAGCCAGGGATTAGAAGCGGTTCAAGAAATGAAAACCAAAAATGAATCATTTGTTTTGCAGAATGTATTAGAAAAATGGGAAAAATCCCATTCAGTTGTTCCAGAGTGAAACATTATTTCTAAATGCTGGTAATCAGTTTATTACTTTATTATTTTGTTCTAACAATTCTTCAAGAAACCAAAGAATTCTTCAAAGTAAACTTTAAAAAGCCAATATCTTCTTTAAAAAAGGTAAACAAGAATAAACAAGGGTTCTTCTAGCGTGCGTGCCGTGCGTGTGTGTGTGTTTGTGACTCGTCTCTCTCATCTGTACTCAGGTATCTGACCTCATCAGTCAGCACTGAAATGACACAAACCTGCCCCACATAAATCTGTCTGATGTATATGTGATAGAAAGACAGGGAAAGGTTGATTGTGTCTTTCTGTACATGTCCTTCAACTCAAACTGATATCAACACTGACGCGCACACACACACACACACACACACACACACACACACACACACACACACACACACACACACACTGTCTGGTTCACTATCTTTGTGGGGACTCTCCATAGACGTAATGGTTTTTATACTGTACAAACTATATATTCTCTCCCCTTACACTAACCCTACCCCTAAACCCAGGGGCGTCGGACTGGGGGGGGTAAAGGGTACCGAGTACCCAGGGCCCGAGGCAAGGGGGGGCCCCTTAGAACTCAGTTTTCTATACATACATATACATGCACTAACATTTGTATAGCATTTATGTACAAATAAAAAAGTTCCTGTGCAAAACTAAACTTGTAGTTAGGCACTGGTTTGGTTTTTAAAAAAAAGTCATTTTCATGCTGTGCAGGGCCCCACCACGCCTCTCGAATCAATGTAAATGGTACGACCCACAGCTCAGGTGCTTCTGCTGCGTACCTGCGGTGAATCAGTTAATAGCTGTGTCTCATTTCATTTAATTTTGAAGGCTGCATCCTCTGGAGGACACATCCTGTGAAGGATGCGGTATACGGAGTGTCCTTAATCAGAATTAAACGAGACGTCCTCCGTAGGACACACAGGCAGGAAGTATCACGTTGCTATGCCAACACGTTCACCGTGGAGTTGCGCTCTGACACGTTATATGAATGAAAATTATTTATAACTTGAAAATGACTATGAAATGTTTTGCCTTGACAGCAAAGCACTGTTCTAAACGTTTAAAAAATAAAATAAAATATCACAACACTTGTAATCCTGTTTACCACAACTATCTATTTGAGGTATATACAGCTTAAAAACAAAAACAAGCTTTAAACTACTTAAGTTTAAACACCACATCTTCGCTTGCATGTATATCTGCCGGCGGCGCCATTTTTTCAAATAATATTTAAAAAACATGACGGTTGTTAATGGCGACGCAAAGAATTGTGGGTTATCTGAAGCAACGAAGGATACACCTCATGCACACTCCGAATTCCTGAAAAGAAGGGCGCATTTGAAGGTCGCATTCGGAGTGTCCTACTAACTTTTTTGAAATGAGACAGCCTTCAGACGCATGCAGCCTTCAAATGCGACCTCCGGAGGATGCAGCCTTCCGAAATGAGACACAGCTAATGAGACACAGGAGCTGGAGTTAGCCGTGATATGAACTAGGAGAACAGGGGAAGAGTCATGTCTTTCCTTAAGAAAGGAAAATCAGGGGCTCAAAAACGAAAAGAAAAGAAGATTAAAGAGAGAAAGGCAAATGAGGGCAAGCAGTTGCTCACTCAGTTTTTTTTAAAAGAAAGGTGAGCTCCAAATGCATCATCGAGCATTGACATTGTTTCTACATAAATATCTACTCCATGTAGAATAGCATACATTTATGTTCGTACTCTATTTGAATAAACCCTACATAGCGAGCAAACAATATTTCTGGGTAAATAACAGGGAGTGATAAGCAGACGGAGGCGGAGCTGGGAGCTCAACACACTGCCACTCCAGGAAGCTGCGCAGCTGGTCTCCTCTTCTGCTGCAGTTCTCTCCAGAGTCAGAAGTTTACATGAAAACACTGTATATTTCCCTCCATTGTCAAAATCTAACACCCGCGAAAACACAGATCGTTAGCGCCTATTTTACCGCATTGTTATGCAAACTTAGCTTGCGCACGCTCTTACATTAAGTACAGGATTGTTCTCAGTTTAATGCACATCTTAATGATTGAAAATTACTTATTTTAAAACGTAATTCAAAGACTGAATGTCTAGTTTGGCGGTTAGTGTACCCTGTGATTCTATAGTCTGCATTTATTTTAAACAGACAAATAATCAGCAATTAACTTGTACTTAGCCTACACTTTAAAAAAGGTATTGTGACAATAAAGGATATTTTAGCAACCATTTGAAGCCATATATTTCAGTTTCAGACCCTGCAGCAGCAGACCCCTCATCATGGCCAGGTGAAAGCAGTGACAGATGTGCGGAATTGCCTGTTTTAACAATTAGTAATTAAGCGTTAAGAGGAAATAAGCAGAATGGGTACATTTGTTATTGTACACATTTAAACTTTAAACTGTAATTACAGTTTAAAGGGATAGTTCACCCAAAAATGAAAATTCTGTAATCATTTACTCTCCCTCAAGTTATTCCAAACCTGTATGAGTTTCTTTCTTCTGCTGAACATAAAATAGGGTATTTTAAAGAAGGTTGGTAATTAAACAGTTGCTGGTCCCCATTGACTTCCATAGTGTTTTTTTTTTTTTCCTGCTATGGAAGTCAATGGGGTCCATCAGTCGTTTGGTTACCGACTTTATTCAAAATATCTTCTTTTGTGTTCAGCAGAAGAAAGAAACTCATACAGGTTTGGAACAACTTGAGGGAGAGTAAATTATGACAGAATTTTCATTTTTGGGTGAACTATCCCTTTAAACGGTAATTACTATTTAAAGTTTAAATGTGTACAATAACAATGTACCCATTTAGCTTATTTCCTCTTGTAGTAGAGGCAGAAATAGAAGATGAGGTTGATATTCATATAAGTGATGAGAGGGAAAGTGAAGAATGTGATGAAGGTAGTCAGGAGCAGGAGGACAGAGCTGAAGAGGAAAGAGAAGAGAATGAGAGACTTAGGGGTACTGGTGAGGGATTGTCAGAGGACCCAGGATTATGGCCAACAACTATAAAGCATTTTTGGAGAAGTTTGAATTGGCTTGAGGATCTTTTGTACACTCCCAGTGACTGTTGCTGGAGGGGAACATGCTTTCAGTAAACTTAAACTTGTAAAGAATTATTTAAGATCAACAATGTCCCAGGATAGACTGAACAGCCTTGCCATACTCTCTGTAGAAGGTCAGTTGGCCAAAAAACTGGACTTTAAAGACCTGATCAGCAAATTTGCGCATGCAAAGACCCGTCAATGGGCATTTAGTAAAAACTGACATTATTGAGTTTGTGTTTATTAATTTTCAGACCAAAGTTTTTTCTCATTTGGTATGGTCATTGTTCAGAACTGCTTTACAGTATATTTGATTTAGTCCAGGTTTGGACCTGCTAGACCTTTTGTCATCTCAGTAAGTAGTAATACTTTTTACAATAAAACAAAAATATATTAATCAGAGTGTGGCTTATTTTGATACATTTTAAGTGTTCCCTTTCGTTCAGTCACTATGACGTACGTTAGTTACTAACGAATGGGGGTTTCGCTTAGAAGCCTATCATCTTCGAGAATTCAACAGCGCCCAATGGCAGTGCCAATGCCATGGGCATGCGGAATTTGCATGTGTAACTCCGCCCCACCCTGTGGGTATATAAGGAAGTACGCCGGCAACATCGCATTATGTTTCTGCTTTGGAGCCAAGAGCATCTCTTCACTCCTACAAGCCTGAATCCTGAAGTCCTCTCTTCAGTCTTCGAGACGAGCGGTTCTCCAGGGTGTTGGTGTGACGGCGCATTCCAGCGATCTCGCATTGCCTGCCTGCTGATCTGTGCAGTGATCTGCAACAGCTGTGTGTGTTTTTCCTGGGCGCTTCGGCACTCTGCAGAGCTTTCCTCTCACAAAAAGAGCTTGCGCGTGGCACGTCTTTTTCAAGACGGTTCGCCCGTGCACTTCCGGGTGCGATCGATCTCCGTTGCTGTCTATGAGCACATTCACTGCTCGACGTGTTTGGGCTTCAGCACGTTCGGGCAGTGATTGTGGATGTGTCATGTTCCCACTGCGGGAACGTGACCATCACGATCGGGCCACGCCCCCTTCTCGCACATTGCTTCCCGCGAGTGCTGGACTGAAACAGCGGCCCGTCTCTGACGCCTCGTTCGTTTCATTCACACTCCGGATAGCGGCGAGATGTCGATCGCCGCATCCCAAGGTGGGCTAGATCCTTTGGGATGACGATTAGGTTGTGCTCCGCCTCCGGGTGTGTCAGCACTGCCTGATCTGACCTAGAGTTGATAGCCATGTTATCTCGGGCAGCCGCGAGCCTCGCGCTGGTGTGGAACTCCGCCCAGTCGCGAGTGCTCGTGGTTGCGCGATCGGTTTTTGTGGGCGGCACCCGACAGCTGTTGGGCCCCGCCCCCAATGCCTTTCGCTCCCGAGGTGCATGAGGAGATCACGCGGTCCTGGAAGTCCCCGTGCTTCCCGTGACCGTTTGGTGGCCTCCTCCGCCTTCTCTGCCCTTGATGGGGCCGCGGCCTAGGGTACACTGGGCCCCCCCCCCCACTGTTGAACAACTCTGTTGCGCACTACGGTGTCCACAGAGGGCTTTGACGTGGTGTGGCTGTCCTAAGCACCCTCCCTAAGCCTGTGGGCTCGTCTACTTCGGTGGCGTGGTCCTGCAGTGCTATGGGGTAGGCCGCCGCCCCTTTGCACATGCACAAGGGTGGAGCTGACCCAGGGCTCTTTTTTGAGCTGCGTGCCGCCACTGATCCCGCCCTCTGGGTGGTGAAGGTCGCCACACGCTCCCTCGGTCAGGCGATGTCCACAGCTGTGGTCCGGGAGAATTTCCTGGCCTTACCTGGTGATATGGGGGGGTTGACTGAGCCCACCTCCTCAACTCGCCCATATCCCAGGCTGGCCTCTTCGGCGGCGTGGCTGAGAACTGCGCCCAACAGTTCTCAGCCGCCCCAGAGCAGACTGAGGCTGTAACACGTACTGCCCCGGTGGCTGGCTGCTGCACCAGCCGCAGGCCCAGTCGCCTCAGTCCGCTCGCCGCCGAGGGCGCCCTCCCTCCTCCCGTCCGGCCCCAGCAGCAGCCTTCTCCGGGCCGCACTGTGGAGGTGGTTGCAGGATGTCGCCCAGTCCGCTCCTCAGCCTGGCTAAATGCCAGGCTGGAGGTGGACAACTCAGAGATGGGTTCCAGTTCTTTCCAGGGGATGGTTGCAGGGCCTCTCCTTCCCCCGGTGGAGGGCCGGGGGAAAATCCTTCCGCTGCTGGCCCCCGGGCTAGCAGCGCTTGGAAAGAAATGGAAGCTTTAGCGTAAGTTCTGCCAGGAAGACTTAATTGTCATGTCACTTTAATTTTATCTATCCAATCACATGCTAAATACCTGGGTATAAAAGATCGGTACTTACACATGTCTGAGTTCGCAGATGCTGACGCTCCAATTCAGTTGACGATCCGGGCGTTCCGTAGCGGTCGCTCGTTGGTCCTATGATAACTAATAATGTTCATACAGTAGCGTTCTAAGTCCACATCAGCCTATCATTCTGTTCAATGGGTTACCGCAGTAACAGACGCAAGTGCTTCACTAACAAAAGCAAGTCTCACGTCAGACTCAGATCAATCGCTTTCATGGAGGACTATCTGGGCATGTTATCAAAGACACGGCTGCGGTTTTCATCACCATTCTGGCGACATCACTACATCAGCATTTATCACCGTGATATGCATATGGTTATGCATTCCGATGGCGATTGGGTGTAGTATCTTACTCTTTTCAACTTTGTCGCAAGCATGTCTGTATAGAGCACACACATGCATCGTGTGAGACGCGCACAGGTGTCTGCCGGTCTGCTTGTGCAACGTGATCGCTCGTTGTGACTCGCTTGTGTCCATAGTGCTCGTAAATGATTCGCATGACACCGGTTACAGGTATATATAGTATTTTGTTAGAAAAACTGAAACAGAACAGATATGCACAGCATATTTACTCTATCATTCTCCCTACGAATGCAAGGAAACAACACAGGTTTTTAAAGCAATATGCACCTTTTTAATCGGGGCTTCATGTTGAACTGAAGTTAAGCTGAAATCGCGATTGGTTCAGTGTTATCAGATCGCTGAAATTCAATAAAAAAAAAAAAAAAAAAAAAAAAAAAAAAAACTATGCTGAGCAAATTAGCATATTTAGGTACAGGACCGACATCAGTGCTTTCTGTTCTTATTCAATGGCGTTAGATTCATCTTCCAAGCGCTGTGAGTTCGTCACATACGCAATTTAACTGACATAACAGTTTCAAGCTTAGAAGTGTTTGGCCTGCATCCAGCAGAGTACAGGGGAAAGCCAAACAAAGGTGATTTGACTCCGGGATGAAAATAACAGCGTCTCGACGACATGGCGACAAACAGTCAAACGCAGCACTTCCTTTTCTCCACGCGACACGTCCTCTTCTCCACGTGGGACAGCAACAAGACCACGCCCCCTTTTTTGCGCGTAGTCTTGTGCGCGGAGGTTAGTCTGTTCTACTGTTCTACTGACGTAATTAAAGAAGGAAGTACCAGGATGTAGTCCAAGCCGGCCGTTCGCTGTAGGCTTTGAAAGGGAACTTCTGTTAAATAAAATATCTCGCTTGGCATTGAACTTTGAGCTTTATAATTTTACAGGTATTATTTATGCTCTAACAGCAACATTACACACTAACTAAAGTTTGAACAATGGGATCACGAAGAAGGGGACCTTTAAATTGGTTAATCAAAACAAACACGTCATATATATTAGTAATTGTGTGCATTTGTCTTCGCTTTACTCCAGTTAATTTGACTCTATTCGTTTTTTATTCAGCTACTGATATCTGGATACCTCTTATATTTCGAGAAACTTAGATTGTAGCGTTACGTCTTGATCCTTCCGGCTAGGCCGCCATGGCTACATTATGATAAAACAAATGTGTATCTTGCTTGTACTCTCAGCACCATATGTCGGGTAAGGTTTGCATACAAAACAAGGTTTGACTTGACATTCGATAGCAGCACTAAATTGATTCAGTACTCAATCTGACCCGTTACATAAAGATTGCATTGTACAGCATCTAAATCACAATTATTGATTTGAAAACAATTATTCAAATCTTTTATGAATACAGTGAGCAGAGTGCACTCCCTTTATAAACGCATGAAACTGTCAAATGCTTCAGTTCAGAAACTCCAGCGGAAACTGCTGTGGTCAATCTGACTACACCGAATCATGAATCTATTGCATGTTCTACTATTCGTTGGTAGAGCGTATGCGCTGGAAGGCAGAGTTGGCAGTGATAAGCTCTGGGCCATTCAATCCTGATTGAGTGTTGTGTGGCGCGCCAATTGGGGATTGCATTCGAGTGCTCAACAGACTTTACATTACATTTGTGCATTTGGCGGACGCTTTTGTCCGGGGCACCTTCAGTTGCATTCAGGGTGCACATTTGGTGTTTTCCGGGTCTTGCTTTTCCTGGGAGTCGAGCCTGTGGCTCGCCGTTGCTGGTGCCGCGCTCTGCTGTTTGAGCTACTGAAAAGACATGTCTGTGATCAGCTACACTTGCATCGGATCCTATTGTGACTAACAAAATATACAAGGGAGTAAATAGTGTTGACTGTTGACACAGTCTGCACATGCGCATTGATTCCTGGCTGCACCGCAAATGGCAAGGTCTCTCGCAGTAAGCTTTTTCTCTTCACTAAAGCTGGCACACGGTGCACTTATAGTCATTGTGTTTTGTTGCTTTTCAGACTGCGATCCTGATGCTAACCTGTGGGATCTCAGTGCATTACAGCAGCCTGTATGTTAATCAGACGCACAAGGACTTGTCCGGAGTTTTACATCAATCCATTCACTTAGCGAAATCATTCAGGCCAAAATTTTATCATGGCGTTGGGGAACAAGTCAAACTAACTATTAAAGACATCAGATTTCATTCTAGGGTCAAAGGAATTTTTTAGGATTGCGATATTGTTCTCATATTGCCAAACGTGCCCAAAAAAAAAAAAAAAAAAAAAAAAAAAAAATTCATCACACAGTATTATCCTGGCTTAGGTTATCAAATGATGAATCTCGTTTTGATCTCTTTCATAGGTCCGGTAGCTGTGTCGGGTCCTATATAGCTAGTTATGGTTTTATTAGCTAGTAAAGCTTAACCTTATGGTCTCAATCACATGCACATGTTATGTATTAGTCATACTGTTCTGGTTTAATTTCTTTTGGGGGTTCTCTCAGCAGGTTGACGGTTAGATGGTGTTCTATCAAGATGTAAGCGGGAGCTACGCCCAGGGGTTTAGAATCCTCCTAACTGCAGATGGAAAGAGATGTGATTTCCAACTCACCTGTGCATGGGCCATTCTTTCAGATTGGTGTTGCTACGAAATAGCTCAACGCACAGAGTTGGCATCCATGAATGTGGGATTCCATGATGGTCAATATGGTTTTCTTCAGCAATGCTCAAGCCATCAGGCATGTTCAGTAAACTCTCCCATAATTCCAAAGGTAAAACTAAGATTACCTACTCGTCTTAACAAACATCAGGTAAATTCAAAGTTTTTAAGGTTGATCTTCCACTTCCACCGATATTCTGCTAGAAGCCATGTTATCAGCCTTTCGGTCATGTGTCCAGGGAAATTCACTTTAGAAACTAATCAGTTTGATTTACTGTCTTTCCTATTCTGATCTTCACTTCTCACTCAATTTCTTTACTCTTTTACTTAAGCATTCTAGAATGACTCTAAAGGTTCTGGTATCACATTAACAATTCTAAGATGAAGAATCTCTGTCCCTGCACTTCCACGGTAAATATCTTCACGTTCGGCCTAAGACTTCCGACCACTCCCCCCTATTTATTTGATCTATTGGAGCACCTCTCTCTAAGGACTGGTTTCAGACCCACTTTTAAACTGACCTTAAAAGCTGCAGTCTACCTCCTTCTCTTCGTAATGGACTTTCCTACAGCTACGACCGTGGAACTTCTAGGCCAGCATTCAAGCTAAGGGGGAGACCGTGTTCTTCTGCATTCGAGTTCTATATAAGACCAATTCTAAAATCATCCTTGAAGCTCAGCAAGCTCTCCAGTAATGGTTCAGGTAAATTCCTATGCAACTACTGGTGGTGGTTTATTAATATAAAAAAAAAAAAATTTAAAAAAAGTATGTGGCCCTGCGGCCTTGTCTCTGTGGTCTAACAGACCGTGTGGCCCTGCGGCCTTGTCTCCGTGGTCTAACAGACCGTGTGGCCCTGCAGCCTTGTCTCCGTGGTCTAACAGACCGTGTGGCCCTGCGGCCTTGTCTCTGTGGTCTATCAGGCCGTGTGGCCCTGCGGCCTTGTCTCCGTGGCCCTGCGGCCTTGTCTCTGTGGTCTAACAGACCGTGTGGCCCGGCGGCCTTGTCTCTGTGGTCTATCAGGCCTTGTGGCCCGGCGGCCTTGTCTCGTGGCCCTGCGGCCTTGTCTCTGTGGTCTAACAGACCGTGTGGCCCTGCGGCCTTGTCTCCGTGGTCTAACAGACCGTGTGGCCCTGCAGCCTTGTCTCCGTGGTCTAACAGACCGTGTGGCCCTGCGGCCTTGTCTCTGTGGTCTATCAGGCCGTGTGGCCCTGCGGCCTTGTCTCCGTGGCCCTGCGGCCTTGTCTCTGTGGTCTAACAGACCGTGTGGCCCGGCGGCCTTGTCTCTGTGGTCTATCAGGCCTTGTGGCCCGGCGGCCTTGTCTCGTGGCCCTGCGGCCTTGTCTCTGTGGTCTACCAGACTGTGTGGCCCGGCGGCCTTGTCTCTGTGGTCTAGCAGATCGTGTGGCCCGGCGGCCTTGTCTCTGTGGTCTATCAGGCCGTGTGGCCCTGCGGCCTTGTCTCTGTGGCCCTGCGGCCTTGTCTTTGTGGCCCTGCGGCCTTGTCTCTGTGGTCTAACAGACCGTGTGGCCCGGCGGCCTTGTCTCTGTGGTCTATCAGGCCTTGTGGCCCGGCGGCCTTGTCTCTGTGGCCCTGCGGCCTTGTCTCTGTGGTCTAACAGACCGCGCGGCCCTGCGGCCTTGTTTCTGTGGTCTAGCAGACCGCGCGGCCCTGCGGCCTTGTCTCTGTGGTCTACCAGACCGTGTGGCCCGGCGGCCTTGTCTCTGTGGTCTATCAGGCCGTGTGGCCCTGCGGCCTTGTCTCTGTGGCCCTGCGGCCTTGTCTCTGTGGTCTAACAGACCGTGTGGCCCGGCGGCCTTGTCTCTGTGGCCCTGCGGCCTTGTCTTTTGTGGCCCTGCGGCCTTGTCTCTGTGGTCTAACAGACCGCGCGGCCCTGCGGCCTTGTTTCTGTGGTCTAGCAGACCGCGCGGCCCTGCGGCCTTGTCTCTGTGGTCTAGCAGACCGTGTGGCCCGGCGGCCTTGTCTCTGTGGTCTATCAGGCCGTGTGGCCCTGCGGCCTTGTCTCTGTGGCCCTGCGGCCTTGTCTTTGTGGCCCTGCGGCCTTGTCTCTGTGGTCTAACAGACCGCGCGGCCCTGCGGCCTTGTTTCCGTGGTCTAGCAGACCGTGCGGCCCTGCGGCCTTGTCTCTGGTTTATACGCGTTTCATTAAAAAAAAAAAAAAAAAAAAAAAAGCCATCAGCAGGCGGTGTTCCATGTTCACGCTTAACATGTTAACTCTTGTTTTTCTTCTTTGTAGGAACTCCAGGATACAAGACCGGTGGGTCTATTTTATTTACCATTTTATTTACCATTTTTGGGGGATAGGATAGGCTCCGTCCAGGTGGAAGTATTCTTCCACTTATTCTTGGGGGTCGGCTGCGCCTCTGCCTTCGTCTTCAGGCAGGATATGCAGAGTCCGGACCCTCAGATTGCGAGCTACGGACGGGGCCTATGCCAATATACTTTATTGCTTGCTGGGTTGTTAATAAATGGATAATTGTCACAGTATTTATTCTCCCGAGTCTTTCTGGCAGAAATGGAAGCTTTAGCGTAAGTTCTGCCAGGAAGACTTAATTGTCATGTCACTTTAATTTTATCTATCCAATCACATGCTAAATACCTGGGTATAAAAGATCGGTACTTACACATGTCTGAGTTCGCAGATGCTGACGCTCCAATTCACCGCCATCCTCCCCACCACCTCCAAGTCAAATCCTTCCCTACATCCACCCCACCACCACCAGGATGGTCCCTTCCATACCTCACGGGGGGGTCGGCTGCGCCTCTGCCTTCGTCTTCAGGCAGGATATGCAGAGTCCGGACCCTCAGATTGCGAGCTACGGACGGGGCCTATGCCAATATACTTTATTGCTTGCTGGGTTGTTAATAAATGGATAATTGTCACAGTATTTATTCTCCCGAGTCTTTCTGGCAGAACTCATGTTCCTGTCTTTGAGGACCCAGAGACCGGTGATGGCAGTGTGTGCCGCCTCCGGGCCGCGCCACTCTCGCCCCTCTCTCTCGCCAGCCTCCTCTCAGAGCAGACCCCAGTGGAACGTGCGTCCTTCCCTGGTCTCCTCTGTCAGGACGCAGCAGTTAACCGTGCCCCCGCACCGGGACGCCCAACAGCCTCCCATGTCCGGGCCGGTAACGCTGCCTCGCTGCCCCACCCTGGGTACGTCTGTGGTCCGAATGACCCCGCTGGTGCAGTTCCTGGGAGTCTGGCTTCAGCTTCCGGGACTGTTCCGCTGGGTCACGAAGACCGTCAGGCGCGGCTACGCGATTCAGTTTGCGCAGGTTCCTCCCCGCTCTGGGGAGGCTGCCCGCTATGATGGGGCCTATCCCCTGTCATGCGTGCAGAGGTTGTCACCCTACTGGCGAAGGGTGCGATCGAGCCTGTCCCTCCAGCCGAAGTGAAGTCCGGCTTCTCAGCCATTGCTTCATTGTACCCTAGGAAACCGGTGGGTTATGGCCAATCCTGGATCTGCCCGTCTTGAACCGATCCTTCTCAGGCTTCCGTTCAGGATGTCGGTAGCGAACGCCTCTTTGGACACGTTCGTCCGGTAGATTGGTTGCAGCGATCGACCTGAAGGACGCTTACTTCATGTCTCCTTCCTCGACGCGGACCGTTCCTACGGTTTGCTTCGAGGGGCGGACATTCAGTACGCAGTCCCCCCATTCGGGCAGCTCTGTCCCCTCGTGACTCTACGTAGTCTTTCGAGGCAGCCCTTGCGCCACTCGGCAGCACGGGGTTCGCATCCTGAACTACTTCGATGACTGGCTCATACTGGGTCACTCTCGAAGCAGGTCTGCGGACACAGAGTCCAAGTGCTCCAGCACTTAGCCCGTCTGGGCCTTCGGGTCGACTGGGAGAAGAGCGACTCTGCCCCATGCAGAGGATCTCCTTTCTCAGTCTGGTTTCCAACTCGGTCGCAGGTGCGTGCTGCTTACCAGCGAGCGCGCACATAGTCTCTGCTGACTTGCCTTCGTCAAATCGAGGGCGAGAGTGCGGTCCCACTGAAGCTATTTCAGAGGCTCCTGGGGCATATGGCATCTGCAGCCGCGGTGACGCTGCTCGGATTGCTACATATGAGACCGCTTCAGCACTGGCTACGCGATCGAGTCCCGAGATGGGCATGGCGGTCTGGCACGCTCCGGGTACAAGTGTCTCGGGCCTGCTTACAGACTCTCACCCCGTGGTCGAACCTCAAGTTTCTACGGACCGGAGTGTCCTTAGAACGAGTTTCCAGGCATCTTGTTGTGTCTACAGATGCATCATCCACGGGCTGGGGTGCCATGTGCAATGGACAAGCAGCCGCGGGCTCCTGGACAGGACCCCAGCGCCTTCTGCATGTCAATTGCCTCGAGTTACTGGCAGTACGGTTCGCCCTGCACCGCTTCCGAGCGTTGCTGAGGGGTCAACATGTACTAGTCAGGACAGACAACACGGCCGTAGTAGCGTACATCAACGGTCTACGCTCCCGCCGTATGTCTCAACTCGCCCGCCATCTTGTTTTATGGAGTCAGAAGCATCTGAGGTCCCTTCATGCTGTCCACATCCTGGGAGTCCTGAACCGTGCAGCCGACGAGCTCTCACGGCTTCAGCCACTTCCTGGAGAATGGAGACTCCATCCCCAGACGGTCCAGCTGATATGGGAACGGTTCGGCGACGCACAGGTAGACCTGTTGCCTCCCAGGACTCTTCCCATTGCTCCCTGTATTATTCCCTGACCTATGGTCAGCACGGATGCACTGGCGCACAGCTGGCCGTCGGGGCTACGCAAGTATGCGTTTCCCCCAGTGAGCCTTCTCGCACAGGTACTGTGCAAGATCAGGGAGGACAAGGAGCAGGTCATGTTGGTCGCCCCGTTGGCACGGCCAGGCCTGGTTCTCAGAACTGCTACTCCTTGCGACAGCCCCTCCCTGGCCTATTCCTCTGAGTCAAGACCTTCTCACTCAGAGACGGGGCACCCTTTGGCACCCGCGTCCAGTGTTCTGGAAGCTCCACGTGTGGCTTCTGGACGGGACGCGGCAGGTTTGAGTAGCCTTCCACCTGCGGTGTTCGCTACCATCACTTCCGCTAGAGCAGAGTCTACACGACACCTCTATGCGTTGAAGTGGAACCTCTTCGTCACATGGTGCTCTTCCCGCCAGGAAGACCCCTGGAAATGCCCGATTGGGTCCGTGCTATCGTTTCTCCAGGAGGGGGTGGAAAGAAGGCTGTCTCCTTCCACCCTTAAAGTGTATGTGGTCGCAATATCTGCCTACCACGATCTCCTGGGAGACAAAAAGGTAAGTCAGCACGACCTGATCATCAGGTTCCTGAGGGGGGCGAGAAGACTGAATCCTCCTCGCTCTCCTCTCGTACCCTCTTGGGACCTCTCAGTAGTCTTAAGTGCTCTGCAGAGGCCTCCCTTTGAGCTTTTGCGGTCAGCCGAGATTAAATTCTTGTCTATGAAGACGGCTCTGCTGACCGCATTGGCCTCGCTTAAGAGGGTCGGGGACCTGCAAGCATTTTCGGTTGACGAAGCGTGCCTTGAGTTCGGGCCGGCTAAGTACGCGATGTTTCAGGACCTCAGACCAGCTCTTTGTCTGTTATGGTGGAGAGCAGAAGGGAAGTGCTCTCTCAAAGCAGAGGTTGTCTCACTGGATAGTGGACACCATTGTTTTGGCTTACCAGCAGCAAGGTCGACCATGTCCCCTTGGGGTCAGGGCACACTCCACCTGGAGTGTGGCCTCCTCTTGGGCTTTAGCACATGGCGCCTCGCTAACAGACATCTGCAGAGCTGCAGGCTGGGCGACACCAAACACATTCGCCAGATTCTACAATCTCCGAGTGGAGCCAGTGTCCGACTATGTACTCGCCCCTACGGGTGGCCGGTAATGGGCCAGGCTCAGGTGTCTTCGCTTGCTCGCCATTCCACTCCACGGACTGGATACGTGCGATTATTTTTCCTCAGGTGAGCTCCCCGAGAGCCCTGAGCTCCTCCAGCACTGCTTACGCCGACATCAGTTCAGTCTGCCCTTCGAGCCCAGACCCTCATGTCCGGCCAGGTGCTCCGTGTGCATGGTTCCCCTCCGGCGACCCCCACACGAGTATTTCCACCGTAAGCCTCCTCAGCGAGCAGGTGTCTTTCCCTTGGCAAGTCCCTGCCGCCCCTAGGGTTAAAAATCCACCTTCGGCTGGTACCCTAGAGATCTTCCATATGCAGCCCTTAGTGGGTCATATGTGTATTCTTAAGTCCTCCCTACGGGTAGGCATCTTGGCATTCCCTCACTGGGATATGCTTCCCAGTGTACCTTGGTAATCCTGTGATAAGTGGGAGTCCTTCGTCCGTACTAGTCTTACGACAGTGTACTCACACTTACGCAAGGCACTGGATGACAGCTGAGTGGCGTTGTTGTATTGGAACCCCCATTCGTTAGTCACTAACGTACGTCGTAGTGACTGAACGAAAGGGAACGTCTCGGTTACGTATGTAACCCTCGTTCCCTGAGGAGGGAACGGAGACGTACGTTTCCTTTGCCACGTCAGCTGTGTTGCTGGTATGCGGAGTTCAGTCTTGGCTCCTGCAGCAGTAACATAATGCGATGTTGCCGGCGTACTTCCTTATATACCCACAGGGTGGGGCGGAGTTACGCATGCAAATTCCGCATGCCCATGGCATTGGCACTGCCATTGGGCGCTGTTGAATTCTCGAAGATTATAGGCTTCTAAGCGAAACCCCCATTCGTTAGTCACTAACGTACGTCTCCATTCCCTCCTCAGGGAACGAGGGTTACATACGTAACCGAGACGTTTTTATGATAAAAATGCAATACCCCACCCATTGGTATCACTGTGGTATTTGGTACGGGGGCCCAGCAAGATGATTTGTACCCAGGGCCCAAAATTTGGTGCTACGCCCCTGCCTAAACCTATACCATCACACAAAAATTTCTGCATTTTTACATTTTCAAAAAAAGTATCCCAGTATGAGTCAACCTGCTACATCTCATGTTTCCATCCAAACTTCGGTTTTTAACTTATGTGCACAATTGGAATATCGCATAAAGCATTTGCGAATAAAGCACAGTTTCCATCCCATGTGTTCAAGAGAACAAAATCATCACTTTCTGGGAAATTGGCACAAAAATGTATGTCATTTTTTTGCTGCATCAAATGACTTGCGCTTCAGAGCATGCAGACAAAACACAATTAACACCATCATGTTGTCGGATGTCTGATGTTTGGGAACGTAATTGCGTGTGACAGTTCTGTGAGGTCGTCATACCCAACAATTTTAATGACAAACTTTGGCTTAGGCATTTCAAAATGACCAAACTGATATTTAAGATACTGTGCACTGAAATTGGTCCGCTGGTTAGTCCAGTTATCCAATTACATCCTCTGGTGGAGCAAAGTTTTATGTTGCGCATCGAGGGATTTATTCAGTGAATGTGTTTCCATCATAGTTTATGCACATGTCTTCTTATCCGATAAAAAATAGTAACACTTCAATTTAGGGTCAAATTCTCAATATTAACTATATACAGTTGCTTATTAGCATGCATATGGGACCCTGGACCACAAAACCAGTCATAAGTCGCATGGGTATATTTGTGGCAATTACCAACAATACATTGTATGGGTCAAAATGATCGATTATTTTATGCCAAAAGAAGGATATTAAGTAAAGATCATGTTCCATGAAGATATTTTGTAAGTTTCCTACTGTAAAAAAAAAAAAAAAAAAAAAAAAATTATATATATATATATAAGTATTATTAGTAGTAATATGCATTGCTAAGGACTTCATTTGAACAAATTTAAAGGCGTCTTTCTCAATATTTAAAATTTTTTGCACCCTCAGATTCCAGATTTTCAAATAGTTGTATGTCTGCCAAACATTGTCCTATCCTAACAAACCATACACCAATGGAAAGCTTTCAGGCGTTGTATAAATCAAATTTTCAAAAAATTGACCCTTATAACTGGGTTTGTGGTCCAGGGTCACATATTACTAGGATTTTGGCTGTTTTTTAGTACATATTAATGCCTTATTCTGCATGACCATATTCCACATCCCTAATCCTACCCAATTCCTAAACGTAACAACTACATTATTAACTATTAATAAGCAGTAATTAGGAGTTTATTGAGGTAAAAGTCATAGTTAATAGTGAGAATTGGACCCTAATCTGTAGTGTGACCAAAAAATAGCCACATCAATTGAGCTGATACGTTTTTTTTGTATGTACATTTTTATAATTAATGTGCATCTTGTTGTTTCCATCCAGTGTTTTATAATGTGATATCCCAAAATTTGCATTCAAATAGGTAAATGGAAACATAGCTACAGATAAGCATTGTGTGTATTTATGCATTTGTGTATGATGATGGGAGAAACACACACATACAGCTTTCAGTCAAGTCAAGAGTTATTGATGGTGTCAATTCTCCAGTTTAACAACTCAAATAAATCCCTGTGTTGCAGTGTATTATTAGAGCAGGTGTACGTGGATGAGTAGAGCTAATGAAAACACTCACAAATACACATAACTACATAACACATCATTTACTTTAAATATTTCCCCAAAATGAGGTTTTGTCAGATATTACTAATTTCCCATGACAATGTTGCATTGTTTACATTTGTAGTTTGATTCTATTTAATGAAAATGATTTAGATGAATGAAAGAGGTATGTTTAGGTTTGGGAGTAGGGATCTTTCATTTGTCTATAAAATGGTAAAAGGGAAATTATACAGATATCTTTATGATATGAAAGATTCGTAAATATTTAACGTTTTGCAGCTGTAAAAAAACCCCGTAATAATGCTATGTTGGAGTTAAGTCCATATTGTACATTTTGGCATCTATCCAAACATACAAAAAGAATGTTTTTGTGTCTTTGAAAGTTGCGTATTAAAGGATTAATTTGCTTTAAAATGAAAATTATCCGATGATTTACCAACCCTCAAGCCATCCTAGGTGTATATGACTCTCTTCATTCTGATGAACACAATCAGAGTAATATTAATAAATATCCTGATGTTTCCAAGCTTTATAATGGCAGTGAACGGGGCCCACAAGTTCAAAAATGTGCATTTAAAAAAATAAATAAATGTGTATTCAACTTAAGAAAAAATGGTAACACCTCTCGCAGTTCAAACCGCTTACGCTACATCCTAGTCATACTGTCATGATTCCAGTCTGTGTCTTCCTGTCTTGTGGGGACTCTTTTGTTATTTCCTGTCTTGTCACGTTTTGCAGTTCTTTGTAGTTTTTCATGTTGATTAGTTCTCCCAGGTGCTTCCCATTTAGCCACTCCCTCTTGTTATCTTGTTAACCTTGTTTCCTTTGTGTATAATACCCCAGTGCTTCAGTTGTTGTTTGTCGGTCGTTGCTCATGTATGTGTGTTCCTGTCGTTGCGTTTCTGCCTGTTTTTGAATACCCTTGTTCTTGGATTTACTTTACCAGTCCATGGAGGCCGTACCTGAACGGGCATCGCCGTCCTGGTCTCCTGAGCTTCCGGCGTATCCATCGTCTCCTGAGCTTCCGGCGTCTCCAAGGCCCCCTGAGCTGCCGGAGCCACCATGGCTTCCTAAGCTGCCTGCGCAGTCATGGTCCCCTGAGCTGCCCACTCTGCCATGGCCCCCTGCACCGCCATGGTCCCCTGAGCTGCCCACGCTCCACAGCCCAGGTCCGCCCACACTCCACTTGTCTGCAAGCCCGTCAGCATTGCTGTGGTGGTCTGCAAGTCAGCCTGCCTGGTCTGAACCATTCTGGTCATCTGTCCATCCTGCCTGCAAGCCGGTCTGCGTTGCTGTGGTGGTAACCACGGGCTCTCTCATTTGTGATCGTGACACATACGTTGCATCACTTATGCTTTTTCCGTAAGTTGAATATGGAAGGTGGTTTGGCTGCAAATTTGGCTGCACAAACCCATTGGTTCAAACTCGTGAGCCCCGTTCACTACAATTATACACTCACCTAAAGGATTATTATGAACACCTGTTCAATTTCTCATTAATGCAATTATCTAATCAACCAATCACATAGCAGTTGCTTCAATGCATTTAGGGGTGTGGTCCTGGTCAAGACAATCTCCTGAACTCCAAACTGAATGTCAGAATGGGAAAGAAAGGTAATTGAAGCGATTTTGAGTGTGGCATGGTTGTTGGTGCCAGACGGGCCGGTCTGAGTATTTCACAATCTGCTCAGTTACTGGGATTTTCACGCACAACCATTTCTAGGGTTTACAAAGAATGGTGTGAAAAGGGAAAAACATCCAGTATGCGGCAGTCCTGTGGGCGAAAATGCCTTGTTGATGCTTGATGCTGATAGAAGAGCAACTTTGACTGAAATAACCACTCGTTACAACCGAGGTATGCAGCAAAGCATTTGTGAAGCCACAACATGCACAACCTTGAGGCGGATGGGCTACAACAGCAGAAGACCCCACAGGGTACCACTCATCTCCACTACAAATAGGAAAAAGAGGCTACAATTTGCACAAGCTCACCAAAATTGGACAGTTGAAGACTGGAAAAATGTTGCCTGGTCTGATGAGTCTCGATTTCTGTTGAGACATTCAGATGGTAGAGTCAGAATTTGGCGTAAACAGAATAAGAATATGGATCCATCATGCCTTGTTACCACTGTGCAGGCTGGTGGTGGTGTAATGGTGTGGGGGATGTTTCCTTGGCACACTTTAGGTCCCTTAGTGCCAATTGGGTATCGTTTAAATGCCACGGACTACCTGAGCATTGTTTCTGACCATGTGCATCCCTTTATGACCACCATGTACCCATCCTCTGATGGCTACTTCCAGCAGAATAATGCACAATGTCACAAAGCTCGAATCATTTCAAATTGGTTTCTTGAACATGACAATGAGTTCGCTGTACTAAAATGGCCCCCACAGTCACCAGATCTCAACCCAATAGAGCATCTTTGGGATGTGGTGGAACGGGAGCTTCGTGCCCTGGATGTGCATCCCACAAATCTCCATCAACTGCAAGATGCTATCCTATCAATATGGGCCAACATTTATAAAGAATGCTTTCAGCAACTTGTTGAATCAATGCCATGTAGAATTAAGGCAGATCTGAAGGCGAAAGGGGGTCAAACACAGTATTAGTATGGTGTTCCTAATAATCCTTTAGGTGAGTGTAAAGCTTGGAAGCGTCAGGATATTTATTAATATAACGCTGATTTTGTTCTTCAGAAAGAAGAAGGTCATATACACCTAGGATTGCCTTGAGGGTGAGTAAAATAATGGGGTAATGTTTCATTTTAAAATGAACTAATCCTTTAATATCTATGTATTAAATATATATCATGATAATTTTACCAGCTGAGAGCTCACAAATAAATAGAGCTTATAAAATGTATAAAGGAGTCAAAACAGTGGCAAGAATTCCTCCGTCACACACAAACACAAACAAAGATCTGCTGCGAGGAGACATGGTTTTGACGCCTGTACTGAACTGTGTGGGCAACATCGCAATATGAAAAACCAGGTGTGCTTGAGCTTTATGTCCTTTTTAGGGCTGCATCTTTTGAAATCATGTCACATTTTTGGTTTGTTAGGTGTTTTGGGTCTGTTTTGTGCTCATATTTTAGTCACTCCACACTAGAGTTTGTTTGGAAGCAGACTGAGGTGAAAGGTGGGTCTCAGTCTGCTTATCTGGTGCACGTCAGGGCTCGAATGGCGTTCACACTCATTCAAATGAACCGCACTAACAGAGCAATCACACTGGAGTTTGTTTTAATCGATCTGCAAAGTGTGAACACACCCTAAAGTATATCTGAGTAAACAACCACACACACGCTGCTGCATCATTAGTATCATACTGTACCAGCAGATGCTTTATCAAGAACCACACCTTTAATCAATAACGTCTCCATTCCAGCTTTCTCTCTTTGCCCCATTCACTGTCTGCATGTGTATGCGAGTGCCTGCTGGCCGACTGCCACGTTTGGGAACGTATTGGAAGACTGGCCTGATGTTCTGTTTGTCCTCGGAGTGATCCGGGCAGCTTTCCAATTTGTGCGTGTTCACATGAACATTAAAGGAAATGTGACACTTTCACATATGCAAGCCCTATAGCGCCAACACTCTTTATATCAGTAACTGAGCTGTGCTGCTTTTCTAAACGGTTTGTGTGCTCATGCATGTTTGTTTTCGTATGCATGCATGAACACGTAGGCTGTGTGTGTCAGAGATGAGGTGTGTATGTGTGCGTTTCTGGTGGCCAAATCCTCCAGATGGGTCCAGATGGCAGTTTGAATCTGTGAAGGTGTGGAACAGACTCTGTGTGAGCATTTTGTAATGCCCGAATGCAACACCGTCCCCTGAGATGTGTATATGTGTGTGTGTGCGCGCATGCGAGGAAAACTCTCAGACTGTGTTTTTTCTTGCTCGCACATTGTTTGTGTGCAAAACCAATCAAGGGTATTGCACTGTTCTACAACCCAGGTGTGTTTGAGTATTTGTAAAGCAGCTACATTTGTTGGACTGCATATACCAATAAATAAAAAATGAACTGTTTCCAGTCCACCTGCCTCACAACGCACACATCCTGGTGCAGTACACTTCCTTGGCAGTATGTATAGTGTACAAAGACTTTTATATATTTTTTAAATGTACAAATATTAACATTCAAAACAGCAGAATGCATGTTCCATGCATGCTGTCCAGTTATCATATAAAAAAGTATCATATTTTGCATATCATACGGTTATTTATATACAAATGTTGACAAGTGTGGGGTCAGTAAAAGTGATTTTTTTTTAATGCGTTAAATTGTTTAAAGGTGACAGTAAATAAATGTATGATGTTACAAAAATATTTATATTATTAATAAATGCTGTTCTTTTGAACCTTTAACCATCAAAGAATCCTGACAACAAATGTATTATTTTTTCCACATAAATATTAACTGTTTTTCACATATATAATAATCAGAAATGTTTTTTGAGCATCAAATCATCATATTAGAATGATTTCTGAAGGATCATGTGACTGAAGACTGCAGTAATGATGCTGAAAATTCAGCTTTATATCACAGAAATAAATTACATTTTAAAATCTATTCATATAGAAAACGGTTCTTTCAAATTGTAATAATATTTCACGACATTTCTGTTTTTACTGTATTTTTAATAATAAATGCAGCCTTGGTGAGCAGAAGAGACTATCAAGAGAAAATAGTGCAGGGCAAACGATTAACCGCGATTAATCGCATCTAAAATTAAAGTTTGTGTTTACATAATATGTGTGTGTGCTGTGTATAATTATTATGTATATATAAGTACACACTCCTTCATGTATATATTTAAGAAATATTTGCATGTATATACTGTATATACATATATTTATGCAATTTATCTTATATATAAATATAATTTTTTTTATATAAATATAACATATTCTTAAATATATGCATGCATGTGTGTGTATTCAAATAAACATAATAATTATACACAGTACACATATATTATGTAAACACAAACTTTTATTTTAGATGCGATTAATCACTAATAATCAATTGCCCAGCATTAAAAAAAAAAACATTAAAAACCTTAATGACCCCCCAAATTTCTGAACAGTATTTATCAAAAAATAATAATAGTAATAACTAAACCAAAAATAAAACAATAGAGTAAAACCATGCATTGTATACTGACAGTCTATACTTAATTGTTATGTTTGTGTCTCATTTTCTTAGTTTGACAATACCAGCAGGTTATCAGTGTGTGGGTGTGTGGATGCATTTAAGCATGTTTGCGTGGGTTGTGATATTGTAATTAATGAGACGATGAGATATATGTTGCTTTGTATGTGTGTGAAGTTGATTATTCTCGTTCGCTTTGAGCCGGTGATGCAGTACCATCTTGGCTTTGATAAATTAATAATCCTTTTGAAGTGCTAATCCCAAACACTCAGCATGATTCATGTGATCCATACAACAAGTGTCTCAAAGACGTACACACTCTCTCAGCATGTAGCTCTATGAATATGGAGATGCACAGATGGAAACAGAAAGATTTATGTGCGTGCACATGCATGCAGAGTATGCATTAGCCTATATGTGGTGAAAGATTCCTCAGCTACAAAGATATAAGTCAGCAAAAACTGCAAAAATGCATTTATTCTCTTTAATTGGTAAAATAAGGAGATATTAACATTTGTTCAGGTTTAAGGCATTCTAACATATAAATTGAGTGTACAGGAATGAACCGTGGCTTCATCCACAGCTCCACCTAGTGTTGAGAACATGACCTACCTCCAGATTTGCATAAACGTATACCTTTTTTCCACCCTTTTTATCTTGATTGAGGAGGGGTAAAAATAACTGGAAAATTTGTAAAAAGATACATATATCATACACAACCCTTTAAAATGTTGGGGTCAGTAAGACTTCTATTGACATACATTCATATTTTTACTCAGCAAGGATGCATTACATTGATCTAAAGTGTCAGTGAAGACTTTTACATTTTTACAAAAAAAAAAAAAAAAAAAAATTGTATATGAAATATATATATATTGCAAATTAATGCTGTTCTTTTGAACATTTTATTCAAAGAAACATCTTTTTTTTAATGAATAAAGTAACATCTTTTTCGGTATAGTCGAAAAATATATCAGTTTTCACAAAAAATATTAAGCAGCAGCACAATTATTTTTTACATTGAGCATGAAATCATCATATTAGAATGATTTCTGGAGGATCATGTGACACTAAAGAGACTGGAGTAATGATGCTGAAAATTCAGCTTTGTATCACAGAAATAAATTACACTTTAAAATATATTCACATAGAAAACTATAATTTTAAGTTGTAATAATATTTCACAATATTATTTATTTATTTATTATTAAATAAATGCTCTGTTCTTTCAAAAACACTTAAAAAACCCAAACTTTTGAACGGTTGGACATATGACTGAAACATTTACAAGCACACACTTCAAGAGGAATGTGAACATCAGTATTCAGAAGGAATAGCAAGAACAGCTGCAGTGCTGGTTGCTTTTATTTTCCTGAAACTCTAGAGGAAGACAAACTGCCTGCCCGACTAACACCTTCCTGCTTTATCAGCAGTCACACATGACAGTTCACCGAAGAGACTCTGCGTGTGTGTAACCTGTGTAGACACTGCCTGCGAAGATACTGGCCTCCAAAGCATTTCTTCCCTCCAGAGCAAGTCCCAGCAGTATGACACCATGATGTGTGAAAACAGTGCTCCGGACTTTTATTGAAAAGGACCGCTCCGTTATTGATTGTAATCAATTAAGCAATTATCACGGCATCACAGTGCTTCAATTGTGCCATTCAAGCAATTATTGTGAGGACAACAAAAGTCAGGATCAATTCTCTGTCAGGACTCTGCAAGAGATAGGACCCAGTTGCAATTGAGCAATAAGGGTTTTTTTAATAACAAGACTGAAGACTAGAGACAGCATTAGAGTGAGGCATGAAACAGATCAAACAGTAGGGCAGATGACAGGAAGGATGACCACAGAGACTGTTGGATGGACAGTGTGCATAAGGCAGCACCAAGCAGGAGCACACAGGACCCAAAGGTGGTAGTAGATCTCAGAAGAAAGGGAGGAAAGAAAGAGGAAGGTTCCTTCTGCCAGGAAGAAAGAGTCCGTGGCCAGGGAACTCCATATTAGATTAGATTAGATTCAACTTTATTGTCATTACACAAGTACAAGTACAAGGCAACGAAATGCAGTTTAGGTCTAACCAGAAGTGCAATAGCAGCAAGTGCAGGATATACAACGGTTGCATAAGTGCATGATATACAATGGATGAATAAGTGCAGGACATGGATATGTACTGAATATATATATATATATATATATATATATATATATATATATATATATATATATATATATATATATATATATATATATATATATATATATATATATATATATATATAGGTCCTTCTCAATAAATTAGCATATTGTGATAAAGTTCATTATTTTCCATAATGTAATGATACAAATTAAACTTTCATATATTTTAGATTCATTGCACACCAACTGAAATATTTCAGGTCTTTTATTGTTTTAATACTGATGATTTTGGCATACAGCTCATGAAAACCCAAAATTCCTATCTCAATAAATTAGCATATTTTATCCGACCAATAAAAGAAAAGTGTTTTTAATACAAAAAAAGTCAACCTTCAAATAATTATGTTCAGTTATGCACTCAATACTTGGTCAAGAATCCTTTTGCAGAAATGACTGCTTCAATGCGGCGTGGCATGGAGGCGATCAGCCTGTGGCACTGCTGAGGTGTTATGGAGGCCCAGGATGCTTCGATAGCGGCCTTAAGCTCATCCAGAGTGTTGGGTCTTGCCCTCTCAACTTTCTCTTCACAATATCCCACAGATTCTCTATGGGGTTTAGGTCAGGAGAGTTGGCAGGCCAATTGAGCACAGTAATACCATGGTCAGTAAACCATTTACCAGTGGTTTTGGCACTGTGAGCAGGTGCCAGGTCGTGCTGAAAAATGAAATCATCTCCATAAAGCTTTTCAGCAGATGGAAGCATGAAGTGCTCCAAAATCTCCTGATAGCTAGCTGCATTGACCCTGCCCTTGATAAAACACAGTGGACCAACACCAGCAGCTGACATGGCACCCCAGACCATCACTGACTGTGGGTACTTGACACTGGACTTCAGGCATTTTGGCATTTCCTTTTCCCCAGTCTTCCTCCAGACTCTGACACCTTGATTTCCGAATGACATGCAAAATTTGCTTTCATCCGAAAAAAGTACTTTGGACCACTGAGCAACAGTCCACTGCTGCTTCTCTGTAGCCCAGGTCAGGCGCTTCTGCCGCTGTTTCTGGGTCAAAAGTGGCTTGACCTGGGGAATGCGGCACCTGTAGCCCATTTCCTTCACACGCCTGTGCACGGTGGCTCTGGATGTTTCTACTCCAGACTCAGTCCACTGCTTCCGCAGGTCCCCCAAGGTCTGGAATCGGTCCTTCTCCACAATCTTCCTCAGGGTCCGGTCACCTCTTCTCGTTGTGCAGCGTTTTTTGCCACACTTTTTCCTTCCCACAGACTTCCCAATGAGGTGCCTTGATACAGCACTCTGGGAACAGCCTATTCGTTCAGAAATTTCTTTCTGTGTCTTACCCTCTTGCTTGAGGGTGTCAATGATGGCCTTCTGGACAGCAGTCAGGTCGGCAATCTTACCCATGATTGCGGTTTTGAGTAATGAACCAGGCTGGGAGTTTTTAAAAGCCTCAGGAATCTTTTGCAGGTGTAATTTTGATTCAGATGATTAGGTTAATAGCTCGTTTAGAGAACCTTTTCATGATATGCTAATTTATTGAGACAGGAATTTTGGGTTTTCACGAGCTGTATGCCAAAATCATCAGTATTAAAACAATAAAAGACCTGAAATATTTCAGTTGGTGTGCAATGAATCTAAAATATATGAAAGTTTAATTTTTATCATTACATTATGGAAAATAATGAACTTTATCACAATATGCTAATTTATTGAGAAGGACCTGTATATATATATATATATATATATATATATATATATATATATATATATATATATATATATATATAGAGAGAGAGAGAGAGAGAGAGAGAGAGAGAGAGAGAGAGAGAGAGATGGTTATTACTATAAACAGAATTTACAGGTGAATATGTACTATGAGTATAATATAATATACAGATGGCTAAGATGAGGAATATAGCAGTGGATTAAGGTAGTGCAATGAAGTATGGACAGAAACTATCCGAAAAAAAAGTGTAAAGTGCAGTGGAAGTGATTGCATATTACAGTTAGAAGTACGGTGCAAAATGCAAATGTAAACAGTTGGTAATGTGAATACAGTCGGTAGTGCAAATAAGCATTATCCAGTTAAGGTATGGTAGTGCAAGATGCATAAGTAAACAGTTTTTCCAGTAGTGCAAATAACAAGTGAAGGCAGATGTGAGGTAGGAGAGTTGGCAGTATATGAGGGGAGTGGATCAGCGAGGGTTAGAGTTCAATAAAGAGACAGCTCTGGGGAAAAAACTGTTCTTAAGTCTACTGGTTCTGGTCCGGAGGCACCTGAAACGCCTGCCGGAGGGCAGGAGAGAAAACAGTCTGTGGGCTGGGTGAGAGGAGTCCTTAAGGATGCTGCGAGCTCGCTGCAGACAGCGTTTCCTCTGGATGTGCTCGATGGCAGGTAGTGGAGTCCCTGTGATGCGCTGGGCAGTTTTCACCACCCGCTGCAGTGCCTTGCGCTCCGCAACAGAGCAGCTCCCATACCATACTGCGACACAGTTGGTCAGGATGCTTTCTATTGCGCAGCGACAGAAGTTCACCAGGATAGCCGAGGAGAGCTGATTCTTCCTCAGTGTCCTCAGGAAGAAGAGGCGCTGGTGAGCCTTCTTAACCAGGCTGGAGGTGTTGGTTGTCCACGACATGTCCGCCGAGATGTGGATCCCCAGGAACTAGAAACTGGAGACACGCTCAACAGCCATTCCATTTCAGCCATGGAGTAAAAAAATAAAGGTAATTGTGACATTTTACCTCACAATTCTTCGCATAATTGTGTAATATAAAGTCACAACTACGAGGAAAAAGGCAGATTTGTGAGACAAAAAAATCTCAATTACCTTTTTCATTTTCATTCTGTGGTGGAAACAAGCTTTTTGTAGCCCATACTGCCAAAAATGTATGTTCAGATATATTTTTAAATATATTTCAAAATATACAAAAAGTGTCCAAAAAAATATGGCTAATAAAATGTATTAAATATATTTACATAAATACATTTTTTTAAAAGTTTTAGTTAATATTTTGCGATATTGTTTGGCCATTTTTAGATTACTGTACCATTCAAACATTTGGGTATATGAGCATTTAAATTTGTTTAATAGTGACAGTAAATACATTTATATAATGTTTCAAATGTTTCTGTTTCTTTTGAACTTTCTATTTAAAAAACAAAAACAAAAAAAATTATATATATATATATATTCCACAAAAATATTAAGCATACTGATACTGATAATACTGATAATAAAAAAACATTTCATGAAGGATTATATGACACTGAAGACTGGAGTAATGATGCTGAAAATTCAGCTTTTACATCACAGGAATAAATTATATTTGAAAATATATTCAAATATGAAAGTTATTTTAAATTTTAATATTTTTTTTTTTAATATTTATTTATGTTTTAATATTTCAAAATATCACTATTTTTTATGTTGTATTTTTGATCAAATAAATGGAGTCTTGATAAGAATAAGTCTTCTTTCAAAAAACATTTACATATCTTTCAAAAACTTTTCAACAGTATTATATTGTCCAAAGAATATTTTAAACATATTTAAGGCTTTAAATGTACAACTTTGCAATGAGTTCATTTTGTAATATATTTTGGGATTTGAAAAAAACATATTTTTCAATTTAAAACAAATATTTCCCTTAAGACCATGCAGTTTACATTGCATGTGTTTAGCATATTTTTTAAAACATTTTGGACAGAATAAAATATTTAAAACATCTACACTCACCTAAAGGATTATTAGGAACACCATACTAATACTGTGTTTGACCCCCTTTCGCCTTCAGATCTGCCTTAATTCTACGTGGCATTGATTCAACAAGGTGCTGAAAGCATTCTTTAGAAATGTTGGCCCATATTGATAGGATAGCATCTTGCAGTTGATGGAGATTTGTGGGATGCACATCCAGGGCACGAAGCTCCCGTTCCACCACATCCCAAAGATGCTCTATTGGGTTGAGATCTGGTGACTGTGGGGGCCATTTTAGTACAGTGAGCTCATTGTCATGTTCAAGAAACCAATTTGAAATGATTCGAGCTTTGTGACATGGTGCATTATCCTGCTGGAAGTAGCCATCAGAGGATGGGTACATGGTGGTCATAAAGGGATGGACATGGTCAGAAACAATGCTCAGGTAGGCCGTGGCATTTAAACGATGCCCAGTTGGCACTAAGGGGCCTAAAGTGTGCCAAGAAAACATCCCTAAACCCCCTAAATGCATTGAAGCAACTGCCATGTGATTGGTTGATTAGATCATTGCATTAATGAGAAATTGAACAGGTGTTCCTACTAATCCTTTAGGTGAGTGTATAATACAATGTAAAAATAGCAGTAGCATGTCCAGGGCCGGCCCGTGGCATAGGCGGAATAGGCAAATGCTAGGGGCGCCACTCATCTATAGGGGCGCCAAAATGTATTACTGATACTATTTTATTAATATTAATTTGAAATATTACCAAATAAAGCGCAAAAAAACTTAACTAAGTCCCCGCATCTTCCCGGTCCGCCTCATCAATCTCCCCCGCTGGGCTACTTGAAGTGCGTCAGAAATATAACGCACGATCAGTTTAACTTATGGAATTTGTTGTGTTGCGTCACCTCTCGCCGCATCTAACGTAGACAGGATTGCTTTCATTTTTTAGGGTGCTTGGCCGCTCGCTCCAGGTGTAGACACGGTTAAAGTTGCCTGATTATTTATGACCGATTGCCGAATTGTAGTGTCAAAAAAGACAGAAGCCCTCTGATGCAGGGAAGATAAGGGATACACTGCAAAAAATTATCTTCTTACTTAGTATGTTTGTCTTGTTTCTAGTCTAAATATCAAAAAAATCTTAAATCAAGATGCATTTACTAGATAAGTAAATTTATATTTTGTCTTAAAACAAGCTAAACTATCTGCCAATGGGGTGAGAAAAATAATTTTGTTTCTGATTGAAAGCTTGTTTCTTGTTTCTATCCCAAACAGAAATAAGATAATTCTTCTCACCCCATTTGGCAGATAATTTTGCTTGTTTTAAGCAAAAACTCACTTCATTTGGATTTTGTTCCCCCAGAAAACAAGGAAAAATATAATGTCATTTTACTAGTAAATACATCTTGATTTAAAAAGATTTTTATATTTGGACTGGAAACAAGAAAAAAAAAAAAAACTAAATAAGAAGAGCATTTTTTGCAGTGTAAAGACAGAGGTAGGCTAATGAATGAACGGTTTATCTAAATGCATAGTAGTAAAATACTAATGTTCGCTAATTAATTCCAGTTTTATATATGCAAGCAGCCGTTCTGGGTTCTCCAGAGGCCACAGACAGTGTGGTTTTATAAATAAAAAAAATTCATGTAATATATCTTTTTTAATAGCCTAATGTTTTTACTCTACAGTTGTGCAGTTTTAAGGGGACATATGGCAATTTTAAAATGTATTTGCCAAAATTAGTAATGATATTTATATACAGGTTTATTTAAAATAACAACATTTTATGTAAATTTCACATTAAATATCTAAATTTCTCAGTTTAATTCATGGTGAAAACATGAATGTGCATAGTTTAGTGGAAGATTGCTGCCATCTACTGGAAAACAAACACTTTTGCTAGTTCTCAATAGTTTGTGCATGAATGCCAGATGCACTCTTGCTATTTTTGTTTAGGCTGTAATGTGGCGTAGGTGCTATTTTTGTATAGTTTAACTATCATCAGCCTTTAAATGTTTTTTAATAATAATAATAATGTCATGAACATAGTGATGGGGTAGAATGGACTGGACATCATATAAAACAACAATAATAAAAAAAAAAAAAAACATCAGTGCATTACAAAAATAAAACAGTACCAAATTGGTCAGGGCCGGCCCTGAGCATGTCAATGGAGAAAGATGTTTTTGTATCCAGATGGTGCAGTTATGACATCTACTAGCAGGTGCAAACTGGGCCATGCTAACCAATCAAACTCTGACCCCTCGGTTCCACCCCGTGAACGGTCCTGGCAGCTCCTCAGAAGCTGGCGAGGCTCTTAAAATAATCATATGGCAGAGCCAGAGTGCTAACCAAGAGTCATGTCTTGAGAACTCTCAAAACTACATTAACCTGGCCTTCACCTGCCGCAGGGTCTCATTACTTACAGTAGAGTCTTGGTCTGGGTCTCGGTTTATGGTGAAGACAAGACCGCAATCTACTTACAGTACACGCTAAAAGGGTCCAGTCATGATCTTGTTCTTCTGCTGGATCTGACAGCAATTTGCAGAAACACGGCGAACTGAAGTTAGCTTTCTGATCTCAGTAGATTCAATATCATATTTATGTTTGCAAATATAGAGGGAATAGCAGATCAGATTTGTATCCATACTGTAGGAGAGTCATTTATGTGGTCAATCAATATAATGTGCTGCAAATGTACTTTTTTACAGTGTATAAAAATACAATAAAAAAATATAAAATCTCTTAATACCTGTATCAGTCAGCAGAGGGCCTCTCATCAGACTTTCCAAAGTTGCATTGCTTCAGTCACAGCACATCTGTTCTACAGTTCCCAGTAATTAAAGACCAGTTAAATACAGTACTCCCTTTGTTCTGTGGTACATATTACAGTTTGGTTTAAATGTAAACCCTCCTTTGATTATATTGCTGTTATTATTAGCTTGGCTTGAAGAAATCTGGATTGTTTTTGACAACCACAGTGGCAACGTTTTTAACAAATCCCAAAATGGATTGGATGTCCTTTGATTTAACCCAGGGTTTTTTAAATTCTTCGATGCTATGGACCACAAATGTTATCATCTTCATCCTCATCCTGGAATTTAAAAGGTATCTATCCTTTATAAACACCCAGTTTATTTTATAAATATTTTTTTATGTATATAATTTAATCTGATTAAATCTATTTAATAGATTAATAACCAACTAATATTTTGTTTTATTTCAATCACATTTTAATATAATTTATCTTATTTATTTAACATTTTTCTCAGAGTTTTCCTCTAGACTTTTCCATGGATACCCCTGACTTAAAGGGGTGGTAAACCACGATTTCACTTTTCTAACTTTAGCTAGTGTGTAATGTTGCTGTTTGAGCATAAACAACATCTTCAAAGTTACAACGTTCAAAGTTTAAAGCAAAGGGAGATATTTGCTTTTAAAGAAATCGATTTCTAAGGACTACAGCAAACGGCCGGTAGGGACTACACACATTCACCCAGGGTTTGCTGACATCACCAGGCCCAATATTTACATAAACCCCTCCTCCGAGAATATGAAATAAGTGGGGCGAGGCCATTTTGTATCGCCGCGGGGAATAGTTGTTGTGGTATAGTTAGTAGGCTGGAGTGCTGTTGACAATGCCGACGAAACGCTGTTATTTTCATCCGGATTGCAGGTCCACTATGTTCAGCCTTCCTAGGGACGGGGGTGCGTTGCAGTGCGTTTAACATACAACGTCATATTCATGTGTGTAAGAGACATGAGGGGAACACAATCGCATTTGCATCGGATATATGCTGCCCATCATAAATCAAAGCACGAGACAGACAGGGGTCGGAGGAGAAGATCGTAAAATGTGACATAATGGACAATATTCATCTGTATTTGCAATACATGAGCCTTCAGCTGCACGAGACAGGCGAGCACGCGCGGCTACCGCGGCACATCTCGCAGAGGAAAGCTTCCACAATCTTCGCGAGTACGGGCTACAACCTGTAAGTGTGATTTATTTTTCGTCGATGTGTTTTCTGTAATAGTTTGTGTTGTTAATTGTAGCCTACGTTGTAGCAAGGAAGTAAACATGACAGCGCTGTTTGGCTCTGCAAACCAGTTTGTTAAATGCTCATTCATACTTAACGTTATCCGACAAACACCTCACGTTACAAACTGTTTAAAATCTCAACAGCGAACTTGGCATTAGTGTAAATTATTCTTTGATTAGAGCTTTTATGTATTGTTTATCTACAGGCATGCTAAACATGCTTCTGTGTTTGATTTGGCTACTATGTTTAGTGGCCGTTCTTGCGACAGATATTTGGCAAATCGTTCTAAAAATACAAAAGTAACAGTGCCATTCAGTAGCGATCACTATAGATCCGCAGTCTTTACTCTTGAGGACTGAACAGGTTCTGCTCGATCATCTTCACTAAAATTGTCTGGGTCTGATTCGGGCTCTTGGTATGGTTTAATTGACGCTAGCGTACACAAAGCCTGAGGCTACCTGTCACAGGTCGGGGCGGGCCAAACCAGACTGCACCCACCCCTGAAAAACCCGGGAACCACCTCGAGGAACGTGTCAAGGACCAGACAGACAAGGGAATAAAATAATACAATTTATTTATTATATTAAAAGATCAATGAATTGGATAGGTCCTAATTAAAATCTTCTTCTTGCCGCCAGGACAGTTCAAGTGTCTCTAGACCTCCCGGGACGGGAGGGGAGGGACGATCGTGACGGACCGGAGGCTCGTCGGAGGGAAATCAGGGGGGCATCCCCGCGCCGTCCAGGTAGGTCACTGGGTAAGTACTCCTCTACGGGACTCAAGAGGGGAGGCCGTGGTCATACGAACCCCATTCAGACTGGAACCAGGTAAGTATGCAGATGCGGGGGCGAAGCGAGTCACTGGGGTTACTCCGGAGGGAGGTGCTCAGAGGTGGGGGCAAGCGAGCCACTGGAACGTTACAGCAAGGTTTAACTGTCCAACAATATGTGGGACATTCGACTGGATTACCTCTCTTCTTCTTCTGAGCAGGGTAAAAGGCTTCCAATAGGGGCGTGTGGAGACCACCAGGCGGGGAGGACACTTTGGGCGGAACGCTCCACTTCAGCTGAGCACTGGAACAGTACAGCAAGGTCTCAACGGTTCAACAGTAGGTGAAGCTTTTCAACTGATATACCTTCTCTCCTTTTGAACAGGGTCAAGGCTTCCAATAGGGGCATGTGGAGACCACCAGGCGGGGAGGACACTTTGGGCGGAACGCTCCACTTCAGCTGAGCACTGGAACAGTACAGCAAGGTCTCAATGGTTCAACAGTATGTGAAGCTTTTCAACTGATATACCTTCTCTCCTTTTGAACAGGGTAAAGGCTTCCAATAGGGGCATGTGGAGACCACCAGGCGGGGAGGACACTCTGGGCGGAACGCTCCACTTCAGCTGAGCACTGGAACAGTACAGCAAGGTCTCAACGGTTCAACAGTATGTGAAGCTTCTCAACTGATATACCTTCTCTCCTTTGAACAGGATCAAGGCTTCCAATAAGGGCGTGTGGAGACCACCAGGCGGGGAGGACACTTTGAGCGGGGCGCTCACGTCGGCTGAACACTGGGACAGACACAGCACAGTTTCAACGGTTCAACAGTACATGAAGCTTTGCAACTGATATACCTTCTCTTCTTCTGAACAGGGTAAAGGCTTCCAATAGGGGCGTGTGGAGACCACCAGGCGGGAAGGACACTTTGAGCGGGACGCTCACTTCGTCTGAGCACTGGAACAGTACAGCAAGGTCTCAACGGTTCAACAGTATGTGAGGCTTCTCAACTGATATACCTTCTCTCCTTTGAACAGGATCAAGGCTTCCAATAAGGGCGTGTGGAGACCACCAGGCGGGGAGGACACTTTGAGCGGGGCGCTCACGTCGGCTGAACACTGGGACAGACACAGCACAGTTTCAACGGTTCAACAGTACATGAAACTTTGCAACTGATATACCTTCTCTTCTTCTGAACAGGGTAAAGGCTTCCAATAGGGGCGTGTGGAGACCACCAGGCGGGAAGGACACTTTGAGCGGGACGCTCACTTCGGCTGAGCACTAGAACAGACACAGCACAGTTTCAATAGTACATGATATACGAAGCACTCAGCATTAACGGGGCCGGGTCTTTTCAAAGCAGGAAGTTGGGCTGTTGCTTTATCAAACCCCTTCGTTAGAGACAGCGGGTGGAAGACTGTAGGAGACGAGTGCACGGCAGACTTCTATTACTTCTCCACACACCAATTTCACTTCACAGCACAAACCGTGTAAATCGTCACTTCAGGCACTGCAATTCCACTCGCACACCGTGCATTCGGGCCAGCACTCACCCACCGGTCTTTTCTCCCACCAGATCGGATCTAGTCCTCGATCAGGGCTTGACTTCGCTCCGGGAAAGCAGAAGAACGATGCAGCGATCATCACATTCGGCAAGGAGAGGACAGAAGTTGGAGACAGATCATTAATTCACTCGGTGTCATAGTTCACTCGTGCCAAACATTTTCCAAACTCTCCACACCACTTCAGTGTTAGTGCATATAAACAACGGATCCAATACTCATTACTTGCGTCTTTCTCACTGCTGACGATATTCCTCAAGCCTTCGCTGACAAATCCTTCACTCCTTCCTTTCTCTTCCACAGCTTCAATCTTCCCCACTCCACAGCCCAGCCTCAATAAAAAGAACAACCCGCTGAAAAACACAGCATCATACGGGAGGAGATCCACACCACAGTCTGTTTTCTCTCTGTTTTTAAAGCCTCATCTGAATAGGTGTCCCTCTCACAGCATTCTCTGTAATTGCCCCACACCTGCTGTCACTCAGGCAATCAGCCCCGCTGCCATGGCAACAGATTCGCAGGGCATAGAATGGACGTTCACTGGAAAATCCTGAATAACTGCATTCACCAGGATCTTAGTCCCGTTTGGTTTTTGTCACCCCGTGACACACCCCCCTGCCAAGCCGTTCTAGTCCCTAGAACGGGATCCGGACACCCAGTCTCCGTACCTGGCTGGGGGTTGCCCCCGGTTCTCCCGTTGGGATCGCCTTGGCGGGGAGTTAGGTTCCTCTGGCCTTGGCGGGGAGTTAGGTTCCTCTGGCCTTGGCCCTATATCCAGCCTCCGGGGGGCCACAGCCCATCCCACCACGGGAGGCATCCACGCTGGTTCAGTCGGAGGTCTCTCTACAGTTGGTTCGGGGTAATTCGGACAAGGGCGCATCAGGTTTCGGTGGAGCACCCGCTCTGGACCTTCTCTCCCTTCGGGACGGATGGCATACACCGGTTGATCGAGATGCGGCTGTCGTTGGACCACATACGGCTGGGGCTCCCACCGATCACTGAGTTTGCCCTTTCCTTGTCGCCGGTTATCTCGCACCAGAACTCTTTCGCCAGGCAGTAGCGGCGCACTTCGAGCCGTACGGTCATACAACCTTTTGTTCTTGGCTGCGGCTTGTTTAATTCGGTCCGAGACCCGTTCATAGGCCAGTTGAAGGCGTTGATGGTGTCTGGCCACCCACTCCGTTACACCGCCTCCCTCTTCAGCGGCCGCAGTCCCCAGCAGTAGGTCAACGGGTAGTCTCACATGCCTTCCGAACATCAGGTAGGTCGGTGCATACCCGGTCGTGCTGTGTATGCTGTTGTTATACGCCTGGACCATTGCCGGGAGGTTGTCAGCCCAATGCCCCTGTTGGTCGTTTCCCAAGGTCCCCAAGAGACCGAGCAGCGTCTGGTTAAACCTCTCGCACCCTCCGTTCCCCTGAGGATGATAGGGCGTCGTATGGGTCTTCTTACATCCGTACAGTTGGCACAGCTCGTGTACTACCCTGGATTCAAAATTTGGCCCTTGATCGGAATGGAACACTTCGGGACACCCGAAGGGCTGGATGACATGCCTCCACAGGGCATTAGCGGTGGTAATGGCGGTCTGGTCCAGAGTTGGGATGGCCCAGGCATATTTGGTGAACAGGTCAGTGACCACTAGGAGGTTTTGAATGCGATTGACCGGCCGACCCAGCGTCAGATAGTCCATAGCGAGGATATGCATCGGTGCTTTAGCTCGAATTGGGACCAATGGAGCTCGTGTCTCTTTCCTGGCTTTGAACAGGGTGCAGCGCGGGCAGCCCTGTAGGTAAGTCCTCACGGTCCCCTCCATCCCAGGCCAGTAAAAGTGGCGTCGCAAGAGTGCCGTCGTCCTCTCCCGCCCTTGATGACCAAGCTTGCTGTGATAAGCCTCCAGCAGAGCGTGACATCTTCCCTCGGGGACCACCACTTGCCAGACCAAGTCACCCGAGCGTGAGTCCTGGAGGGACCGACAAATCACCCCTTCCTTCAGATGGAGCCTCTCTTTCTGGCCCAGTAGGCCCCTCACGATTCGGGTTTGAGCCCGGCGTCCCGCACCCTCCGGCCACTTGTCCTGTTCCAGCCAGACCCGGACCAGTGACAGGTCCTCATCCTCGCCCTGCAACACCCTCCAGCGCTGTGGGTCCCATCCCCAACTTGCGGGCGGTTCCTCCAACGGTGGTCCCGGTGCCTCCACAATGCCCACCATCATTCCCTCGTCGCGGTTCACCTCCCGTATGGGTCTCAGACCCTCCGGCCCTCCTTCTGGCCACCTAGATAGTACGTCAGCGTTGGTATGTTCCCTTCCTGGCCGGTACTGAAGCTGGTACTCAAAGTTGGCCAATTGTGCCACCCACCTCTGTTCCACCGCCCCCAACTTGGCGGTTTGTAGGTGTACCAGTGGATTGTTATCGGTCACTACGGTCACCTTTGCTCCCCATAGGTAGTCTTTGAACTTCTCACTGAGCGCCCACTTCATGGCCAGTAACTCAAGCTTAAAGGAGCTGTAGTTGGCATCGTTCCTCTCCGCGGGGTGTAGACTCCGGCTCGCATAAGCAATGACTCTTTCTTCCTCCTGCTGTTTCTGCGCTAAGACAGCCCCCAAGCCCAAGTGGCTGGCGTCAGTGTAGAGGATAAAGGGCTGGGTGAAGTCTGCGTATGCCAGGATGGGTGCTTGTAACAGCTCCTGCTTGAGCCTCTGGAAGGCGGTCTCGCATGCCGGATCCCACTGAATCGCTGGGGACCCTCGGCCCTTGGTGTGTCCCGTTCCACCCAGCAACTGGTTCAGGGGTTTGGCGATCTTAGAGAAATCCTTAATAAATCGCCTGTAGTACCCGACAAAGCCGAGGAAGGATCGAACCTGGCGCACGGTCTTCGGGGCAGTCCACCCCTGTACAGCCGACACCTTCTCTGGGTCCACAGCGATTCCTGCCGCGCTCACGATATGGCCCAGGAACTTTACCTCCTTCCGGAAAAGCTGACATTTATCCGGTTGGAGCTTCAGCCCGTACTTCTCAAGGGAGCGGAACACCTGCTCAAGATGCTGAAGGTGAGTCTCAAAGTCAGGGGAATAGATAATCACGTCATCCAGATACACAAGAGCGGTATCCACTAGCTGGCTCCCCAGGCAGCGCTGCATTAGCCGTTGGAACGTGGCGGGGGCGTTGCAGAGGCCGAACGGCATCCGGTCCCACTCATATAACCCAAAGGGAGTCGTGAAGGCTGTCTTCTCCCGGTCCCGCTCGTCCACCTGCACTTGCCAGTATCCGCTCGCCAGGTCTAGTGTGGAATACCAGGCCGCCCGGTTGAGACTCGTGAGGGAATCCTCGACTCGAGGCAATGGGAAAGCATCCCGCTTCGTCACTTGGTTCAACCTCCGATAATCCACACAGAATCTCCATGCGCCTGTTTTCTTCCTCACCAGAACAATCGGGGCCGCCCAAGGGCTACTGCTCTCACGGATGATCCCTTTATCCAGCATCCCCCGCAGCAGAGCCCGAACCTCAGAATATAATGTTGGAGGTACCGGCCGGTAACGCTCCCTACTAGGCGGGGCTTCTCCAGTGGGAATTTGATGCTGAACGATGTTAGTACACCCGTAGTCCTCGTCATGGGTGGAGAACAACTGTGGCCATTTTGATAGAAAAGCCTCGAGCCGTCTTGTTTGATCCTCCTCCAACCCTTCTCCCCGTAGGGACTCACCTCCGAGATGGGCCGGCAGTCCTCCTCCAGCCTCCCCTCTGTGCGTCCCCGTCTGCGTCAACGCAACCTCCACTACGGTTGGGCCCACTTGACTGAACTGGACTCCTCCTGGATCTTGCACTTGCTGGGGCAACACTGAGGTAACTCGGGCTAGACACTGATGACGATGCAGTTGGATCGGGAAAGGGTTCGTGTTCCGGACTCTCACCCGGACTCGGCTGCCTCGGGCGGATGCCAGTCCTCTGGCCACTTCCACCTTAGGACCGTCGTTGTGCGGTTCTACCAACACCCACTCCTCCGGGTGGTAAAGTCTAGGGGGCACCCGGACCCAAACCATTGCCTCGCTTCGAGCCGGGATGGACAACGCATAGCGGCAAGCCACTCTTCCAGTGCTCTCCCGGTCCCCCTGCTGTTCGGCCAGGCAAACTCGGCGACAGTCAGCTCTAACGCGATCCCATTCTCTGCCCTCAGGCGTCGCAGTTGCTCGGGCCGGCCCACTCTGGAACAGCCCCTCCCAGCATTCGGAGATGACATTCATGCCCAACAGGGCGCGATGAGACCCTAGGCAGGCGTCGCGAACCACCACCACCCCCTTCTGGGGTACGACCATGCCATGGATCTCTAGGTCTGTCACTACGTATCCCACGTATGGGATGTCGAGACCGTTGGCCCCTCGCAGAGTCAGCCAGGGGGCTTCGGTCGTCGGCCGGCCCTGGGTACCGAATAGTTCCTGGACTAGGCTCTCCGCGAACAGAGTGACTTGCGACCCCGTGTCCAGCAGACACTGCACCTTCTGGCCATTGACTTGAACCATGATGACCGGACAACGGCCCACCAGGCGTTCCTTCGATAGTTGGGAAGACGAGGGGTCTGAAAAGGGGGTCCCGACCACTTGACCCACAGTGGCCGGAGACTCTAAAAACCCCCCTGCGAAGCGCGTCTGGAGGAGCACTGACGAACGTAATGTCCGGCTTCCCCACAGCCATTGCAGATAGGACGCCCCTGTTCGTCCCACTGGAATCGGGGACCCGTGGATCGAGTGAAGTGATGCTCTGGAGGGCGATTCCCGTCGGAGTAGGCTCGCTCCCGCGGTGAGGGTAATGAATGGAGGCGTTCTCGGCGGAGTTCTTCGACGACAGACTTAGACAGTTCAGACATTTGCTCACGGATATCCCTCTTTAGTTCCTCCCGGAGGGCATGCTTCCAATCGGAAGTAACAGGGGCCGAAGGCCCACTGACAGCGTTCGCAGCCAGACAGCTGGGGGGATCCATACCTTCGGTGTGGTCACGCTCGAGGGCTAGAGCCTCCTGCCGCAGCTCTTCGAACGTGAGGTCCGGCGTCCGTCTCAGTTGCACCCGCAGACTCTGACGCACGGGACCCTCCCGTAATCCCAACAGAAACTGATCTCGCAATAGGGTCTCCTCGTCCCCCAGGCCGTGATCCTGTCTTCCCCTTAGCCTGGTAAACTGTTCCCTCAGTTGCAACGTGAATGGCCGAACAGTTTGTCGAGGCCCTTGCCTACAATTAAAGAATTGCGTTCTCAGGACCGCTACCGGGGTGGTGTCTCCGTATTGCCCCGTGAGAAAATCAAAGATGGCTTGGACTGTGATGCGGGTTGCTTCCGGCGCTGCCTGTACTTCTCTTCTTGCTTCTCCCTCCAACGAATTTAGCACAAACTGTACCTTCTGAGGGGCACTTAGCCCTTGGAGCCCTGCCAGGTATTCAACCTGGGTCTTCCATGCTGACAGGCTCAATTCTGACCCTGGACCTCCGTACTTCTGGGCCCACGGGGCCCCCATAAAGAAAGGCATAACTGGCTGCCGGGCCACTGGCTCTTCTTCTGCCATCTAGGTCCTTGATCGCTCCACTCGAGGTGGTAACCCTGCCGACCTACGCCAAGTTCTGTCACAGGTCGGGGCGGGCCAAACCAGACTGCACCCACCCCTGAAAAACCCGGGAACCACCTCGAGGAACGTGTCAAGGACCAGACAGACAAGGGAATAAAATAATACAATTTATTTATTATATTAAAAGATCAATGAATTGGATAGGTCCTAATTAAAATCTTCTTCTTGCCGCCAGGACAGTTCAAGTGTCTCTAGACCTCCCGGGACGGGAGGGGAGGGACGATCGTGACGGACCGGAGGCTCGTCGGAGGGAAATCAGGGGGGCATCCCCGCGCCGTCCAGGTAGGTCACTGGGTAAGTACTCCTCTACGGGACTCAAGAGGGGAGGCCGTGGTCATACGAACCCCATTCAGACTGGAACCAGGTAAGTATGCAGATGCGGGGGCGAAGCGAGTCACTGGGGTTACTCCGGAGGGAGGTGCTCAGAGGTGGGGGCAAGCGAGCCACTGGAACGTTACAGCAAGGTTTAACTGTCCAACAATATGTGGGACATTCGACTGGATTACCTCTCTTCTTCTTCTGAGCAGGGTAAAAGGCTTCCAATAGGGGCGTGTGGAGACCACCAGGCGGGGAGGACACTTTGGGCGGAACGCTCCACTTCAGCTGAGCACTGGAACAGTACAGCAAGGTCTCAACGGTTCAACAGTAGGTGAAGCTTTTCAACTGATATACCTTCTCTCCTTTTGAACAGGGTCAAGGCTTCCAATAGGGGCATGTGGAGACCACCAGGCGGGGAGGACACTTTGGGCGGAACGCTCCACTTCAGCTGAGCACTGGAACAGTACAGCAAGGTCTCAATGGTTCAACAGTATGTGAAGCTTTTCAACTGATATACCTTCTCTCCTTTTGAACAGGGTAAAGGCTTCCAATAGGGGCATGTGGAGACCACCAGGCGGGGAGGACACTCTGGGCGGAACGCTCCACTTCAGCTGAGCACTGGAACAGTACAGCAAGGTCTCAACGGTTCAACAGTATGTGAAGCTTCTCAACTGATATACCTTCTCTCCTTTGAACAGGATCAAGGCTTCCAATAAGGGCGTGTGGAGACCACCAGGCGGGGAGGACACTTTGAGCGGGGCGCTCACGTCGGCTGAACACTGGGACAGACACAGCACAGTTTCAACGGTTCAACAGTACATGAAGCTTTGCAACTGATATACCTTCTCTTCTTCTGAACAGGGTAAAGGCTTCCAATAGGGGCGTGTGGAGACCACCAGGCGGGAAGGACACTTTGAGCGGGACGCTCACTTCGTCTGAGCACTGGAACAGTACAGCAAGGTCTCAACGGTTCAACAGTATGTGAGGCTTCTCAACTGATATACCTTCTCTCCTTTGAACAGGATCAAGGCTTCCAATAAGGGCGTGTGGAGACCACCAGGCGGGGAGGACACTTTGAGCGGGGCGCTCACGTCGGCTGAACACTGGGACAGACACAGCACAGTTTCAACGGTTCAACAGTACATGAAACTTTGCAACTGATATACCTTCTCTTCTTCTGAACAGGGTAAAGGCTTCCAATAGGGGCGTGTGGAGACCACCAGGCGGGAAGGACACTTTGAGCGGGACGCTCACTTCGGCTGAGCACTAGAACAGACACAGCACAGTTTCAATAGTACATGATATACGAAGCACTCAGCATTAACGGGGCCGGGTCTTTTCAAAGCAGGAAGTTGGGCTGTTGCTTTATCAAACCCCTTCGTTAGAGACAGCGGGTGGAAGACTGTAGGAGACGAGTGCACGGCAGACTTCTATTACTTCTCCACACACCAATTTCACTTCACAGCACAAACCGTGTAAATCGTCACTTCAGGCACTGCAATTCCACTCGCACACCGTGCATTCGGGCCAGCACTCACCCACCGGTCTTTTCTCCCACCAGATCGGATCTAGTCCTCGATCAGGGCTTGACTTCGCTCCGGGAAAGCAGAAGAACGATGCAGCGATCATCACATTCGGCAAGGAGAGGACAGAAGTTGGAGACAGATCATTAATTCACTCGGTGTCATAGTTCACTCGTGCCAAACATTTTCCAAACTCTCCACACCACTTCAGTGTTAGTGCATATAAACAACGGATCCAATACTCATTACTTGCGTCTTTCTCACTGCTGACGATATTCCTCAAGCCTTCGCTGACAAATCCTTCACTCCTTCCTTTCTCTTCCACAGCTTCAATCTTCCCCACTCCACAGCCCAGCCTCAATAAAAAGAACAACCCGCTGAAAAACACAGCATCATACGGGAGGAGATCCACACCACAGTCTGTTTTCTCTCTGTTTTTAAAGCCTCATCTGAATAGGTGTCCCTCTCACAGCATTCTCTGTAATTGCCCCACACCTGCTGTCACTCAGGCAATCAGCCCCGCTGCCATGGCAACAGATTCGCAGGGCATAGAATGGACGTTCACTGGAAAATCCTGAATAACTGCATTCACCAGGATCTTAGTCCCGTTTGGTTTTTGTCACCCCGTGACACTACCTGTAGAGGTAAGGGGCGTGACGCTTTCGAGAAATGTTCACTAGGCGGTTAGCGAATCACAACACACTGGGCCAGCTAACCAATCAGAGCCCATTGCGTATTTTTGAGGGACTGGCTTCACAGAATCCGGAAACCATCAGACCGTTTTTACAAGGAGGGACAGAGCAGTGTAGAATAAAGGTCAAATATATGAAAAATACTGCATTTTTTTAAAAACGAAGCATGAACACATGTTACAGTGCACCCCACAAACACAATCAAGCCATCGAAAGAGTGTGCTTTACCACCCCTTTAAAGCTGTGTGCAACCATAAACCCATCATTGCTGGTCTTGTGAGTTAGCATGTGTGAAGTCCTCTGCTTTATCAACCGTCAGCAGAATGTCACATGTTCAGCTAACAAACTGCACTTCTTCGGTGAAAAGCCTGCAGCTACCTCATAAACCTCAGAGTGCAGGTCATTTGAAAACTAACCACTGGAAGCACAATCTAGATGCTTCACTCACAGGGTCATTACCACCCCTCGCATACTGCCATTTGTATACACATTGAAGATATTCAAGACAGAGATTGATAGAGATGCATAATACCACTGCATCCGGAAAGTATTCACAGCGCTTCACTTTTTCCACATTTTGTCATGTTACAGCCTTATTCCAAAATTGATTAAATTCATTATTTTCCTCAAAATTCTACAAACAATACCCCATGACAACATGAAAGAAGTTTGTTTGAAATCTTTGAAAATTTATTACAATTAAAAAACATATGTATGTACATAATGTATTCACAGCCTTTGCCATGACACTCAATATTGAGCTCAGGTTCATCCTGTTTACCCTGATCATCCTTGAGATGTTTCTACAACTTGACTGGAGTCCACCTGTGGCAAATTCAGTTGATTGGACATTATTTTGAAAGGCACACACCTGTCTATATAAGGTCCCACAGTTAAAGGGGTGGTAAAGCACACTCTTTCGAAGGCTTGATTGTGTTTGTGGGCTGCACTGTAACATGTGTTCATGCTTCGTTTTTAAAAAATTGCATTATTTTTCATATATTTTACCTTTATTCTACACTGCTCTGTCCCTCCTTGTAAAAACGGTCTGATGGTTTCCGGATTCTATGAAGCCAGTCCCTCAAAAATACTCAATGGGCTCTGATTGGTTAGCTGGCCCAGTGTGTTGTGATTGGCTAACCGCCCGCCTAGAGCACGTTTATCAGAACGTCACGCCCCTTACCTTCGCCGGTAGCCTCAAGCTAAGCCTGTGCTTCGGGTACAATAGCGTCAATAAAACCATACCAATTTGAGCCCGAATCAGACCCAGACAATTTTAGTGAAGATGATCGAGCAGAACCTGTTCAGTCCTCAAGAGTAAAGACTGCGGATCTATAGTGATCGATTTGCCAAATATCTGTTGCAAGAACGAACACTAAACATTGGCTTTACTAGTAGCCAAATCAAACACAGAACCATGTTTAGCATGCCTGTAGATAAACAACACATAAAAGCTCTAATCAAAGAATAATTTACACTAATGCCAAGTTCGCTGTTGAGATTTTAAAACGTTTGTAACGTTAGGTGTTTGTCGGATAACGTTAATATGAATGAGCATTTAACAAACTGGTTTGCAGAGCCAAATGAGCGCTGTCATCTGTGTACTTACTTGCTACAACATAGACTACAATTAACAACACAAACTATTACAGGAAAACACATAGACGAAAAATAAATCCTACTTACAGTTTGTGGCCCGTAAACAGCTTCTTTTAATCCATCTTTCAGGACAAGCCGTTGTGCGAATCCCGCTTTCATAGCGCTCGTGAAGATTGTGGAGCTTTGCTCCGTGAGATGAGCCGCGGTCATCCGCGCGCGCCCGTCTCTTGCGGCGTTCACACCGGACGTGAATAAATCGTGCTATTCGCACAAAGGTGGACGCTTGAACATTTTGAGTTTACTCGCTTCATTCGCGTGTGACATTCACTGCACAACAGACGCAAATTCGCGTCATAGGAGGGACTTCTGCCAGCGGCTCGTCTCGGTGAGAAATGACTGACATGGGCTGTGTTTACGTCTTTTTTTGTTAAAATGTACTGTTAATGTGTGACAAAACGGAGTTTTAAGACTTTTTCAGTCGATAATGTAGTTGTTTAAAGCTCAAATCTGTGGTTTATTTATATAAAGAGTGCCTAATAGTACATTTTATCTGGCGTTTTCGGAGTTGTGAGCTCCAGCGGATCAGCGGCGCTTACACTGGCTGGTTTATCTCGTGCATCTGAACCGCAGCTCCTGTATAGCAAATACAGACGAATATTGTCCATTATGTCACATTCTCTGGTCTTCTCCTCTGACCCCTGTCTGTCTCGTGCTTTGATTTCGTCGGCATTGGCATCAACACTCTCCAGCCTACTAACTAGCCTACCACAACAACTATTCCTCGCTGCGATTCAAAATGGCCTCGCCCCACTTATTTCATATTCTCGGAGGAGGGGTTTATGTAAATATTGGGACTGGTGATGTCAGCACACCCTGGAGGAATGTCTGTAGTCCCTACTGGCCGTTTGCTGTAGTCCTTAGAAACTGATTTCTTTAAAAGCAAATATCTCCCTTTGCTTTAAACTTTGAACGTTGTAACTTTGCAGATGTTGTTTATGCTCAAACAGCAACATTACACACTAGCTAAAGTTAGAAAAGTGAAATCGTGGTTTACCACCCCTTTAACAGTGCATGTCAGAGCACAAACCAAGCCATGAAGTCCAAGGAATTTTCTGAAGACCTCCGTATCGAGGCACAGATCTGGGGAAAGGTACAGAAAAAAATTGCATTGAAGGTCCCAATGAGCACAGTGGCCTCCATCATCCATAAATGGAAGAAGTTTGGAACCACCAGGACTCTTTCTAGAGCTGGCCGCCCGACCAAACTGAGCGATCGGGGGAGAAGGGCCTTAGTCATTGAGGTGACTTGAACCCGATTGAACATCTCTTGAGAGATCTGAAAATGGCTGTGCATAGACGCTCCCCATCCGACCTGATGGAGCTTGAGAGGTCCTGCAAAGAAGAATGGGACTCAAAAAGACTTGAGGCTATAATTGGTGCCAAAGGTGCATCAACAAAGTATGCACAAAGTTTTTTCCGTTTTTTATTTTTATTAAATTTGCAAAATTTTCAAACCAACTTCTTTCACATTGTCATAATGTGAAAATAATGAGTTTAAAACCTTTTCATGCATGAATTATTGAAGCACAAAGTAATATTTTTAAAAAAAAATTGTTTTTACTTTTAAACAAGTGAAAAATCATGCCAATATTTTTTTTTTTTCCAATATATTTTATTTTGAGGGAGTTACATATCTGTCCACTGCAGTGGACACCATGCATCAACGGTACAAAAAGTGTTGCTTTAAAAAAAAAAAACTAATTCTTTGGTCTGAAAAAAACATGTTTTTTAAACATTTACTAAGAGCAAATTGTATGAATACACATAAGAACATTAAATAACAACTACAATAGAGAGAACATTTGAAAAACATATTATTCTAGGTCTCGAAACGTCGTAACCTGGCGTAAAGTCGACTGAATGGGAACTTGAAACCAGTTAAAACCAGTATCATAATTAGTCTAATTGGATTTACCTTGTTCCACCAATTAAAACTATTGATAAAATAATTAAGAAATATATAAAATAAGTATATGCCTGCACTTTTATATGACCTAATAAATAAATATAGACTGTAAGCATTGAAATAAATTATAAAATAGGAAGACTATTTAATCATGCTGTTTAATAAAACTATTCAAGTGTAAATTATATCATAATTTTAACTAAAACATACAAAATAAGGTGGAAACTAAATATAGGCCCTAAGAGAACACCTCTGCAAAGTGCCAGATACCATCGGATGTGAGCTTTTGCCACTCAAGTCGGTTACGACGACAAACTGCAGTCAGGTCGAGACCCCGATGAGGATGACGAGCATGCAAATGAGCTTCCCTGAGACGGTTTCTGACAGTTTGTGCAGAAATTCTTTGGTTATGCAAACCGATTGTTGCAGCTGCTGTCCGGGTGGCTGGTCTCAGACAAACTTGGAGGTGAAGATGCTGGATGTCTAGGTCCTGGTGTGGTTACACCTGGTCTGCGATTGTGAGGCCGGTTGGATATACTGCCAAATTCTCTGAAACGCCTTTGGAGACGGCTTATGGTAGAGAAATGGACATTCAATTCATAGCCACACCTGTGAGGTGGATGGATTATCTCTGCAAAGGAGAAGTGCTCACTAACACAGATTTAGACAAATTTGTGAACAATATTTTAGAGAAATAGGCCTTTTGTGTATATAGAAAAAGTATTTTCAGTTCATGAAAAATGGGGGCAAAAACAAAAGTGTTGCATCGATAATTTTGTTCATTGTATGCATTTGTAAATTTTATTTACTGTAAATCTAATTTTTATTTATTTAATAGATTCAAATAATTAAAGCATATTAGTTAGTTATTAATCACTTTATTTATTTCATTTATCGTATTATTTATTAATTTTTTCCACAGCCCCCCGGTTCCTTTATAGCCTCCTTTTCTCAGTTTTAAAACACCTATTGTGCTTTTATGTCATCTTTTTGTGAGAATGAGTAGATGATGACAGAATTGTACGTTTCGGGTGAACTGTGGCACTGGGTTATAACTTTGCACAGGTCGGTAATGATTCCATCACTCTAGTCTCATGCTGTCAAGACTAATGCTTAACTATATATTGGTTATACTTTTGGAAACATGTGACAGTGAATAGTAACTTGTGGATTGTTTCGTTGCTGGATTGTCAGCCAGAATAATATGAACGCATATGCTTTTCAGGTCTCATGATTCACGCTGAAACTTTGACACTAATGACTGTATTACTGTGGATCGTGTGGGTGTTTCATAACAGCTGCTGCTTTCAGTCCATGCGTGTGGATGGTGAAGACGCTGTGGGAGGGTGGAACTTTGGGCGGCTTTAATTATGACAAATAAAAGAGAGAAAAAGTTTTCAAATACGTCTCTTAAACCCCTTCTTTCTTTATAGTCTTTTGTATTTTTTTTACTTGATCCTAAGTATTTCATTTCTTTCTCCAGGCACACCAGATTCCATCACGACAAATCTCCAGTGCAAATAAAGTCAAAAATTACATCAGGCAACAAACTCCAACACACCAAAAATATATAAACCTCAAAGGATTAAAATGTTACCTGTCTGTCAGCCTAGAAACCAAATTACGTTCCAAAAATGGGATCCACAATCCCATTCTCAACATCCTGGGGCATTATGATCATTACAACATCAACTTCAAACTTTTCCTCTTTTTTTTTATGTGCATAATCAGTTCTCTCCTTCTCTAGCGATTGTGGAATGATCAAAAGCAGAAACACAAAATACATTTTTACATTTTATGAAACTGGTTCAAGGTTTAAACAGGAAGCATGTGAAAAATGCTGTTTGAAAAAGACATGTTTTATTATTTTCACAACAGTTTCCAACAAATACCTTTCCTACTATCATTAACATTACAATAAAACTGTGGTAATTTGGTGTTGTCCATAAACCAAATTACAACATTTAAAAGCTTACATTTATGGAGGCTTGTCTTCTTCATTTTCAGTGAGTTGGCAGAAACTTTGCAAACCATTAGCAATTTTAGTAAACACATTTTTTTATTGCTTCTATTTACACATCTATTTTCCTCATCAAACTTAAAAATTAAGAAAATAATCAATAAGTTATTGGGTCCCACTTTATATTAGGTGGCATTAACTACTATGTACTAAGTACGGTGTAAGTACAGTTACAATTTATTTCAAGGTGTCTTTGTTTCACTGTAATTATACATGTAAGTACAGAGTAATATTAAAGGTCCCGTTCTTCGTGATCCCATTGTTCAAACTTTAGTTAGTGTGTAATGTTGCTGTTAGAGCATAAATAATACCTGTAAAATTATAAAGCTCAAAGTTCAATGCCAAGCGACATATTTTATTTAACAGAAGTTCCCTTTCAAAGCCTACAGCGAATGGCCGGCTTGGACTACATCCTGGTACTTCCTTCATTAATTACATCAGTTGAACAGTAGAACAGACTAACCTCCGCCCACAAGAATACGCAAAAAAGGGGGCGTGGTCTTGTTGCTGTCCCACATGGAGAAGAGGAAGTGTCGCGTGGAGAAAAGGAATTGTTGCGTTTGAGTGTGTTTGTCGCCATGTCATCGAGGCGCTGTTATTTTCATCCCGGAGTCAAATCACCTTTGTTTGGCTTTCCCAGGGACGCTGTAGAGATCATTGAGCGCATACATCTCCCGTTAAGAGGCGTGACCTTTCAGTGCAAGTTACGTTCGCTAAGCTGCTGTTGAATCACAACACAGGAACCGTGCCACGTTCGCTAAGCTGCGGTCAAATCACAACACGGGAACCGCTGGCACAATCAGAACTCATTACGTTTTATGAAGGAGGGACTTCATAGAACAAGGAAGTCATCAGCCGTTTTTAGGACAGTGAAAACAGCGGTGTACAGATAAGTAAATTGTGTGAAAAATACTGTGGTTTTTTTACACGCGAAACATGAACACATGTTATATTGCACACTGTAAACACAATCAAAGCTTCAAAAAAACACGAAGAACGGGACCTTTAAGTAATTACATCTACTTACTATAGGGTTAGGATTTGGTTTGGTTTAAGGTTAGTTGCATGTAATTATGCATACTTTATATTTATTACTATAGTAACTACATGTAACATGTAACAATAACACTTTAAAATAAAGTGTTACCATAAGTACAATGTACTTATTGTGTTCATATTGTATTGCAAAACATTTTAGGGACAGGTGTGGTGGTATGGGTTAGTTTAAAGGGCTGGAAAGATGAATGTGTCTTTAAACTGGGTCATTTATGTAGTAGAAATGTGAAATTATTTTTGAATTTGGTGCCTTCTAGACAGAGAAAAGACAGAAAATGTATTTTTGTCTCATGTGGATGAAAGACAACAACTCCCAGAATGCACTTGCTTCGCTGCTCAACGAGGCCACTCCCAAGCCACGGCTACTGGTTATCACTTGCCCACCGCGGCACCACCCCCAACGTTGTTTTGATATTCATAGTAAAACAATCATTTTGTTCAGTTAGAGAATAAACACTACAATTAAAAACTGAACGTGTCTTTTCAATAACGTGTGAGTGAGCCGAACGAAAGTCACGGCGCAAACGCAGCAGGAGTCAGATTTCATTCATCACGAGAAGAGCTGAGCAGAGCTGAGGTAAGCGCGGCAGTCATTCACGACGCGTGTTGGAAGCTTAACTTTCATAGGAATTAATTGAAAAGTTGAAATAATCACATTCTCTGCAGCTCTCCATTATTAATGCCCGATCCGAGTGGCCGTGCGCATTTACATTCTGTGAGTGAGATCCCTCCCCTGTGGGCGGGTTGAAAACATGCGGAACTAGCTCCTGTAGTCTCTAGCCTCTGGCCAAAAAAATCCTCTGATGACGCAAAATGACGATATTTGCGTCATCTGAGGATTTTTTCCAGAAATAAAATGCATCATTCTCTCGTCTCAGGGGGATATGAGGGGGGAAAGTACCATAACTCGAATATACTACAGGGTTTCTACTGATACAAAGCTTAATGCTAAATCGCTGAAGTAACCCTTTAAAGAGCCCCTATTATGGATTTTTGAAAATTACCTTTCATGTAGTGTGTAACATAGCTCTAAGTGAATGAAAACATCCTGCTAAGGTTTAAATCTGAAAGTGCACCGTAGGCTATATAAAGTTATTGTCTCTCAAAAGTAAGAGTCGACTCTGAGTCAAATAAATGAATCGTTTTTCAAATGAATCTTAAGCCGTTTTGTTGTGACGTCACAACGAAACATTAGCATACTGCCCATCCACTTATTGCACACGCAGACACCAGGAAAAACTTGAACACTGCAGCTGATTCATGTGGATCCTGTGGTCTACTTTTTTTCACTGCCCAATGACGAGCATGTGAAGAATCAGCGGTTAAAGTTTATCTTTACAACGATACCACAGCAGTATAGTCCAAACCTTGTGCTGTGTTGCCGTCAGATGACTGCTTCTTCACAGGCATAAAGTTGGTTTGACGTTGGACGTTTGATATTCGCAAATTTAAGGACGGTCTCTAAAGTTACATACAACATTTGTATACACGTTTCTAACCTCAATAGAATTTGAAGAGAATACGACTTATAGTCATAAAACATTGCTTATTCAACCTAAATGCTTTCAACGATAAATTCGTAAGCCGGTTATTGAAGGATGGGTCAGAACCCAGTTTATTTGGACCAGCTTCTTCCTCCTCCGAATCACAACCTGTAAGTATGATTCATAATGATTGATTTAAATGTTAGTACATAGTAGGCCACCTAATATAAAGTGGGTCCAATTATTGTTAAAGCGTTTAAAAACAAAATAGTAAATTCTCTTCAGACCCTAACTGGCCTAAATGTCTGGTTTCCATCGTAAATTCCATCGTTTCCAAGTAAGTTTTTTGGTAACTAGCCAAGTTTTTGCACAGCTAATTTCACTTTGAGCTGAGCAGTAACATCTGGTACTCACCAACACCAGTCCGACTGATTCATCTCCACTGGATCTTCAGATGCAAACCTGAAAAGACAATCTCAGCTGTTATGTTGTTTGGAGTGAAGCAGTAGCAGATTTTGCTAAATAAGAAATGTTCCTGGAACAACATGCTTCGTTGAACATCATTCCTATCTGAAAACAGGCCTAACCCTACATTACAGTTATCACTCAAATCAGAGTGAAATGATAGTGTATAACACTGCTGTAGAAACACCAAGCCTTGTTTTTAAGCCTAAACGTGACATAAGCTTGTACCTCAAGTCTGATTGGTTTATTGGAATGTTGTTCCAGGATCAAGAAAGATGTTGATCCAGGATCATGTTATACTTGGTGAAATCACACCTACCTTCAAATGTCTCCACAAGAGGGCGGCAATGGCCACGAAAACTCTCAAACACAAAATAAAAGTTGTTTTCCCTATCATTTTGATGCTTTTGAACAGATTGGAACAGATATTGAACAGTTTTTAGCATACAGCAAGTGCAGGCTTATATACAAATTATTATAGATATATTTATCATTACTATCATTATCATTCATGATTAAAATTTTAATATTGTATTACTAGTGACAGGGAATTATTTTTGTTTCACATGTAAATAATTATTTACTGGCTGTTCGTCCACACATCACTGAAACCAAATTTTTTTGAAAACTCCTGCCAGGGTGAAGATTTTTAGAAACGCTGGTGCAGTGTTGTCGTGTGGACATGAAAAACTCTGTTTATAAAAATACCCGTGTATGTGTGGACTAGGCCTTATTTGCATTCATCAGTCACTTGTGTCACATGTTTCCTTTGTTATAGTTTCCCGCCATTAATCTGTTGTCATGGACACTCATTAATCATCACAGCTGTTTGTTTTTAAACAGCTGTGTATTTAAGTTCCTCTTTGTGCTCACTTCAGTGTCCAGGTATGCACGTGACAGCACCGTCACCCTGAGTGACTGCACCCACTGAGCGGCAGAAAAGGTCGAGCACAGCATTGATTTTCGGCGTGAATGCATGAAAAACACACAAAACACATCTAAAATGGGAAAGATCTTTGAGATTGACTGTAAAAATAGATTTGTGAGGTATATTTTAACAGACTGCCGAAAGCTACAGAAAAGAGAAGGAAATGCAAATCACAGCGTGTTGTGTCCGGAGGAAATAGGGATACTGTTAGCTCGACTAGCTAGAGACTGTAACTGTGCGTCACAAACGTTCTTGCGTCCTCAGTATTACTAATAATAAACAAAATGACTTAAAAAAAAGCAACAGAACGATAACCAGCATAAATGGGGCTCGAGGCACACATACAATGCAGACAGTTCAACGGGGAGCGTGCAGCAGGGAGGGGACACACCCTAGTTCTACTTGTTACAAACGTGACTCCAAACAGTGAAACGTGGATTTACAGTTAACATTTTGTGTCAATATGTTGAATTTTGGGTAAATCATACCCTAATCCTATATATTGTATTGTTATATATTGTAATGACAACTTATCAATTAAATGTTTACCACCTTATATTTTGCATAATTTGATGTCTCTAAATAAACACTGACGAAAAATATACAAGTTTTAGGGCTGGATTATTTGACGACGATATACATTGATATACAGTGAGGAAAATAAGTATTTGAACACCCTGCTATTTTGCAAGTTCTCCCACTTAGAAATCATGGAGGGGTCTGAAATTGTCATCATAGGTGATTGTCCACTGTGAGAGACATCATCTAAAAATAAAAAAAATCCAGAAATCACAATGTATGATTTTTTAACTACATTTACATTTACATTTATGCATTTGGCAGACGCTTTTATCCAAAGCGACTTACAGTGCCCTTATTACAGGGACAATCCCCCTGGAGCAACATGGAGTAAAGTGCCTTGCTCAAGGACACACTGGTGGTGACCGCTGGGATCGAACCAGCAACCTTCTGCATATCAGTTCCATGGTTTAACCCACTGGATCACCATCTCACATTTACCCAACTATTTATTTGTATGATACAACCAACTAAGGACCAGCATAAACCAGCTCAAACCAGCTGCCATGCTTTAAACATACCTAACCAGCATATGCTGATTTTTTTCAACAGGGGGTAAGTTGTAAGGAACACCATATCAAGTCCAACCTTTAGGTAAAACTGATATTGTTTTACTCACGTTTTCCCTATTAAATCCAGTCATGCAGCAGCTCTACTGGCACTCGGTCCCGGGAAAGTGACATCAATGCATACCCTCTATTCTGTGTATTGTGTGCTCACGTACACCTGAGTCTACTTTTGGTTTGCCTTGCTTTGTTTAATTAAAATGACTTATATTTGATCTTCTTAGCCTTTCATCTTCATCCTCTGACGGACAATTGTACAATTTTTAATATAATTAATATTAAAATATTTCATAGTAACTTCTGCACATGCACATAATACAGAAAATGGACCCACTTTATATTAGGTGGCCTTAACTACTATGTACTAAAATGTTAATTAATCATTTGATACGATGCACTTATTGTGTACATACATGTTTTTACATTGTACTTACATTTTAAAAAATACCTGCATGTAATTACATCTGTAATTAATTTCTGTAGTTACATTTGTAATTACACAGTTGACACTTCCCTTACACCGAACCCTACCCTTAAACTCACCCGTATCCCACCTCAATATCAGCAAAAGTGTTTTGCAATACAATTTGAACACAGTAAGTACATTGTACATATTTTTTGATGCAAGTACATAGTAGTTAAGGCCACCTAATATAAAGTGGGGCCCAGATGATAAAGACACTCATAAACTAGAAATGTGAAGTCTGAAAACTATGCATTTGTGAAAACAGAGTTTATACTTGTTTTGTATTTGATGAAAACATACAGATAATACACCAAGACAACCATTGTCAGAGAATCATCTTTTATTAATAAATAAGAAACAGTTACAAACATAGCTTTCAGAGATTTTAAATATGTTGCTGCACATTTAAAGTATTGCTCCCTAACATTAAAGCAGGCTTCGAGATTAAAGCTCGGAGACTTTGGTTCAAATGATCTTTCATGAAGGCTGGTGAGTCATTCTGGGTAATGATCCAGGTCCATGTCCTTCAGGGTCTCAGTAAGGCTGGTAAAACTTGGGAATTAGCATTAGCCCTTAACAGAAGTCTGCTTTTCTTCATTCAAATTGGCCACCATGATGTATTATGGTGATGATATGGCACAGGGCAACTTTTTGAGCAATGTTGCCGTCAACGGGCAACCAGGCGAGACACCGGACCCACGACAGATCTAAAGTATCCAGATTTGTTGCCCCCTTCTCAATGGGAAAGTGCTCATAGCAACATCGCTTGGCAACATTGCTCAAAAAGTTGCCCTGTGTACCTACCTTTAGGTTTCCAGGCTGATCTTGTAGATGGCCATTTTAAATCCATCATAATACAGAACATTTACATTAATTAGGTTTCCACATGTGAGAAACAGGGGCTTCATTAAATACAGTATTTGGACACTAGTTACACCACACTTAGTGTAATTGTGTTACATAATAAAACACCAAAAGTACAGTCTGTTTTAAACAAAGATAGCCCACGTTGACTTTTCAAGCAAAACATTGTATGAAACATCATTATAGTTATCATTCTAGATGTAAATGGGCCTTTAGGCTTTAAATGGCAGAACAATAGATTAAGACAAAATAAAAAAACAAGTATTTGGACTTTTAGACTTGCATCATGTTCATAGTTAAAGGGTTAGTTCACCCAAAAATGAAAATTATCCCATGATTTACTCACCCTCAAGTCATCCTAGGTGTATATCACATTCTTCTTTCAGTCAAATAAAATCAAAGTTATATTAAAAAAAGTCCTGGCTCTTCCAAGCTTTATAATGGCAGTGAATTGTTGTTTTTGAAGTCCATAAAAGTGTATCTATCCATCATATAACTGCTCCACATGACTCCAGGGGGTTAATAAAGGCCTTCTGAAGCGAAGTGATGCGTTTGTGTAAGGAAAATATCCATATTTAAAGTTCTGGCGGAAGCCGGAGCCGTGTGGAGCAGTTATATGATGGATAGATGCACTTTTATGGACTTCAAAAATGAAACAACAATTCACTGGCATTATAAAACTTGGAAGAGCCAGGCCTTTTTAAATATAACTCTGATTTTATTCGTCTGAAAGAAGAATGTCATATACACATAGGATTCTTGAGGGCAAGTAAATCATGGGCTAATTTTCAGTTTTGGGCGAACTATCACTTTAAATGTTATGAACTACATGTAGTCACACAATACACTCTTAAAAATTAAGGTTATTCTATGGTTCCACAAAGAACCTTTTACATCCATGGAACCTTTTCATTACCCAGAAGGATCTTTATAGTGGAAACAAGTTCTCTATTTAAAAAGTTCTTCACAATAAGAAAAAAAATGGTTCTTTTAAGATCTGTTCACTGAAAAGTTCTTTGGGGAACGCAAAATGGTTCTTCTATGGCAGTGCTTTTGGAACCTTTATTTTTAAGAGTGTATGTAAACTGACTTTTGTATATACATCACATTAACACCAATTAATTCTGAGAAAAGTTCTTTTTTTTTTTTTTTGCAGATTTGGTATTTTTATGTAGTACAATGAAATTCATACATTAAGCTTATTTTGGAGCTTTTTGTTTATAGGACAGTAAAATGGAATTTGGAAAGTGAGACAAATAGGATCGGGACATGACCCAGGTCAGACTCAAACCAGAGCAGACAGCTCTTATTATTTGTCCTGAGCATGTGCACAAAATACCACAGCACTGACAAACTCATGCATTTTTAAGTTTGTGTACTTAGTGTCAAAATACTTTTAGAGGCCACTGTATTTCTGAGACAGTTCAGAAAGACACTGGAATGTCGCAAATAGCACTAAAAAAAAGATCAGTTCAATGCATTTTGCATTAGGCTCTGATTCATGAGTAACATATTTTCCACTTTCTCCAGTGTCATATTTAACAACGAATCAATTTGGAAAGCCACATGGTACAAAAATAAATAGCTGGATTTTGAAAGATTATGTGTATATTCCAAGGTATATACAACACTGCTGTCACAGTTCAAATTCTAGATCTGTAGAGCTGTAACAAAAACCAGTTCATCTGTATTTATCCTTTTGCAAAGGCCAAACACATACTTTATCCGCGTTATATAAATTTCTGACTCATACTGGAAACACTGGCTAAATATGACTATCATTTCCCTAAAACCAATAGTTTTAGGGAAATTAAAAAGTCATATTTAGCAAGTGTGGTACAGGAAGGTTTGCATTTTCCAAAACATAAAACAGCTGAACAGGCTCTAAAAACAAATTGGAAAGTCATTTTCAAAAAAAAAAGAAAACAAAGGTGAATAGAAAAAGCAATCAAGGGAAACGGTTTACTTAGTCTAAGACAATGAATCACACTTGATTGTTATTGTCTGACAGCAATAATGAAGTGATATTTTAAGAACCAAAATGATCAAGTATCAGGTATGGTTTTGCTGGAGGATAAAGCATAAATACAATCAATGGATGTCATTCAAATGCAGAAACAATATTTTAATGAATACTAAATTTAATGTTTTTAATTTATTAAAAAAGACAGTGTCATGTGGACCATCATTTAGTAATGATACCAACGCAGACCTTGCTTCAATTCGATACGGACATCATTGAACAATTAATTCAAAGAACTGGCTCTTTTGTCCGGGCGCTGGACTGAACTGACAGCGCTATATGTTTTTGAATCACTTAAAAAGAACCTGCTCATTCAAATTATTTGTTTGTTAACCAGATTGCACTGGTTGCAGTATATGCTTTTGGTTCACTGAAAAGAACCGCCTCATATGAGTCTTTGGTTTGTGAATCGAACACTGGTCCCGTAGTATGTTGTTTAATGTGTGCAGTCCTTGAGGACAACTCTGTACAATTTGTTCAAAGCATTGTACCAATAAACTGAATAGAACTGCATTGTTTGTAAAGGTGCTGCCACATTTACTGTTCCGTCCTTAGGGTGGTGCATCCAGTGCTTTAGGGGGGCCCATTGGTGAACACCAAAGGACCGGGCGAGGGGGGCCCCACTTGCCCCACTGGACCCCGCCACAAGCTTGGGACAGTTAATCGGAGACATTGAGTCATTTGATTCCAGTCATTTTAAGTGGAATCTATGTGATCAGGAGTCGAATTAGTGAGGGCAAAAATACAGATTTCGCCCACGTTGACAGACATAGAGCATCTTGGTTTGAAAGTGACTTGTGTGCGAGCTGTGCTTCAGACATCGCTAAACTAATAACAACAGAAAATTAACTTTTTTTGCCAGCAAAATCGTCGCATGGCAAGCAGGGCGGGGCCGAGAGCCATGGGAACGGAGTGAGGCCGGTGGCGCGATTGCTAATGAGAGTCACCTGCGCGTCACACCGGTCTCACGTAAGGAGATCCGGTAGAATAAAAATAGGAATGATGACAGTAGAGGACCAGGCTTGAACGATTTAGAATGCGTTTTATGTTTTATTATGTTTATATGCGCCAGTCGTCCATGAGGGGCTGCCGCTTAACTTTCATTTTGCTGTTTGTTTATTTTGATATTAAAGTTATGTTGAACATTCGCCACTTCCCGCCTCCTTCCCTTAACTTTTAACATTGTTACACTCCATAATATATTCATTTCTGACTGCTCCTTAGACCAATTCGGTTCTGAGATTTCAACAAAGCAGATTCTTCTGGTTCCTTAGGTATGTTTGAGTTTATGAAGTGTTTTTGTGTGGTATGATGATCTGAGTTTCCTTTTATTTATTCTTATAATGTTTTGTTACACTGTGTACATCAAAATTGTCTCTTACGGTGAACAACAGAATTAGCTAAAACGTTTAAGCTACGTTCATTCGCAATGGCTGTATCTGTATTGCCATGTGAGGTATTGTTTGTCACTTCTATGTGCACGTTTGTCTCAATATTGCGCTTAACAGTTCTGTGCGTTGCACGGTTTCTGGAGGCCGCAATCTTTTTTGCTGCAACAGCACGTGCGGCCGCCAGCTGAGGGAACTGTTTGGTGTACAAGGCCGATGTGTACTGCAGTTCAGGTGTGATCAGCCTCTGACAATACCGTCGAGTGTCATCACTTAACCCCAGTTGGAGGTTATAACCTTGAATAACTGCTGCACCATACTGAAATGGCTTCAATGATAAATCCTGGACCTGTGAAGGATCTACTGCCCCTCCTCCCTGTAAACACATGTGCTCAAGCTTCATCCTCTTTGCCCTCAGAAGCTCTACTTCCCACTGGAGCTTCGTCCGTCCAAGTGTGGAGTCTATGCGTTTCCAGAAAGTGGCATTAAAGTGCTGGTACAAGCGCCAGTCTAGTGCATTCCACTGTTTTACACGCTCTGCGGTTTCTGCGCTCAAGGGTTTGCGAGAGCGTTCACTGCGACTGTTGAGGCGGAAAGACGAAACATCATCCAGAGACCAGCAGAGGGTGTGTTTTAGAAGCACCAGTGATTCATCGAAATACTCTGAGATGAGGATCAGCGGAAAGTCGCGCTCCACGGCAGTGATGACCTCGGCGCTACGCCTGTCCAGCTCTGAGTCGTTCTCAGGTGCGGTATTATCCAGACCAAAGTCAAAGGTCAAAATGTTACGTGCATAGTGGTTACTAGGCACAGAGGCGTTGTAGGTCCGCCCACCCTGGATAAGGAACTTCTCAAGGCTTTTGACACCACGAAATGCTGGGATCGCTTTGTAGTAAACAAACAAGGATTCCATCATAGCCACCGGATTCCGAAGAATTGAGAAGTAGAATGTGTCCGTAGGCATCAACTTCCTCACCTAAATATCAGAAACAAAGACAATATGAACTTATGAATAGTCCAGGGTTTTTTTTAGATTTCCAACACAGTTTATGACTAACTTGCAAATAAAAATTGTACACTTTGATGAAATTGACCTCTTGCTCTGTCTCAGACTCAACTGAAGCAGTTCAATCACAGAATGCAATCTCCATGCAATCAGTGCAAATGCCATCTAAATCATTCGGAGCTGCACCTGCCTACCTACATCTAGCACTGAGTGCTTCATCTTCCTCTTGAAAATTAAAATAGTCAGTTGTTTCAAATGATTTATGTGCTTGCTAAGTCTTCTACGCACATTCAGGATTGCATTTACACCACAATGAGTCTTGACAAAATTGCTAACTTTTTCACCTCAAAAGGTGCTTCATGGTAAATGCTTAACCAATTAAATAGAAGGCCAAATAAATATAGCATTATAAATTCAGAATACAAATAAAAAAGAAACCACTTTATAATAAGTAATGTGCAAACTATTGGTTTATAGTTAATTTATAGTTTATAAACTGTAGTCAATAGAGTAATAGACTAAATATAAAATAGTGAGTTCTTTATTCATTGTTACTGTAATTAACAAATTGTTTAATTAGCTCATATGTAAATAGTTATGTACAAATATAATGCATATATGCATGCACATACACACACTAATATTATATATATATATATTATATATATATATATATATATATATAAAATCATATACACCGATCAGGCATAACAGGTTAAGTGAACAACACCGATGATCTCTTCATCACAGTACCTGTTAGTGGGTGGGATATAATAGGCAGCAAGTGAACATTATGTCCTCAAAGTTGATGTGTTAGACGCAGGAAAAATGGCCAAGCGTAAGGATTTGAGTGAGTTTGACAAGGGCCAAATTGTGATGGCTAGCCAACTGGGTTAGAGCATCTCCGAAACTGCAGCTCTTGTGGTGTTCCTGGTCTGCAGTGGTCAGTATCTATCAAAAGTGCTCCAAGGAAGGAACAGTGGTGAACCGGCGACAGGGTCATGGGCGGCCAAGACTCATTGATGCACTTGGGGAGCGAAGGCTGGCCCGTGTGGTCCGATCAAACAGACGAGCGACTGTAGCTCAGCTTGTTCAAGAAGTTAATGATAGATAGTTCAGATCTGGTTCAGATAGAAAGGTGTCAGAATACACAGTGCATCGCAGTTTGTTGCGTATGGGGCTGCATAGCTGTAGACCAGTCAGGGTGCCCATGCTGACCCCTGTCCACCACCGAAAGCGGCAACAGTGGCACGTGAGCATCAGAACTGGACCACGGAGCAATGGAAGAAGGTGGCCTGGAGTGTGTGCGTGCATCGCTTACCTCGGCAACACATGGCACCAGGATGCACTATGGGAAGAAGGCAAGCAGGAGGAGGCAGTGTGATGCTTTGGGCAATGTTCTGCTGGGAAACATACCACCAATCCAAGCATTGTTGCAGACACCCTTTCATGGAAACGGTATTTCCTGGTGGCTGTGGCTTCTTTCAGCAGGATAATGTTAGGAACAGGTCATAATGTTATGGCTGATCAGTATTTATATATACAGTGAGGAAAATAAGCATTTGAACACCCTATTTTGCAAGTTCTCCCACTTGGAGATCATGGAGGGGTCTGAAATTGTCATCGTAGGGGCATGTCCACTGTGAGAGACATAATCTAAAAAAAAAAATCCAGAAATCACAATATATGATATTTAACTATTTATTTGTATGATACAGCTGCAAATAAATATTTGAACACCTGTCTATCAGCTAGAATTCTGACCCTCAAAGACCTGTTAGTCTACCTTTAAAATGTCCACCTCCACTCCATTTATTATCCTAAATTAGATGCACCCGTTTGAGGTCGTTAGCTGCATAAAGACACCTGTCCACCCCATACAATCAGTAAGAATCCAACTACTAACATGGCCAAGACCAAAGAGCTGTCCAAAGACACTAGAGACAAAATTGTACACATTCACAAGGCTGGAAAGGGCTACGGGGATATTGCCAAGCAGCTTGGTGAAAAAAGATCCACTGTTGGAGCAATCATTAGAAAATGGAAGAAGCTAAACATGACTGTCAATCTCCCTCGGACTGGGGCACCATGCAAGATCTCACCTCGTGGGGTCTCAATGATCCTAAGAAAGGTGAGAAATCAGCCCAGAACTACACGGGAGGAGCTGGTCAATGACCTGAAAAGAGCTGGGACCACCGTTTCCAAGGTTACTGTTGGTAATACACTAAAGCCGTCATGGTTTGAAATCATGCATGGCACGGAAGGTTCCCCTGCTTAAACCAGCACATGTCAAGGCCCGTCTTAAGTTTGCCAATGACCATTTGGATGATCCAGAGGAGCCATGGGAGAAAGTCATGTGGTCAGATGAGACCAAAATAGAACTTTTTGGTCACAATTCCACTAAACGTGTTTGGAGGAAGAAGAATGATGAGTACCATCCCTACTGTGAAGCATGGGGGTGGTAGCACCATGCTTTAGGGGTGTTTTTCCTGCACATGGGACAGGGCAACTGCACTGTATTAAGGAGAGGATGACCGGGGCCATGTATTGCGAGATTTTGGGGAACAACCTCCTTCCCTCAGTTAGAGCATTGAAGATGGGTCGAGGCTGGGTCTTCCAACATGACAATGACCCGAAGCACACAGCCAGGATAACCAAGGAGTGGCTCTGTAAGAAGCATATCAAGGTTCTGACCTAGCCAGTCTCCAGACCTAAACCCAATAGAGAATCTTTGGAGGGAGCTCAAACTCCGTGTTTCTCAGCGACAAGCCAGAAACCTGACTGATCTAGAGAAGATCTGTGTGGAGGAGTGGGCCAAAATCCCTCCTGCAGTGTGTGCAAACCTGGTGAAAAACTACAGGAAACGTTTGACCTCTGTAATTGCAAACAAAGGCTACTGTACCAAATATTAACATTGATTTTCTCAGGTGTTCAAATACTTATTTGCAGCTGTATCATACAAATAAATAGTTAAAAAAATCATACATTGTGATTTCTGGATTTTTTTTTTAGATTATGTCTCTTACAGTGGACATGCACCTACGATGAGAATTTCAGACCCCTCCATGATTTCTAAGTGGGAGAACTTGCAAAATGGCAGGGTGTTCAAATACTTATTTTCCTCACTGTACATATATAATAAAGTGTTACAAAAAAGGGATTACTTTTAATTTGGAGTCCATCTGTTCTCTTGCATCAATAGGTTAAAATCTCACAACCGCTATTTATTTAATCAAAAACAATGGCCATATGCACTGCTTATGTTTTTTACATTGTACTGCGAAAACCAGACAGACTCCAAATAAAAAGTAATTACTACATTATCTCCATTTATTAGTCCATGTTTATATTATGAAATATTTATTTTATTCATTTTTGGACCCACTTTATTTTAAGTGGCCTTAACTACTATGTACTAACATTTAAATTGTAATTAAAATAATGTAATTATTGTGTACATGCATGTTTTTACATTGTACTTAATTTTTTTTTTTTAATTACCTGAATGTAATTAAATCTGTATTCAATTTCTGTAGTTACATAGTAAGTACATAGTAGTTAAGGCCACCTAATATAAAGTGGGACCCATTTTTTTCCACAATTCACAGCATTTTAGGGCTTATGTTCAAACCCTTCACTTTTAATAGCAAAAATCATTATTTTATTAATCTAATCCTACAACAACTTTAGGTTGCATGCTTTGGTACACCTCTCTCTTGGAAGTAATGTGCTCTCAGACTGACCTCTTGTGAGCGGAACCTCATATGATTGCACAGAATGTGGAACTCTTTCACGCTGCGAGTCCTGACACCCTCCACAAAGTGTGCTGCAAAGAATGCTGGGTAAAATAACTGGCTGTGCATGTTCAGCGGCAAGGCAAATGTCAAGTTATGGCTGTCCCCATAACGATAGAGAATATTCAATATAGTGCTGCTGGCAGTCTTGTGAGTCTTGAGGAAGACAATGTGGTTTTTGGGTTCACACGTGACAACTTCTGATTTTACTGTATATTTATCAGTATAGTAATCGGAGCGTGGTGGTTTTTGAATTTCAGGGTTATTTTTGGCGATAACTGGCCTCTGCGGCTGGTGCTGAAATTGTTTAGCCACTTCTTGGTCAAACAAGAGTTTGTTCGCCTCTATTGGTGGAACTGCTTTGGTAATGCTAGAAAGTTTTTTTCTTGCAACCTCCAAGACTTGGTCCCTTTTCTCTCCTGAACGCGGGTTTAGGCTCTTGTCTCTTCTCTGTATGAAACGATTCTGGTTGACTGGTTCCTCAACAATGGCTGCTGAGACAGACCAAAGGTTTCCTAGGTTTTCCCAGTCTTTACGTTTCACAGGTCTATGGATCTCTGCAGGCGTTCTGACCAACTCTTCACTTACAAGTTTCAAAACCTTGGAGCTCCTGAGAGAGGGAGAGAGAGAGAGAGAGAGAGTAAATAAGATACTGACCCTAATGAAACCTACACAAATCAGTAATATTTAATGCGCTATATATTGTTTTTAATGGAAATATCCACACACTCTATAGTTTTTCTCTATAAGTCCACATTGAGACACTGTAAAATTTTCAATGCAAAATGCCGCTGCTAGATTACTGACACAAACTTGGTCTTTTAATCATATAACTCCAGTTTTAGCTTCATTAGGCAAAGCAAGTTTATTTATATAGCACATTTCATACACAATGGTAATTCAAAGTGCTTAACATAGAAATGGAATCAAAATAGTGATAACATGCATAAGAATAAAAAAAAAGGATAATTAAAACAGTTGTAAAGAGAATTAAAAATGAGTCTAGATGAGTCAAGATGGCGCCGAGGATGGCCGCTACGTCGCAAGCTCTGCTGAAACATTGTAGTTTTTTGTTTGTTCTGTTTATAGTTTTTGTGTTTTTTGTCTTGGATGTTGTCTGCCTTACTACGTACGACAGACAGACACTTTTGGACATTGGTTCGGCTATCGCACTCCGAAAACCGGACTTTAAATTCTTCAGTGACGAACCGCCGTTTACAAACACAGCAGCGGAGCTCTTTGTCTGGACGGCCCAACCACGCAAACGCGGCCGGAGAAGGGGAAGCAGAGCCGGCGTACTTATCAGAGTAAGACGCCGCGCAAACCGACCCCCACTTCCCAGTATTTTACTGGCAAATGTTCAGTCTCTGGACAATAAACTCTGCGAGCTGAGAGCACGGATCTCTTTCCAACGAGAGACGAGGGACTGCTGCATTATCTGCCTCACAGAAACTTGGATGTCCGCTGAGATTCCAGATTCGGCCATCGAAACCGCGGGGTTCTCCGTGCATCGAATGGACAGAGAAAAAGATCTCTCCGGGAAAAGCAAAGGCGGGGGTGTATGTTTTATGATTAACCGATCCTGGTGTGATCAGAGGAACGTACATTCTATCAAGTCTTTCTGTTCTCCTGATCTGGAACTTCTCATGGTTCTGTGTCGACCATTCTGGCTACCGAGGGAATTCACCGCGGTCATCATCACAGCTGTGTATATTCCCCCACAAGCCGACACAGACCGGGCACTAAAGGAACTGTATAGGACAGTGAGTGAGCAGGAAACCGCGCATCCTGAGGCCGCGTTTATTGTGACCGGGGACTTTAACAAAGCCAACTTCAAGCGCATCGCACCCAAATACCACCAACATGTTAACTTCAACACGCGAGGGAACCGCGTCTTAGATCACTGCTACTCCCCCTTCAAGGATTGTTACAAGTCCCTCCCGCGCCCACCATTTGGCAAATCGGATCACGCTTCCATCCTACTTTTGCCCGCATATAGGCAAAGACTCAAACAGGAAGCACCCGCCCTCAGAACCATCCAGTGCTGGTCGGACCAATCAGATTCTATGCTACAGGACTGTTTTGATCACGCGGACTGGGAGATGTTCCGGTCGGCCTCTGATGACGACATCGAGGTTTACGCTGATAGCGTAACGTGTTTCATCAGGAAGTGCGTAGATGACGTTGTTCCGACCAAAACAATTCGGCTGTACCCTAACCAGAAGCCGTGGCTAAATGGGGATGTTCGCGCGGCACTCAATGCGCGGACCTTCACTTTTAACTCCGGTAACGCGGAGGAGCATAAACAAGCAAGTTATGCCCTCCGGAAAACCATCAGAGCAGCAAAACGCCAGTACAGGAACAAGATTGAAGGACAGTTCAACACCACCGACTCCAGAAGCATGTGGAGGGGAATTAACACCATCACGGACTATAAAGGGAACACAAACTCCACCGTGAACACCGCTGCCTCTCTCCCGGACGAGCTCAACACCTTCTATGCTCGCTTTGAGGGAACTAACACCGCCCTCGCGGAGAGAGCGCTCGCGGCTGAAGATGCAGAGGTTAGTGCACTCTCTGTATCTGTCGCGGATGTAACCCGATCCTTCCGGCGGGTGAACGTCCGTAAAGCTGCGGGTCCAGACGGCATTCCCGGCCGTGTGATCAGAGCGTGCGCGCACCAACTGGCTGGAGTTTTCACGGACATTTTTAACCTGTCCCTCTCCCTGTCTGTGGTCCCCACATGCTTTAAAACGTCCACTATTGTTCCTGTACCTAAGCAATCAAAAACCACCTGCTTAAACGACTGGCGTCCTGTTGCTCTGACCCCCATCATCAGCAAATGCTTTGAAAGACTAGTCAGAAACCACATCTGCTCTGTTCTCCCCCCCTCACTGGACCCACTGCAGTTTGCATACCGCACAAACCGCTCCACTGACGATGCCATTTCATCCACTATACACACTGCTCTCTCCCACCTGGAAAAGAGGAACACGTATGTGAGAATGCTGTTTGTGGACTACAGCTCAGCATTCAACACCATTGTGCCCTCCATACTTGACATGAAACTCCGGGCTCTAGGCTTAAACAGCCTGTTATGCAGCTGGATCCTGGACTTCCTGTCAAACAGATGCCAGGTGGTCAGAATGGGCAGTAACATCTCATCACTGACTCTCAACACTGGAGCCCCTCAGGGCTGCGTTCTCAGCCCACTCCTGTACTCTTTGTACACACATGACTGTGTGGCAACCCACAGCTCCAACACCATCATCAAGTTTGCTGACGATACGACGGTGGTAGGTCTTATCACCGACAATGATGAAGCGGCCTACAGAGAGGAGGTGCACACTCTGACACGGTGGTGTCAGGAGCACAACCTCTCCCTCAACGTCAGCAAGACCAAGGAGCTGGTGGTCGACTTCAGGAGGAATGAGAGAGAACACCGCCCCATCACCATCGATGGAGCACCGGTGGAGAGAGTCAGCAGCTTCAAGTTCCTCGGTGTCCACATCACAGAGGAACTCTCATGGTCCGTCCACTCTGAGGCCGTTGTGAAGAAGGCTCATCAGCGCCTTTTCTTCCTGCGACGGCTGAGGAGGTTTGGAATGAACCGCCACATCCTCACAAGTTTCTACACCTGCACCATCGAGAGTCTGCTGACTGGCTGCATCACCACCTGGTACGGCAACAGTACCGCCCGCAGCCGCAAGGCCCTGCAAAGGGTAGTGCGCACGGCCAGCTGCATCATCGGAGGTGAGCTTCCCTCCCTCCAGGACATTTACGCCAGGCGGTGTGTGAAGAGAGCTCAGAGGATCTTCAGAGACTCTAGCCACCCGAACCATGGGCTGCTCTCACTGCTGCCATCAGGCAGACGGTACCGCAGCATTAGAACACGCACCAGCCGACTCCAGAACAGCTTCTTCCCACAAGCAATCAGACTACTTAACTCCTGATCCATCAGGATCATAACACACACTGGACAGAATATCACTCAGCACAACCCACTGTAGATACACACACATTATATACACATTTATTTATCATACAGCATCTATTGCACTTTGGATTTCAATTTTTCAATCTGTGAATAATATTTTATACTATACATTGTATATTATTATTACTATTATAGCGTAATGTATATTGTTTAGTGTATGTTTAGTGTATATTGTTTAAAGTATATGTATATTGTAAGTATGTGTATATTGTTTAAAGCTGTGAGAACTACACTCACATTGTGTAAATTATTTATTGTTTATTGTAGAGTTTACTGTGCTGTGAGTAATTGTGTGCGCATCAGATGTGTAATCTGATGCTGCTTTAAATGTTGTACATGTCATGTCATGACTGCTATGTTGCTCGGAACTGCACCTAAGAATTTCACCTACTGTTGCACTTGTGCATATGTAGAGTGACAAATAAAGTGATTTGATTTGATTTAAAAAGAATAAAATGACAATTTATATATAGATAAAATAACAATAACCAAAGATAAACTAAAACAGTTATGAAAATAATAAAAAAAAGATGCATAGATAAGATAAGGTGCAATCAGTCGGACGTACAGTGGCACAGTGCTTATTCAGTAAATGCACCTCTAAACATGTGTTTTGAGTCTGGATTTGAATATGATCTGATCTGTTCAGGAAGCTGGTTCCAGCTTCGGCTGTCATAATAGCTAAACACAGACTCTCCTTGCTATGAGTGAACCCTTGGTATTTCTAACTGACTTGATCCTGATGATCCGAGTGATCTGTTGGGTTTGTATTTAATCAGCATATCTTCAATCCTAGGCCATTGAGTGGTTTATAAACAAGTAACAGTACTTTAAAATCAATTCTAAATGCAACTGGAAGCCAGTGTAAAGACCTGAGAACTGGTGTGATATGGTCATATTTTCTGGTTCTGCTCAGAATCCTGGCAGCAGCGTTCTGTATGAGCTGCAGCTGTCTAATGGTCTTTTTGGGGAGGACCTTTACAATAGTCCACCCTGCTGGTGATGAAAGCATGAACAAGTTTCTCCAAGTCTTGCCTGGAAACAAAGCATCTAATTCTTGCAATATTTTTCAGATGATAGTATGCTGATTTAGTTATTGCTTTGACATGACAACTGAAACTCAGGTCTGACTCCATAATCACGCCAAGATTCCTGACTTTTTCATCTTTATTTCCAAATTCAGTGAGTTTAGTTGTGTCTTTGTTTTACCATGAACGTTGTGCTAAGCTGAACTTTAGGAATTAAGAGTTGTCCTTTAAAAATTTGTTCAGCTGATTGAAAACAACTTTTTCAATGATCTTGCCTATGAAGGGGAGATTTGAGATTGGTCTGTAGTTGCTCGATATGGTGTTACCCAGATTTTAATTTTTCAGCAGAGGCTTAACAACTGCGGTTTAAAGGGACTTTGGAAGAGTCCCAGAAAGAAGAAGTGAGGAGTTTACCCCTTTTAGGAGATCTACTTTAAACAGTTAACCCCTAGAAGTCGGAGCTATTTTGGGGCCCTTTAGAAGTTGAGACATGCTCTGACATTTGTTTTTTTCAGTTGCTTATAAACATATTAAATGGAAAAAGTGTAATTACACTGTATTCAGCACAAACTGGGCTACCATAATATGTGAGCAACATGCATGTACATGCTTGTATTTTTGAGAGAATACATGTTTATGCATGGTTTTTGAAAGAAAAGAAAAACGTATAAAAATGTTTTAAAATTAAGGCCTCAAAACACAATAGATATTGGTTCACAAGACTTTTGACTAATGGATGTTGTTGCCTAGAGTTGTTGCTTTAAACTGATGCGAGAATCATTGAGCCTACTTATTCACATAAAACAATATATACATTTACATTTTGTAAGACATTTTTTTCTTTACAAAAGGCAGTATGCAAGGAGGCTTGAACGTTAATGAATAATGCTGGGTATCACACCTGAGACAAAAGAATGCATAATGGGCCGCATAATGAATGAGCTTCAGGTATGTGACAGAGCAACAGTACAAAGGAAATATATATTTTTGTTGTTTATTTAGAATTTAGTCAACAAATGCCCATTATATTTTAAATGATCAAAAGATTTGACTACACTGCAAAAAGTGCTCTTCTTATTTAGTATTTTTTCTTGTTTCCAGTCCAAATATTTAAAATTCTTAAATTAAAATTCATATACTAGACAAGTAAAAGTTTCTGGGGGAAAAATCTAAATGAAATGAGTCTTTGCTTAAAACAAGCTAAATTATCTGCTAGAACAAGAAACAAGATTTCAATCAGAAATGTTTTTGAAAGAAGTCAAAAAAAAAAAAGAATTTTAAATGTTAAATGTTAAATCTTAAATGTATTGTAATGCATTTTGGTGGTTGTTGTTAGTCTCTCTACAGTAGCAAAAAGAGTGTGCGTGTTGTTTATGTTTCTGTTTATAATATTTGAGAAGGTCTGTCTAGCTTTGCCTAGTTCCACACTGAAAGCATGAAGGCTGTCTTTATAGATGTTATAATGGACTACAAGTTGTCTTCCGCCACATGCGCTCAGCTTTTCTGCATTGTCTTTTCATTATTTGCACTGCTATGGAGTTTCTCCAAGGTGCTTTTTGTCTGCCATTCTTTTTCCTGACTTTAACATAGGGCTGTAACGATTTGACCAAAAATATAAACCTCGATTAATTGAACATTTGACCTCGATTACGATTAATGATTAAGTAACGATTAATAACTTTTTTTTTTGCTTTCCATTTTTTGCCCTCGTAAGGGTTGAGTAAGTTCCTGATAATGTTTTTACTGTAAATATTTTCTACTATTAAAAAGGTGGGTTTTTTTTTTCCCAATTAAAAAAATAAGTTATTTTCTTTGTGATTTTAAAATACTTGAAGGAAACGGTTCAGTTTCAGCAGTTATATTCTATGGGACAGATTTCTGATACATTACATTTATTTGACTGCAATAATGAGAGAGTGATTGGGTGTGTGAATTACTCATACCGTCTCTATTCATTATGAAGCTGTGGTTTGTACTTACTTCAAAGGTATTAAAATATATGCCTATAACTGTTGAGTTTCTAAGCTGCTTTAGTGACTTTACTTTAGTCACAGGACAGCATTGACACTGCGTTTCTGCACTGCTCTCTGCGCGCGCGATCTTCATGTGATGTGCGAGCTTCTGTCTGAGTTCGTTTGTCACAATATATCAGGCATTAGTTCAACATAATACACACCTGATGGACTAAAATCACTTTAATATTCAAACTGGCAGGCCTTAAAACACATACAAATGACAAAGCTTTGTGAGGACGCAGGTGAAAGAGGTCTGCTTTCAGGGCGCGTGCGTTGTCAGAGATGCGACACGGCTCGGCTCTCTGTGTCACAGAAAAAACCTGAGCACTGAACGGATAAGTTTTCCATATTGTTGTTTTTGAATAGTGCACAATCGCACTTGTTCAAGCCTTTAAACGCATTTACTTGACAAACTTTATGAGGACGAAAGTGAAAGCAATCTGGCTTCGGGGCTTGCACGCGCCGTCTGTGTGTGAGTGTGTGTGTGTGTGGCAGCGCTTAGGAGAACGCGATTAACTGAACTGTATATAAACCGGGTAAAACATGCAGTTACAACAGTGATTCTGGGCATCTATAAACACCGATAACTGCTCCTGCATCTGTGTGCCTGCAAACTGCACTTCATGTGACTGACGGGGGCGGAGTCACGTGACTAAAACCGAAATAATCGACATGGGAAAAATACATCGGTTAGAGGTTTTGAATTCCGGTTTCGATTAATCATACAGCCCCACTTTAACATCAATTACACTCTTAACTTTTGAGTTAAAGGAGTCAAGGAGAAAATCAACAGAGTCTGCAGATATGCTTGGTGTTAGAGATATAGCCTTCATAAACAGCACATTGGGTTGGGCGATGTCCCCTAAATTGGCAGTTGACGATGTTTACAGTAAAACATTGTGATGGTCGATGAGATCATTATTTTTGGGGGGCGGGGGTTAATTAGGTAAATAATTTACTATATCTCTTTACATAAATACCATTTTCTACTTAAAACTATCATTTCGTTATTTTTACTAACCCAAATGACTCATCCTCTAGGTTGCACGTGAGGGGGAAAAATAGCTTCCTTCCACTTTAGAGTTGAGCTCTTTTTATTTTAATATATCTCTTTACATAAATACTATTTTCTACTTAAAAAAATTTAGTTATTTTACCAACCCAGTGTTTTGTATGTGAATGTTGTTTCAACATTCCCCACAGGCTTTGATGGTTATATCTGGGGGCTCGTAGCGATCAAGTGTGATAATCTGGTTCCAGCAAACACTAGATCCTCTATTTTCTCTGAGAAGCTCAGAAGTCGGGATGGAGGAGAGAGGAATAACATGTCTGGTTCATGGGGGCCTGTTGCTCTGGTGTTACTGGAGGCTGTAATATGTTGTCCTGGCTTCACTGGCTGTTTTCCAAAAAGTCATCCTTGGGTGCTGAATATTGGAGCAGTTCTAATCTGTCACAGTCTGTCTGTGGTGAGCTCTGTGAGCAGGGCTCAGCTGGGACTGTGTCCATGAGTAGTGGTTGTTGTGGCTGCGTGGTGTTATCGTTGTCCTTGTGGTAGTCTGTCCAGGTGTGTGTGTGCCATTCAGGTTGAGTGAATTGGCACACACTGCTGAAGGATGATGAATGGAAAAGCAAATATTGTCCTTTAGCAATCTTGTACCAAGTTTGTTTGGGTGGAGGCCATTTGATGCAAACAGTTGTCTCTTACTCCAGAAGAGATTGAAGTTGTCTATGAAGTTCAGTCCCTTCGTGGTGCAGGTGTTTTGCAGCCATGTATTAAGCCCAAGCAGCCGTGAGAACCTATTTGTTCCTCTTGCTGGAAGTCGTCCACTGATGAACTTTTTTTTTTTCAGTTTTCTAAGCATTTCAAAAAGTTAATTGAAATCCCTCTTAAGGAGTTCTCACTGCTCTCTCTGAATATCGTTCTTCCCCACATGAATGATAAGTCGATTTGCAGTCTTATGTTTCATCAGAATGTTCTTAAGTTCCCCTTTTACATCAGAAACTGTTGTGGTTGTGCTTGTGGAAGGCAGCACACAGTTGTATCCCTGCTGCTAAGGTTTCTGATAATGGAGTCACCCACTATTAGAGTTGTTGGCTCGGCTGCGCTCTGAGCCGAGGGCCGCTGTCTGCTGGACCTTGAGTGCCTATTAGCATCTGTGTAAGCTACGGGCTGATTCGATCTGTGTTCAATCACATTCATCATGTTTGGGGATTCCTCACCCACATTCGTTAATACTTCAAGATGTATTAGTTGGTGGTAGGAAACCGGTCTACTTTATAAAGTTTAATATATGGATCTTTTTCTTACACTTCGCTTCAGAAGGCCTTTATTACCCAGGAGCCGTGTGGAGCATATTATTTGGCGGACAGATGCATTTTTATGGACTTCAAAAACAGAGCAAGAATTACTGCTATTATACAGCTTGGATTAGCCTGGACTTTTGTAATATAACTCCGATTTTATTCATCTAAAAGAAGAATGTCATATACACCTAGGATGACTAGAGGGGGAGAAAATCATGGGCTAATTTTCATTTTTGGGTGAATTATCCCTTTAAGACATTATCATTGACATATAAAGCACTACATGGTTTGGTCATTAAGTATTTAGCTGACCTTATGTCTCAGATCTTTTAGTCATGGTTTGTTGGCTGTTCCAAGATCCAGATATTGAACAAAAGGTGACAGAACTTTTGCAGTGAAGGCTCCAATGGTATTGAATAACCTGCCAGTGGATATTAGATCCTGGGAATGTGTGTGTGTTTTTTTATTTTTTTAAGTGTTAAAAATTTAAACCTTTACATGCTTTTATCACGTTGTGAAGTCTCTGTGCGTTTTTGGACCTTTTGTTTTATAGTATTTTGTGTTTGTCTTATCATGCATGCTGGTTTGTATATTTTGTAAAGCTTTTCATGTCTTTAGCAAAGCACTTTGTGCTATGTAGCTTTAAAAGTGCTATATAAATAAGGTTTATTATTATTATTATTATCAGTGTTGGGAAGGTTACTTTGGAAATATAATAGGTTACAGATTACAAGTTTCCCTATTTGAAATGTAATAAGTAGTGTAACTTCCAATTAATGTAATTACTCATATTTTATGCATGTGCACTAAGGTAATTTGAGCATTTTTCATTGTTTCAGTGTGGACGAGGAGATTCACTATGCAATTTTTATAAAACATGCTCAACCTGGCCTGTTGGACCACTCCCAGCATCTGCAGCGCCACGCAGAGGACGGTCAGGACCATCAGAGCGAACCACATAAACCGCAGGCGACTGCAACAAGCAACTCTCACACACCTGTAAACACACATTTCAGAAAGAACCACAGGTTAATAACAACAACAACAAAAAACAAAGAGAAACTAAATGAATGCAAGTTAGATATGTGCATATACAGATGAACAGTCTTTTAACAGATGAGGTCAAGTGTAAATGTGACAATTTAAGCAGAGTGTGAGATCATTTCAAAAAAGAGGAGCAGACTATCTAACCATAGTGGTCAGTGATACAAACATTGAAAAGGTATCGCAGTAATAGGCTATAACAATTGTGCCTTTGAATATACCATTTCTCTCAAGAGCTACTGACTGTGTGTCTTGACAAGTGTTTAGTGTACCATAACACTTTGGGTAAAGAGCATCTAAATGGCAAGTTAATAAAGAGTCACGTTGACTAAAAACAATTATTCTATATACACTGTCATTTTTGGAATTCTGTTTTATGGACTTTTTTTGCATTACCTTGTGTTTCTGATCCTGTTAATTTTGTTCCCATGTTCCCGCTCATCATTGGTTGCCATGATTTTAGATTATTTGTGTTTCCTTTTGGTATCGTCTTTGTTTAAAAACAATGCTCTAGCTCCTGTGTTTACTGCCTTGGATTATCTTTTTGTTTATAATAAAAGTTACAAGTAGATCCACCGCTCCTCATCCTCTCCTTGCCTGTCTGCACCATGACAGAATACCAGACCCAAAAAACATGGATTATGCAGCAGATGCCATCCACCCAGAGAACCAGTTCCTTTCTCTGTACCAGGGAGGACAGCCATTGGAGGATTTTTTTAGATTTGTGTCACAATGTGAGTTCGAATGGGAGCACATTGGAGTGGGCTTGACAATGATCTCCTTCAGATTATGCCAAAGTTACTTCACTACATTGAGTACGCGCTGTGTGTATGTGGCTCACTCTAACAGTGGAGGAGGTCCATGGCAGATGCCCCCTCCTCACCATTCATGCCATTCCAACCCTACCTGCCCCTAATCCTCCACAAAGCTATAGCTAGAACCCATGCTCGCCATGGATCTTGACCCTGAGCCCACCGCAGACACAGAGCAAGAGCCTATACCCACAACAGACACCTGTCCACTCTGGAGCTCAAGCCTGCCACCAAGTCTGACCCGTCCCCATGTCTGTTCCAGTGAGAATTTTAGTGGAGCTGGAAGGTGCGGAATGGTGTCCCACCCATCCACCAACTTAAAGTTGTCTCCTTCGTCGCTGGACGAAGAGTCCCCATGCACTCTGTCTGGTATAGTTTTTTTTGGTTTTAGCTCCTTGTAGTAAAGTTTGTTTGTACGGGAAGGAGGAGGCGGGAACCGGAGAACGTTCAACATATTTAATAAAAAAGAAACAAAATAAAATGGCGGCGGCAGCCCCTCGCGGTCGACTGCCGCCTACACACAAACAAACACAAAATGAAAATAAAAAGCTGCAGCCCCTCACGGACGACTGCAGCGAACACATAACAAAACGTAAATAAAATACAACATAAAGTCCAGGCCTGGTCCTCTCTCGTCCCTCACTGTCGTCGCTCCTCCTTTATACTCCCTCACTCCTCCGCGAGGGCCGAGATCACTGCGGCTCGCAGCTGGCGCTCATCCTCCCTGATGAGCGCCGCCTTGTCCCGCCCTCACGGTCCCTCGGCCTCGCCACACTCCTGTATTTACTCCTTGTGTGTCCTGCCTTTGTTTAGTATAAAAGTATGTGTGTGTGTGTGTGTGTGCTATGGTTGGGCTTTGTAAACATTCATAATAACTAACACTCTTCCTATTGATGCAGCAAGAAAATCACAGTTATTTGCTTTCAAAGGAAGAGAAGTAATAAATAGGTTGCTTTTAAAAGTTGACCTAGCTTCTGACTGAATACTTAACTATACTTAATGATTTAGTCAGAAATTAGGTCACCTTTTAAAATTAACCTATATTTCCCTTTATGTCGCATAATGATCGTTTACAATTTTATTGCTAACACTTATATCATAAACACCTGTGAAACTTTTAATTGGGTTAATATAATCCCACTATATTTGTAACTAGGCCTGTTGCGATTGGTCGATACAACCGACTGCGTCGACGCTGTTAATTAGTCGACGTCAATATATTTAGTCGCCTGGGTAAGTTGGGTACGATATGAAATTGTATTAGTACTGGTAAATGACACCACTCAGAGCTCCTTGTGTTTCCTGCCTTTGTTGTGTGTGTGTGTGTGTGTGTGTGTGTGTGTGTGTGTGTGTGTGTGTGTCAGTGATGCGCGGGTTGATCCAAAATGAGCGGGTGCCTGCGGTCACCCGCGGTTACCCGCGGTTACGAGTCATCCAAAAATATTTTTTTATGATATTCGGGTCACGGTCGGGTCGTCAATAAATCCTTATTTACCTTTTGAATGTTGAGCGTTATTAACTTTTGAATAAATGCTGACGCGGGACAAAATGCCCGATTTCCCAAAACGTTGAACTGAGCAATGCCATTGTACCATTTTAGGCTACTTTTAAACGCATATAGCTCAGTAAAGTCAGTTTTATGTATTTTCTGAGAGGGGCGGGATTTTTGTTGGTAAAGTCGGGGGAGAGACGCACACTTCGATTAGACTGGATAAACACATGCAGCATCTTAATTGTTAAGAAAATGAAACTAAATAAATGAATAAATCAAGCCTGTATCATACAGCATCATACAGAAAAAGAACAGTTTGCGCTCCTAAGGGCTTGCTGATGAATTCTTCAAGCCGGGTTGAAACATAAACATCGCGTTCATCAATATATGCATCTAGAGCTGAAATGGAAAATGATGGGCCGCCTCAAGAACTGCCTGCTCTCGCCGAGCGCACCACGTCAGGGCCTGAAACATTTTCTCAATGGCCCAATGACGCTACGATGAGCATTTACTACGTGTAAAAAATGCGGGTCAGGAAGCGGGTCGGGTACAATATTTTCTTCTTTTTTTTTGCGGTCCGAGTTGCGGGCGGGTTAGTTGAAAACGTCGGTCGGGTGCGGGTTGTTTATACATTGACCCGCGCATCACTGGTGTGTGTGTGTGTGTGTGTGTGTTATGGTTGGGCTTTGGAACATTCATAATAACTATCTGCGTCGATGTGTGACAGCAGGAGTCAGGACATGTGTGTGAGCTCTGCTCCCACCGTTTACTAAACAATGGAAGCAGAACAGTTAAGTAAATACGCGCAGCTCAGGAAAAGGACAGCAACAGAAAAGTGCGGTGCGGTGCGGTGCGGTGCGCGCTGCTGGACTCTGACCTGAAGCGCCCACACACACACACACACACACACACACACACACACCTTTCACTCAGACAGATCGCAACACCAGTTTCACGGATTATTGCGTTTGAATGGTCAAAAATATGTAAAAATGCACATCCTGGCGAGTATTCGGGTACATGTAGTCAGATATCTCTTTAGTGAACGTACAGAGTTGAATGAGAAATCGGGTGTTACAATGCATTTGGTCGGTGCAGCTCTTAAAGGGCCGGACCTAATGTTCTGTGTGAAGCAGGGCAGGGCCGGAACATGCTGGCCAAGTGAGCTTTTAGGGGGTTTTTTAACCCCAAAACAATGAATTGTAAGTTCTGTCATATTATTCAACTACTTTTACAGTTTTTTGACATGGTATCAATTCAGTACGCTAACTTATCGGTATTGAGGCATTTTAGTCTGGTATCGTATCGAAGTCATAATTTTGGTATCGTGACAACACTATTCTATATAAAAAGTATTTGCTAATATTCTCTTTTTTTGTTATGTTGGTTTACAAATTTGTACCTTTTTACATTTTGTCAAGGGCTTGTTTACATTTATACTTTTTTATAGTACACTACTAAAGGCCAACGTTGCAAGTTAAATTAAATGTTGATGGCTAGATAGATAGAAATTGTACAAATAAAGTCATAGGGTCCTAAACATGTAATTTTTGTTAAACTGAATACATTTCAATTAATTAGACATGCTTTTTTATTATTATTACAAAAAATATTTAACCATTAAAATGGATTCCAAAAAACAAACACGGGAATCCAGAAAAAAAAAAGAAATTAAACGGGCCCTATTGATATTTGTGTCCCTGTCATGGTTAAGAAAGAAGGCAAAGAAGCAGGCAGAGAAGTGGATCCAAGTGCAGTATGATTTAATAGTATATATTTAGGAGTATACCTATACTACCTCTGGCTATAGCCAGAACAGACCGAGAAACTCAGGACAGTAACAAATTACAGCGAAGACTCAACGACTGAAAAAACACAAGCACTATATACACACAGGGAATACTAGCTTAACAAGATAACAAGGGTGTGGTAAATGGGGAAATCTCAGATATATATTCTTACACCAGACTCCCTTACATTTTGCACCCATTTGTCTGCATTTGCCATGGTTTCACCTTAAGGGACTTTGTGAGTGTTCGTTTTCCATTGCAGTTCAATTGGCAGGTTGCAAAATGGGAAAAGAATGTGTTCCTTAGAGGGCATGAGTTTAAGCAATGTAATTTTCTCCTCCCTCTTCCCTCCCTTTTCTCTTCCTTCTTGCCACTTTCTGTGTTTTTACATGGCCACAGAATAAGTTGCTTGGTTTGAGTCATGTTACATATCAGCATAAATGAATTACAGACAGTCATTTGCAAAGTTAAAATTAGACTGCTGCTGTCATTGACTGCATTTTCATCAAGTCATACACACACACACACACACAAAGAGAGAGGGAATGTTTTGCCTCTAACCAAGGGAACCACACTATGCTGAAACAGCAGTCATGAAGTTCCAAACTCCAGCAAAACTGTTCAAGATCCAAGTCAATTCACAAAAGGCAGTACAAATTATAACAGAATGCAAAAGCACTATAACTTGTGTAACATTGTAAAAGCTGTGGAAACAACTTTGACAGCTTCATTTAAACATTATAAAATATGACAAACGGCTACCTTTTTGCCTAATTCCATTTTTTGTCTTCAACGCAAAGCACAATAGATCCAGTTTAAGGTTCATGCGTTACCTTACAGTTAATATAATGTTGTTGTACGAATTGAGATCCCGTTTGAAAGTGGATTTCATAGATAAAACAATTAAGGTTGCAAGGTTCTTACAAAAATATGTGAAAAAGCTTTATACGAACCTGAAAGGGGTGGATTCTGATACTGAGCATGTGTGGAAATTTACTATGACTATTTTCTCAAGAATCATTCAACCTGAAGTAATGACGTAGCTAGACCTTGAAAAGAGCATAATTGTGTTGAGAAATGGTATGTATACAGAGAGCACGGCCTACAAACTCCTTGTGAGAATTGAAGCTGGCTTCTAGTCTTCATTGAATTTTTCTTTAACTAATCGCACTTCTGACTCTTGGTCTTCACAATCTGGTCTTGCGTCCTAAACTGTTATCCCTAACAAACCATACTGACTGCATTAAATGGAGTTTGCAATTAAAGTCTGCAAGGAACATGTGCGTTTAATTTATCAAAAGATGAATAAATAAGTGTGAGGTAAACATATTCCTTTGGCATGTTTGAACTCCTCTAATGAGCACAGCCTGTATTTATCTCAATAAAAGATTATGAACTCATGAACATGCATAGTTATAACATTCTAAGCAATGGGCGGAATATAAAGACTTGTTTTGTTTTTGTAGTACTGAATATAATAACGTGTTGACCTAAAGAACACAATACAGTCATTGCTTTTTTTCTTCCTAAATAATGATTTGGTGACGGCTGTGGTCACACAGACAGAAACAGAAAAACATGCAAACATGAGGAAAAAATTTAAACTCTTTAACAAAACCACTCACGTATCCTCAGGCCACAGACACATCTGGAATAGAGAGTTCAACCTCTTCTCTTGTTACATTTATACCACATATGCACACAAAACACACTGGTTTTCCATAATAATTCTATAAGTTATAGAGGTGAATAAAACAAAGCATCTTTCCTAAGAGAATTTATTAAATTAAACATCCATTGACCACAAACGGTTTTAGTAACTTTTTAACAGGAACATCTGGTTGAAGCCTGTTGCTTCAACAGACTTTACATGCAAAATGAAGCATTCAGATTGGACAGGGGCGTGCCTCCTCAAAAATTGGATGAGAAAATAATCAATATTACAAAATGTAATATTACAAAATTAGAATAAATGGGGGAAAGTCACATGAGAGGAGGCAATGCCTCCATTTTACTATGATTGGATAGGATTATTTGGATATGATTGGTTCGTGCGATAAATCCCGCCTCTTGTTTTCGTGTGTGTTCATGAATCGTTCTGAACAAAGAAAAAATTATGCCGTTGGGAAAAAGCAAGTAAACAACTCACCCACTTAAATATGACAGCTTATGTCACATCAAAATAAAACGTTGGTCTGAAAATATGATGACTGCTGGGGGGATTTTTTCTTTTTAGAGAGAGCAATGAGCCCGGTTAAATTAAATGCGTCTGTGACAGTGTTTATCGAGCTTTGATGACTAATGATCCAAAAATAAGTTGACTATTAAATTGTTGCTGCCTTGAGTTATTATTTTGAATTACATGTATAATAAATTGCTTAAAAACACTTCACTTGAGATGTTTTAATAACATTAATTACATTATTAAAGTAAAAATACAAAATAGAATTGCATTTGATTTATTTAACCAGGAAAATGTGACAATATTAAGTGTAAGCTGAGAAGAACATCGGAGTCTCTCTCCCCTCTATCATGGACATTTACACCACACGCTGCATCCGCAAAGCACACAGCATTGTGGATGACCACACACACCCGTCACACATACTCTTCACCCTCCTACCATCAGGGAAACGGTTCCGAAGCATTCGGGCCGTCACATCAAGACTGTGCAACAGTTTTCCCGCAAGCCATCAGGCTCCTCAACAAAGAACTGAACTGAACTCTCTCACACACACACACTTACACACAACTGTGTGACTGATTTGTACAAACCAGACTCAACACACATCATTCACTTCGCACACTCAGGTTTCAATCCCAATCACACTTAAAAAATTTTACATGCCATTTGTTGCTGATCTTCCAGGACTTGTTCTTTTGCACAATATTCTGTCCGAATCGTTTGGTCAGTGTTCACTTATTTTGACTGCTGCTACTGAATTGCACAAATTCTGTTTACATTTTTCTGTTTACATTGCACTTTATTCTGTCATGACAGGTTTTACTGGCGGCGCTATTTCTATTTTTATTTTATATTTTGTGTATTGTGTATTGTCTTGCACTGTCCTGTGTTGTTTTGCACTGTCTTGTGTTGTCCTTTGCACTGTTAGCACCAGCTGCACACATGCACTTTATGTGGCGAGGATTTTAGTTCTCGCCCTGTGTTTTTCTGTTCTGTGACTGTTTGCTTTATGTTGTCTTATGTAGCACCTGGGTTCAGGAGGAACGCGGTTTCATTTCACTGTGTACTGCGTCAGCTATATATGGTTGAAATGACAATAAAAGCTTCTTGACTTGAAACTTGGACAAGAATTTAGGCTACATTTGATAAAAGGAGGACTTTGCCTCCTCATTTCAGAACACCACTAACAATGTATCAAATATTATAAATAAACGGTAAACAATAAAAGGTAACACTTTAGATCACACTTTACATGTTAAACCTGATTCAGACTACACGATTTTAGCCCAAATTTGGCACGATCCGTTTGACGTATGGTGTCGTAGGGGATTCGTAAACGACAATGGACGTCGGGACGCAAGAATTGATCGTATCATCTCGTATAGTGTGTCATAGTATACGACAACCGAATCCGCGTCTGCGATAGTTCACGACGTCACAGCAGAAAGACTAGCATGTTGAATTCTCACGTTCTCACGAATATATATTCTGACAGGATTCAAACATGGCGAAACGCAAGAGAGATGATGGTGCGGCTAGGTGGAGTTATGAAATAGAGGAAAGGTTCGTGGAGATGTGGCAACAGTACTCTTGCCTGTACGATGTTTCATCGAGGGACTAGAGAGAGAGGTGTGAGTGAGTCTGGGTGCGCGTGTGTGTGTGAGTCTGACTGCGAGGATGTGTTTGTGCGTGACTGTGTATATGTGTGTGAGTGTGAGAGATTAACATCAAAAAAGATAAAATAAATGGTTTATAGGAGCAGTTCATTATTAGTTCATGTTAACAAATGTAAAGTGTTCCCAGATTTTTTTTACAAATACGTTGTAGTGGCAAGCTTTCACTACTGGCTAATAACAAAATATTTAATATAAAAAGAACAATATTTTACCTCAAGTTCTCCTTGGAGGATTGACAGCCCATACTGCCCTCTTCGAGCAAGCCAGGAACGTGTCCATGGTCGGGTTTTCTTTCTTTTTTTGCGCTTTTCTAGACACAAGACAGCCAGTACAAAACACGCCGCAGACATTGTTTCGCCTTCTCGATGACATCACGCACGTCGTTAAAGACAACAAGCGATCATTGGTCGCGAAGCAACGTGTAGTCTGACATGTTTCTTACTACAGGACACGACAAGATTTTAGGAGTCAAAAATCGCGTAATCTGACACAGTGACTATCGTAACAGACAAAAAAAATGGTGTAGTCTGAACCAGGCATTAGTCTTTAAGTAATTTGGCAGTGATGAGACTTGTGAACCTCCAGGCAGCTTTTAGCCTACTAGCAACCCGTTTCAAGAGCCTCAAAATCTTTTTTATGATGAGCATATTGGGTTTTATTTCAAACTTATAGATGTTATCTTGCAAGTAACTCTGAGAACTGGCTATAGGCCTACACTTGAAAGGTTTCTTAATGGTTCTCCACAGGGTATAGCTATATGGGAATCTGACAAACTCAAATGTGTCAAGTATCTTTTTAATTTTTAAGTGCAATTCACTTGCTTTTGTAAACCTAACTAATAGTAACATGATTAAATTCGGACCCAATGAAGTTGAACAGTTTTCACTTGAGCAGACATACACTCTAAAAAAAAAGGTTCTATATGGCACCAAAAATGGTGCTTGGCTCGTAATCATAGGGGAACCTTTTTAAGTGCTATATAGCACCAATTTTGGTGCTTTAGTGGTTCTGTAGAGGTTCTTTGACTAAGGTGCTATATAGCACCGCTACCGTATACAGAACATGTTAAGATATGGTGCTATATAGCACCAAAAGTGGTTCCTCTATGATTACGACGAAGAACCATTTTTGGTGCCATATAGAACCTTTTTTTTTTTTTTGAGTATATATGTATATATATATATATATGTATATGTATATGTATATGTATATGTATATGTATATGTATATATATATATATATATATATATATATATATATATATATATATATATAAATAAAAGAACTAAACTCTGGTTTTGAGTTGAAGGAACTGTAATAGCCTAACGTTTCCCACACTTTAAACAGAAACTGTATTTACAAACATACATTTCTAGCGGATTAAACACATTCGAGCAATTTGAAAACCTAACAATTCTCTGATATTTACATTTGAATGAGACCGAATGAAACTCGACTCGGTTCTTTGAAACCCAATATATTGAGCGGTGAGGAATTTCAGGAGGACCGCGCGCATCACACTTCTCGCGCGGAATAATTCATCACGCTCGTGCACGCGAGAAGGAGAGAGAGAGATGCGAGTCGACCGTTAATCAGAGCAGCTCGCTCATCCGACGGGAACATGATACTGTCGCGCTCTCACATGACACGGTCGTTTAAATGCAACTCAAACTCACTATTTCCCACTGCGAAGACGGTAACGAAGAGTCTTTCTGAGGAAAAACTTATAATTAAGCATCTATATTGTGAAATCTTAAAACAGTTCACTTACGTGGTCCATGGTGAGGCGGTCCGCCAGTAAAATGCTTTCCGCTCTCGGCCAGCGATTCGCCGCGCAGGGAGCATGTCGCTCGCTTGAACCGGAGTCGACAACCCCGATAAGCCCCCCACCGGACCGCGGTCGTCAAACGCTCCGCCGAACTCGTGAAGCACTGCTATCCGTCCCTCGGGTCCACTGGTGGGACTCCTCCCGCTAACGACCGATTGGTTCTGAGGGAAATAGAAAAAGGGGAGCGAGTGACAGATAGAGAGCTTCAAGTGGCGAAATGTACAGCTATGAGAGAAAATGTAGATTTGAACACGTCCTTACAATAATGCAGAAAACACGTCCTGGAGCTTGAGTTACAGTCCCAAAAGCTTTCACAGTTTGGTCTTTATTAGAGACACAAGCAACGCTGTTAATACTAATGAAAACAGACGTAATCCATGCCTGCCTTACTGTGATCCTATAATACGGAGTTCATTACAGATTGAGCACACCTGTCCCTCCTTCCCTCTCTCTCTCTCTTAATGTTTGCCCCGATGCCATTGGAGGAGAGCAAGAAGCATAATCCTTTCTATGTGCCCTTGTTGTTCTTCCCTGACGAGAGAGAGAACTTGATGCCGAAACTCAGAGCACTTTGTGAATGCTTGGCGCACAAAGATATCTTTGTGTCAAGATACTGTAATACCAGGGGAGCAGCAGGTTAAAAAAAAAAGGATAAAAGAAAGAGAAGGATGATTGCAAAGAAGTGAGCAAATCGTGGAGGATATCAGTGTATACTTAATATCTTTGTCCTTTATTTAGAGTGACTTGCAATGATTTTAAAGACAGATTTATTTATTTCCTTTTTCTTTTCTCCACCAGATGCTTGGCAGAAAATTATTTAAAAATAATCTATAGGCATAAGTAAAATATATAGCCTAGCTATAATGGTAAAAAAAAAATATTGTATTAAATGGAATTAAGGAACAAATAGGAATCTTTATGTGTTTTATTAACACCATGGTGAAAATTTGTGAAGTTACAAATGTAATTTAGGGAGGAGCGATCCCATCTACACTATAACAAAAAAAAAAAGGTTCTATATGCCACCAAAAATGGTTCTTCGTCGTAATCATAGAGGATCCACTTTTGGTGCTATATAGCACCATATCTTAACATGTTCTGTATATGGTAGCGGTGCTATATAGCACCTTAGTTAGCGGTGCTATATAGCACCTTAGTCAAAGAACCGCTGAAGAACCACTGAAGCACCAAAATTGGTGCTATATAGCACTTAAAAAGGTTCCCCAATGATTACGAGCCAAGTACCATTTTTGGTGCCATATAGAACTTTTTTTTTTTAGAGTGTAATCTTCCTATCAACAGCCAGAGTACAGCTGCTTACCTCTCCTCAGTCTCAAATGTTCCAGCATCCCACCACCTCCCCAAACTCCACCTTTATCTTAGGTACCTTGCCCTACATGATCATTTAGTCACTGTGGGGCATGGGCGTCGGACTCGGAACCATTGTTTGTGGGTGGGACAAGACCCACCCACTTTTTACGATCAATGATATTGGACCCACTCACTTTTATCGTCTCTAACATTCAGCATGTCTGTTTACCTACCCCTAATCGATAAACACTTATTATTAAACACATGTTAGACGCTTTATTTCCACTTTTCTAATATTTTCGTCATTTTTATTGAAAATAAATGCCTTTCCGATCTGATATGTGATGGGAAAAGGGAGAAGATTGAACTCGGCGAAAGGCGGATTCGAACCGCGGGTCGACTTGTGCCAAAACTAGATGCCGTGCATCTTACCCCTACACTACTGACACTCTCAATGATATGGCGATTCCCGTAATTTTCTCTTTCCGAACTATTCGCTTAGGAAGCAAAGTGGTATATTTGTACTTATTGGCATCTACTCCAGTAAAAAAAAATTCTGAGGACCCGCCCACATTTTTTTTGCTTCCGACGCCCATGCTGTGGGGGTATATCAGAGCTTGAGTTGCAACTGCTTCATCGTGCCCCTCATCAGACAGCAAGCCAAATAAGCTTAACTAAACGCTGCATTCAGCGTTAACGCTTCCATTTACTTTGAATTGGTGAAGTTATGCGTTGCCGAACTGAATTGTGGGTTCCGTCGCGTTGCAAGCAGCAGAAGTTGAAGATTTCTCAACTTTTCAAGCACCAAAGCAGGCGTCATCCAATCAGATCGCCCTATGCGAATACCCTAGAGCAGACGCTAGCCAATTGCGTTCATGCAACCCTAGAGCAGACGCGGCAAGTCATGTGATTGGCAGTAGCGCGGGAAGGGGGGTGCTGCGGGGGCTGCAGCCCCCCTCATTATAGCATTAGCCCCTCCTCGTGGGGGGCTGTGGACTAAAATTATATTGTATTTAAAAACATGAAATTAAATAAAATAAATTAAAAGAGACTGACATAACATACTGTGTTCGATATGGGATTAAAATAATGGGCAGTGGATAAGATATAAACTAATGATTAATTATTTTAATAATTCCTCAGGAAGTGCTTTCGTCACATCACCTCGCTCACACTCGTTTGGTCATAGCAATAAGCAGCAGAAATGCATTTCAGACTTTTTTTTAGTAACGTTACTACTAACACGGTTAGGAAAAGTTAAATTGGGAATTCTTCTCAAATAAAGGATGTAAACCACAACAACTATGAAACGGCGACTGAACCCGTGCCAAATGCTGACCTTGACACTGACACAAACTCTGTTCAGACATCCGCGAGCAGCGAGGTTTGTGAGCTGGACGTTAACATGGACTCTCACCAGTCTGCCGAGGTCGGGACACATGATCGGACCACTTTAAAACACCATCGAGTATTTGTATAATATTCCGGTCGCGGTATAAAATGGTTTTAAGTCAACAAAAGATTTTGAAATATGTTATATTTAGCATTTTATATAAAGCTACGGGCTATCTTTACTAGCATAATCCGTGTATCATTCGTTCAGTCGGGGGGGGGGGGTTTATTTAATATTGAAAGCAGAAAAATTTGAAAACGGGTCCTTTTTCATTTTTTTTTTCAGAAAATACAAAAAACAAGAATTCAGCTAGGGTTTTTGTTCTGAGGTAGAAAAATTAATAAACAGAAACAGCTGGATTCCAGCTGTTTATTCATTTTTCTACCTCAGAACGAAAAACAAAAACAATCAAGCTGAATTCTTGTTTTTCGTATTTAAAAAGAAAAAGGAACCGATTTCTAATTTTTCTGCTTTCAATATTAAATTAAATAAAAAACGACTGAAATGATCCACGGATTTAGCATCCATACTGTAAACATTCTTTGTTCCTAAAAAAATAACAAAAATCGAAAGGAAATCACACACGCAAACCAGATATAGCCTACTTGAATCCTGCATTTATTAGCTGTCTGGCTGACATCTCTGCATGGATGAGAAAACATCACCTGCAGCTCAACCTGGCAAAGAGTTTCTCATCTTCCCCGCCTGTCCCACCACACAACATGACTTCACCATCCAGTTAGGTACATCCTTGATTTTCCCATCAAAGTCAGTCAGAAATCTTGGTGTAACATTTGATGACCAGTTGTCCTTCAGAGAACAAAGACAGCTCGCTCATGCCGGTTTGCGCTCCACAAAATCAGGAAGATTAGACCATTCCTAACAGAGCACGCAACACAGCTTCTTGTCCAGGCCCTGGTTATTTCTAGACTTGACTACTGCAATGCGCTTCTGGCTGGACTCCCCTCTTGTGCGTTCCAAACACTTCGAATGATCCAGAATGCAGCAGCACATCTTGTCTTCAACGAGCCCAAATGGACCCACGTCACACCTCTCTTCATCTCCCTGCACTGGCTACCACTCGCTGCTCGCATCAAGTTTAAGGCGCTGACATTTGCATACAGAACACCACGCGCTCTGCTCCTGCTTACTTTGACTCCATTCTACAAATCCACACCCCCACCAGAAGCCTTCGCTCAGCAAAGGAACGACGGCTTGTGGTCCCATCACAGAGAGGGAAAAAATCCCTTTCCAGAACATTTTCATTCAACGTTCCCAGTTGGTGGAACGATCTTCCCAACGCCATCCGAAACGCAGAATCATTGACATCATTCAAAAGTCAACTTAAAACTCAGCTCTTCCGTGAACACTTAACCTCATAAACCTCTTTCCTTTCCTCTTTCTCTTCCTTCTTCCCTCCCTACTCTAGCCTGTGCTACATTGAGCAATGTACACGGTCTCAGGATTTCAGGCTCTTATTGCGCTTCTCGACTCTTCATGACCAATCGCTTCATGTACCCCCAAGTTGTGAGTCGCTTTGGATAAAAGCATCTGCTGAATGCATAAATGTAAATGTAAATCAGCTTCTTGAATCAGATAATAAGGAAGTGTACACAGGAACGCCATCCAGAATCACAGCTTTATGGTCACGTTGGATCACGTGAGATGATTGACAGCTTTACAAGCTAATGATATCACAACTGCCGGATCAGAGGGGAGTCATCGCAGATCGCATAATTCAGCAAAATGAATAGAAATGTTATTCTGTATGACGAAATATTTTACAAACGTGATTATGAATCATTATTTCTCCAAATATGCGCACATGGACTAAGAGCCCTGGCAGATGCTGGATATTGTATGTAGCCTATGAACACAAATAAAAAGAATGCTTTATGAGTGATGATTAACCCTTTGTGCAGATCAAGTAAGAGTGTGTCTGTGTATGATCAGGTTTTAACAAGTAAGTAATTTTAAACAACAATAATCTGGGGCGGTGGGGCCGTCTGTGCTTTTTGACGCGAAAGGGGTGGTTCTACTACAACACCTGTCTGGTCGCCAGCGACAACATAATGACGTCACACATTTTCCGACCCAACTCTCAGCCACCCCCGAATGAAACTGTCTGGTGATTGGCTGTTGTCACTATGACTGTCGCATCAGCATCAAGCGGCAGCCTCCCGCAATTTCTCTTGAAGCCAATACGGAAGTGACATTATGTACTGCAATTGCAATTGGACATATGTACTGCAACATATGCACTGCAACATATGCACTGCAACATATGCACTGCAACATATGCACTGCAACATATGCACTGCAACATATGCACTGCAACATATGCACTGCAACATATGCACTGCAACATATGCACTGCAACATATGCACTGCAACATATGCAATGGAGTTGGTGGTCCAGTGGGTTAAACCATGGAACTGATACGCAGAAGGTTGCTGGTTCGATCCCAGCGGTCACCACCAGTGTGTCCTTGAGCAAGGCACTTTACTACATGTTGCTCCAGGGGGATTGTCCCTGTAAGCCACTGTAAGCATAAATGCATAAATGTAAATGTGCAATTCATCGACTGGCCACTAGAGACAGGCTCCAGAAGGGAGCAGAATCTCATTGAGCCCCATGTTAAAATGCCCAACTTTACAGCAGAAAATAACATGTTTACAGCCTGGAACAAATTGTGGTTTGGGTCTATACGGCTAATTTTGCCCTTCATGACAACTGTGAGGGGGGTGAATTTTTTTATAACTCATTCGTTTACATTATATAAAGCCTTAAAGTTCTACATAATTAAGGGCTTGGCCACTTTGAGTGACAGGTGGATAGCCATTTATCTGCTGTCTGTTAGTAATCGTGTCACTTCAGCTCCGCCCACGTCCCGCCTTTTTGCCCATTTTCTGTTATCCGGGAGTGACACGCTGCCAAGATGGCAACGGCCATCTCGTCCATACTTTGCGCTTCAGAACGAATCCTATGGGCGACGTCACGGACACTACGTCCATTTTTTTTTACAGTCTGTGATCAGCGCCAAGGTTCAGCCACGCCCTGCATCAAGAGTTAACGCAGACGCCCCGTGTGAATGCAGCGTGCTCAGTGTTAACAAAAATGTAAATAACAAAAATAAGGGGGTGGGGCAATATAACATAGTATAGTATAATCAAATGTTATGTGTCATTACAACCCGATCTCACGGCAATCCGTACGTATTTTACGAAGGTGCCTAATTCGTACAAATTCGTAAGATTTGTGCTAAATCGTACATATTCGTATGAATTTGAATGAATGACCTGCCCCTAACCAAGCCTCGAAACCTACGCTTCACTGGGGTTTATTCAGGAAACATGCTTTACTGATTTCACTGTTAATTATAGGTCTGTTTTTTTTTTCCTTTATAAAAACTTTAACAATACTGTACAATGTATTGTCTTGTTGAATAGATAAAAAAAATCTCTCTATTATTTTGAAATTCATACCATTAACTTCCAAAAAACCAGAACTGTTTACTGTGCAGGCATCTGTTGGTAAACAACACTGTGCTGCATCGCTCAACTCTCAACTCTGCTGTCAATGCTTTCACATGCATAAGAAGAAAAGAAGCTTTCTATTTAGATTTCATTTCAGCCCACAGACAGATCAATAATGATGACATCATCAGTAAAAGCCTACAGGCTGACAGTTTTCCACCAATCGATCGGTCGGGCTCAGAGATGCCTGCCAACTCGCCTGGGAAAGCTCTGCTGCCACAGCAACGGCTCCAACAGGAAGCATGACAACCAGCAAACCACACGACGCCCACAGAATTCCTTAGCAGTGTTCATCTGTGCAAAAAAGCACTGGCACATACTGTTCACCATCGCCATACTGTAATTGCAGCGGCGGTTTCTCATGTCTGTCAATTAAACTTGAGGACTTTCAGAACAAAAACACCCACCTTTGTTTTTCTTTTCTCGACTTGACACTGAATATCGTTTTCCAGAAGCAGGGTTTCTAGTGTATGAATATAAAAATCGCAGTGATTTGCAGCGCAGCAAATTTAATATTAAACCAGTGTGAAAACAATCATGAATATGAAAGACAATCACGGCAGTTTAAAATGTGGAGTACGGCAGCAATTATGACACTACATGTTCGATTGCCATTAGTAAAGTAGTCGGATACAAAATTCTGCCTTGAGCATCTCTATAAATAGCTGAGAATGAGACAGAGGGCGTTCAATAATTCAATTATCCTACCACATTAAAAATGAGAGAGAGCGAGACAGAAGGTCATGTCTACAAAAATTATGCCGCTCTGTTCTTCAGTTCATTCCCAGACACACACACACACACACACACACAAAACCCACAGAGATTTTGTGCTCATTGCACCCGGTTGTGTAACTTGAGATCATAACTAACCAAACTCGGATAGAATTAAATAGTGAAAAGTCACACACTTTAAATAATCACATTAAATAATAAGTCAACATAAAATGAAATATGCAAATAGAATTGATGAGAATAAGAGTACAGTAAAAAGTAATTGGAAGTATTAAAGTTTTTTTTTTTTTTTTTTCATTTACATTGTAAGTAATTGGTGTTGAAGTGTGAATTTGTGGCTTGCCTTTTACATGAACGTATAAAATGTACATATTAAACTCTTAAACTAAGGCAAGAAGGACTCCTTTTCCAGTGTGTGTGTGTTTTAACACAGTGATGTGAGAGTACAGCTGGGCCTGGGTGTTTACTGATCCAACAGTGATGCTCAAATAATAGCCAGACATTTCCCACTCTCTCCTTCCCCTTTTCACTAGTATACTTACACTTTCACTTCTATAAGTAATATGTTTATTGCTGTAATAAACAGTGCATCCAAGAATCATCCTGTAAGGTAAACTATTCTACTTTTGAATGTGGACTGTAAAGTTTCACTGGACGCAGATTTGCTACCATGGAACTAATGACAACAGAATGAATTAATCTTACTCGTGCCAATGTGTGAGCGCATGCCGTCAACATGTGAATATCCTGGTGGAGTTCTAAAGACCATCTTTCACTGTCAAATGTGATTCAACTTCATAACTACTTGCCAGAAGTTCATAATGATATCCAGCACACTGACCTAGCTCAGCCAAATACTCCCCCAAGTCCTGTTAAATCACCACACACTCTCCCACTGCAGCCATTAAAGTCAAACATCGCTTATAACATTCAGTGAACCAAAACACACTCACACACACACACACACACACACAAAGGCAGAAGAAAAAGCAGGCTCTCAGTGGTTCAATGTAAGCATGTGCGTGTGTGTCCTGTGGTTGAAGTAGTGAATAATGCAACAAACCCTTTAAAGTTTTATACAGGAAAAAAAAAGAAGCCTCAGAAACCAGATCTGGATTCCCTCAATCACTCTCGCTTGCACTTAAGCATGCATGGCCACTGACACAATACAAAAAACATGACAATAATAATAGAAAGACAGGCAGAAGAGGAACAAGAACCCTCGATTTGATCAGAAAACAACACTTGCGATGCATTAAAAAGATGAAATCGTGTTTTCAGGCCATGCATATAACTCTGTTATATTTGAACATACCTCGGCAATAGTAGGAATGATCATTATTGTATCCATTTTAGGAGACACGTTTATGTGCGTGCCATAAATGTGCAAAGCAATTCAAACGATTAAGACACATGAAGTGTAAATAGGCTCAGAGATGAGGAAAAAATGTTCTGCCCAACTAAACAAAAACTTGGCACGTTAACACCATTCCCACTTCAACCACTTCGGAAACTATTCTATGACTTCCTTTTTGAGTCTTACTCATTTTTCTCTTCACATCCAAAAATAAACCTCAATAGGTACTACATTACCCATAAGCCAAAGTGTTGGACTACATTTATCTGCTCTCCATCAGTACCAGATGCTCTCTGTCCCTGTTTGACAAATTGCTGCTGCTGCAGCTCAGGAATGTCTAGCTTTTTGATTCACATTCCTAAACAAACTCAAATAGGTTTTCTTTTCTTTTTTTCTCTCTCTCTATATATATACAGCTCCCTTTCTCTCCCCTCCTCTCTTATCTCTATCTTTCTCTCTCTCTCTGTCTCTTGCACAAAAATGTTCATCTCTTACTAGTAACCCACAAGGATACAACAGACCTATTCAAGGCCTATTACAAGGTAGACATTGAACAATAAACTCTTTAAAATAAATGTGGGATGACGATGGAGCACAGTGCGAGTGGAAAGAAATTGTGACTGAAGCAGTGGAGGAAGAGAAGAAATCTAATCGATGCGCGGGGTGCTCCATTGATTTCAGTTGTTTGCCCAATGCGTCAGATCAAGACGCTTTTAATTCTTTGCATTTGTAAAAGCAGACATGATTTTCTGAATATGTCTAGGCTACTTTTATATATTGGAGCAACTAACCCACTCCTACCCTAAACCTACCCACTTCTCAACAATATAAAACATGTAACATTAACAGGCAAATAAAAGTAAAGTCACAGGTATTTATTGCAAAAACTGACCAGTATAAAAGTATGAACTCCAAGTCTTCTGTCCAAGTCTAAAGGTATGTTGCATTCCAAGTCTTCTGAAGTCATACGATATCTTCACCTGAAGAACAGAGTTGATCTTAATGTTTTAATAGCTGAAATGATGATCAAACATTTTACAATCAAAGCTGACGTAATGGCACAATTGACCTTTCGCAAACACAAGCCCCCTTTAGTTACTGTTGCTATGTCCGACAAGCCATGGCGATCCCACACCACACGTTCTCACGTAGGGAAAATATATCACGGAGAAAAGAGGATACTGACAACACGCCGACAGACAGGACAGAGCAAGTTACTTTTGATATAAAACAAAGTCTCAACTTTGAAATTGTCATTTTGAAAAGAAATTTAAACAATCAATACCGTTTTGTGGCTCTTTAAAGGGATAGTTCACCCAAAAACGAAAATGTGATGTTTTTCTGCTTACCCCCAAGGCATCCAAGATGTAGGTGTCTTTTTTTCTTCAGTAGAACACAAATTAAGATTTTTAACTCCAACCGTTGCCGTCTGTCAGTCGTATAATGCATGTGTATGGGGTCTAATTCTATTAGAGAAAAAAACATGCACAGACAACTTCAAATTAAACCCTGCGGCTCGTGATGACACATTGATGTCTTAAGACACGAAACGATTGATTTCTGCGAGAAACCGAGCAGTATTTATGCTATTATTTCACATCATATCAGACGAATGTCATCAGCTCTTCAGACCGCCATAACTTCCTGTGAATAAGGTCAAAATACCGGCGCAGTCATAGATGTATACATACACTCACCTAAAGGATTATTAGGAACATCATACTGATACTGTGTTTGACCCCCTTTCGCCTTCAGAACTGCTATGTGGCATTGATTCAACAAGGTGCTGAAAGCATTCTTTAGAAATGTTGGCCCATATTGATAGGATAGCATCTTGCAGTTGATGGAGATTTGTGGGATGCACATCCAGGGCACGAAGCTCCCGTTCCACCACATCCCAAAGATGCTCTATTGGGTTGAGATCTGGTGACTGTGGAGGCCATTTTAGTACAGTGAGCTCATTATCATGTTCAAGAAACCAGATTAAAATGATTCAAGCTTTGTGACATGGTGCATTATCCTGCTGGAAGTAACCATCAGAGGATGGGTACATGGTGGTCATAAAGGGATGGACAGGGTCAGAAACAATGCTCAAGTAGGCCGTGGCATTTAAACTATGCCCAATTGGCACTAAGGGGCCAAAAGTGTGCCAAGAAAACATCCCCCACACCATTACACCACCACCACCACCACCAGCCTGCACAGTGGTAACAAGGCATGATGGATCCATGTTCTCATTCTGTTTACGCCAAATTCTGACTCTACCATCTGAATGTCTCAACAGAAATCGAGACTCATCAGACCAGGGAACATTTTTCCAGTCTTCAACTGTCCAATTTTGGTGAGCTCGTGCAAATTGTAGCCTCTTTTTCCTATTTGTAGTGGAGATGAGTGGTACCCGGTGAGGTCTTCTGCTGTTGTAGCCCATCCGCCTCAAGGTTGTGCGTGTTGTGGCTTCACAAATGCTTTGCTGCATACCTCGGTTGTAACGAGTGGTTATTTCAGTCAAAGTTGCTCTTCTATCAGCTTGAATCAGTTGGCCCATTCTCCTCTGACCTCTAGCATCAACAAGGCATTTTCGCCCACAGGACTGCCGCATACTGGATGTTTTTCCCTTTTCACACCATTCTTTGTAAACCCTAGAAATGGTTGTGCGTGAAAATCCCAGTAACTGAGCAGATTGTGAAATACTCAGACCGGCCCGTCTGGCACCAACAACCATGCCACGCTCAAAATTGCATAAATCACCTTTCTTTCCCATTCTGACATTCAGTTTGGAGTTCAGGAGATTGTCTTGACCAGGACCACACCCCTAAATGCATTGAAGCAACTGCCATGTGATTGGTTGATTAGATAATTGCATTAATGAGAAATTGAACAGGTGTTCCTATTAATCCTTTAGGTGAGTGTAGATGCCTCATTAGTGCCTGCGTGGATCGGTCGAATGAGGAATCTACGTATATATTTCTATGATCGCGCTGGTAAAATCTTAATTTGTGTTCTACTGAAGAAACAAAGACACCTACATCTTGGATGCCCTGGGGGTAAGCAGGAAAACATAAAATTTTCGTTTTTGGGTGAACTATCCCTTTAATGTGTGGTGATCGCTGTAGCGCCTCAGTTAAATCTGCTCGTGAACCGATTATCTCTTCCTTCTAGTTCATTGGTAAGCATGACATAAACATGAATGGACACTAAAATAAACGTTGTTTCAACCGCGGAAAGACGTCAGTACACACCGTTTTTCCAAGTGCAAGTCCACCGACGTTAATCTACTAACTCTCCTGAATGCTTTGTCGGACAAAACGGCAGATTTGGCGATGTGATTGGTTAGATCACCTGTCAATCAAACTTGCGGCGAAGGGTGAATTGGTCACGAGACATACGAGAGCCAATGCAATTTCATTATCAAAGCTGACGTAACGTTTCTTCCAGCAACAATTTTTGAGTTTGTGCATGATCTTCGGCGGATGGAGACGCTGATCGCTTTTGGGGATTTTCTTCACACAAATCAGTCGTTTGGCCTCGGAACACTTGGAATATTTCTACTTTTTGAATAAATTGACTTGCACTCGTATCTGCCTGTGTTATATATATATCATATAATAAATGGGTTTAGGGATGGGGTCGGTTTAAGTGTTCAAACGTGTCTAAATAGCGTAAATAAAATAAATGTAAATAAAATTATGCTGGCTGATTAAATTGAGAATCACACTCCAACGTGTCATAATGGCAAAATCATAACCCAATATATAATTTCATCATGACGATAACGTTCCCATGCCCAACGTGTCTGTGTTTGACGGCAAAGGTTTCTCATTGAAATCAACAGAGTACTACTCCCATTGTAAAAAAAAAAAAAAATGGTTGTACTAATTTCCCCTTGCTTTTTCTTGTTGACTCAACTTTTGTAAAAATCAGTTATACGAACTGAAAATAAGTTGTCTCTGAAAAAAAAAGTTTAGTTGAGTCAACTTGACATTATTTGTCTATTGTAAACAGAAGTTCTTAAGAATGAACATGTTTAGATGTGGATTTTTTATTAAAAATCATTTGGTCATCACCATTTTGGTGATGAGCATTTCCTTTCGTTGCGCAGTTTGGCTTTTTGTGTGAGTTTGTGGTCTTTGTAACAGTGTTTAGCAAAAACACATAATTTGTTGCTAAGAAAGAAAGAAACCAAGGTGATCAAGTTTCCAGCCTCATAAACTAGAATAAATCACTAATCTTATTTCTGACCAAAAGTGATTTTTTTCTTTAATTAATATTTTACCAGCAAAACTTTCTTACAGCAAATCAGACATTCTGAATCCTGATTTTAAAATACATTATGGGGAAAAAAGTATTTTGACACACACAGACATCAGCATATAAATCTCAACAATGGTGACATGCTTCATGCCGCAATGCATGCTGGGAGCCAAATTGTATTAAAATCATGGCTCCCTGCATGCAACATGTCACCATTGTTGAGATTCATATGCTGATTCTGCGCAGGTGCATGCGTGCAGATATTTGTCAAGATTTTTATTTTTTAATAACATTGCTACACATGCTGTTGAATTAAGTTGTTCATCTTTTTACACAAACATATATATATATATATATATATATATATATATATATATATATATATATATATATATATATATATATATATATATACAGGTCCTTCTCAATAAATTAGCATATTGTGATAAAGTTCATTATTTTCCATAATGTAATGATAAAAATTAAACTTTCATATATTTTAGATTCATTGCACACCAACTGAAATATTTCAGGTCTTTTATTGTTTTAATACTGATGATTTTGGCATACAGCTCATGAAAACCCAAAATTCCTATCTCAATAAATTAGCATATCATGAAAAGGTTCTCTAAACGAGCTATTAACCTAATCATCTGAATCAAAATTACACCTGCAAAAGATTCCTGAGGCTTTTAAAAACTCCCAGCCTGGTTCATTACTCAAACCCGCAATCAAGGGTAAGATTGCCGACCTGACTGCTGTCCAGAAGGCCATCATTGACACCCTCAAGCAAGAGGGTAAGACACAGAAAGAAATTTCTGAACGAATAGGCTGTTCCCAGAGTGCTGTATCAAGGCACCTCAGTGGGAAGTCTGTGGGAAGGAAAAAGTGTGGCAAAAAACGCTGCACAACGAGAAGAGGTGACCGGACCCTGAGGAAGATTTTGGAGAAGGACCGATTCCAGACCTTGGGGGACCTGCGGAAGCAGTGGACTGAGTCTGGAGTAGAAACATCCAGAGCCACCGTGCACAGGCGTGTGAAGGAAATGGGCTACAGGTGCCGCATTCCCCAGGTCAAGCCACTTTTGACCCAGAAACAGCGGCAGAAGCGCCTGACCTGGACAACAGAGAAGCAGCACTGGACTGTTGCTCAGTGGTCCAAAGTACTTTTTTTCGGATGAAAGCAAATTTTGCATGTCATTCGGAAATCAAGGTGTCAGAGTCTGGAGGAAGACTGGGGAGAAGGAAATGCCAAAATGCCTGAAGTCCAGTGTCAAGTACCCACAGTCAGTGATGGTCTGGGGTGCCATGTCAGCTGCTGGTGTTGGTCCACTGTGTTTTATCAAGGGCAGGGTCAATGCAGCTAGCTATCAGGAGATTTTGGAGCACTTCATGCTTCCATCTGCTGAAAAGCTTTATGGAGATGATTTCATTTTTCAGCACGACCTGGCACCTGCTCACTGTGCCAAAACCACTGGTAAATGGTTTACTGACCATGGTATTACTGTGCTCAATTGGCCTGCCAACTCTCCTGACCTGAACCCCATAGAGAATCTGTGGGATATTGTGAAGAGAAAGTTGAGAGACGCAAGACCCAACACTCTGGATGAGCTTAAGGCCGCTATCGAAGCATCCTGGGCCTCCATAACACCTCAGCAGTGCCACAGGCTGATCGCCTCCATGCCACGCCGCATTGAAGCAGTCATTTCTGCAAAAGGATTCCCGACCAAGTATTGAGTGCATAACTGAACATAATTATTTGAAGGTTGACTTTTTTTGTATTAAAAACACTTTTCTTTTATTGGTCGGATAAAATATGCTAATTTATTGAGATAGGAATTTTGGGTTTTCATGAGCTGTATGCCAAAATCATCAGTATTAAAACAATAAAAGACCTGACATATTTCAGTTGGTGTGCAATGAATCTAAAATATATGAAAGTTTAATTTGTATCATTACATTATGGAAAATAATTAACTTTATCACAATATGCTAATTTATTGAGAAGGACCTATATATATATATATATATATATATATATATATATATATATATATATATATATATATATATATATATATATATATATATATATGTATATATATTTTTTTGCAATACTACATATTCTTGCACTAGCTATATCACACATTCACCTTTGTAAATAACATTTATTTTGATTTGTTTTTCCTGAATAATGTTTATTTTATTGTAGAGGGCAATGATAATTATATTTTTATCATTTTATATTTTCTTTTAATGAAGCACTAAAGAATTATACTGTCTTTACCTCTTACCGAGAGAAAGCACATGTTATCAGTATATTTTGGGAAACTTTCAGGTTAGAACTGGAGCTCAACCAACTCCAACCTTGGAGAAACTGTGTATGTGCGCAGTATTCTGTGTTACAGATCAGTATTAAAGGTGTACAACAGGCATCTTAGGGAGAGTGACAGTATGTTGTTCAGGACAAGCTGGCGCCTGCTCCAGACCTGGAAGGTCACTGCCTAATTCCACGGTGAAAACATCAACAAGTGATCTAGGGAGACGTGCATATGGCTAGACCTTGAAAACAGGATAACTGTTGATAAATTGAATGCACAAAGCTCTGGTAGAGAGGGAGCGCGGCCTCCAAACTCATTGTGAGACTTGAATCTGGCTTCTGATGAAACTGCAAACTATTCTTCAGTACATTTTTCTTTAATTAATTGCACTCCTGACTCTTGGTCTTCATTTTTGTATAACTGATCTTGGGTCCTGTTATCGCCTAACAACACAAAATGTTGAATTGGCTCAACTACAAAAGATTTGTTACAGAATAGTTGCGCCTCTCCAGAAAAGAAAAAATGTCAAGTTGACTCTGTCACATGTCTTGTTTTGCACCTGTGGTGTTTTGGTTGTATCTGGGCCATGTGCTGCTATCTGCAGTCTTGACCCCACCCATCTTGTCATCTGATTAGTGATTCTTTTGCCTTGTTTGTCTCCTATTTAGGCTACGTCTGCATTAATCCAGATAGATTTGAAAACTGAGTTTTCGTTTCAAAACGCTCTTCGTCCACACTAGCGTTTTCCAAATCTACACTGAAACGTCAGTACACGCCAAATTAATCTTACTGCGTATGCGTAAAACCTCATAAAAGCTCACTGAGATGATACAGACATCATAAAGTTTATCACACAATTCTTCTGGCAGGACCATTTTATTTAGCAAAATATCTCACCATTCGCTGACGCGTCCAGGTCGCACTCGGTCAAGCATTTGGTCTAAAACGCAACTCCACCCTTGTTTTGCTCCAGGACAGCAAATTAAAGTACATTTTCTGTCATCCTTGCAGTACTGTGATAAGAAGTGTGCAAAATAACATATTTTAGCAACTGTGTGAAAGTGAATAGCACATAACTCTGGCACATTAGCGGTATAAACATATCTATTGGTAGAATATGCGTCACATGACTAAACACGCGTCATCGTTTTCAAATGCCTCCGTCTCCACAGTCCACACTAAAACACGAAGACAGCGTTTTCAAATGTATCCACTTTGGAGAGCGTTTTTCAAAAAGCTACGTTTTAGTTGACTTAAAACGCCATCTCAGTGTGGACGGAAGGCAAAAACGGAGAGAAAAAGATGCGTTTTCAAACGAAAACGTATTAGTGTGGACATGGCCTTAATCTCCTTTCGTTTTCTGTCCTGTGCTGGTACGTTGTCCATGTTACGTCGTCTGTTTCCTGTTCCCGATTTCTTGTTTCTGAGCCTGGTTTGTTTTTGTATTATGCTTGATTTTCCCCCTCGTGGGTTTTATTTTGTGTTTATTATTGTTTTTATTTTGTTAATAAACACCTTTCTCCTGCATTTGAGTCCTCGCCCCTTTTCACCATATCGTTCGTGACAGACTCAACTAATGTTTTTTGTTTTGTTTTGTTTTTTTGTCACAGACAACTTATTTTCAGTTCGTATAACTGTTATTTAAAGGTCCCATGGCATGAAATTTTCATTTTATGAGGTATTTAAACATTAATATGAGTTCCCCTAGCCTGAATATTGTCCCCAAGTGGATAGAAATGTTGATCGGTGTAAACCCGAGTTCTGGCTGTCTCTCTCTGCCTTTGAGAAAATGACAGGCCAGACGAGCCAATCCTGAAGTCTCCTGGTTTGACGTCCAAGCAGGAATGGTTACCTCCCTTTCCTCCGCCCAGAGAATCTGGCACGCCCATGCAAACGCTCAAGATCATTAACGTTACTTGTGAACGAGTGAATGCTGGCAGTTTCTCAGTGTTTGGATGTACAAATGAAAACAGAAGTCTTTCTTCAGTTCCTTCTGATCTGTGATCATTGATTTTTTTATGTGTAGCTAATTATTTATTATTCGTGCACACGCAGCGGCTTCTCTCTCTCCCGACAGAACGGTGTTTTCTATCCTGTGAGTCAGTGTTTTTGTACGTCCTCGTCGCGTCTATCGGTTCTAAAATGTGCATACAGTCTTTTCTGTTTAACATCAGCAGTCACATCTTTAGAGATAAACTTCGCACACGCCGAAGCTCGGCCTCCAACATCCCCGACCCCCAGTACTGCATCTGGCCCACAGCGGAGGCACCAAACGCGGCGTGAGATTTAAGCAGAAGGGGGGTAAGCGTGAGAATATCTGGGCTAGGCTAGCCATCTTTCCCCACAATAAACTGGATTACATTTGATTACTGTTGTTGTGTCTTTGTTTGCGCTGTGTAACGTTACTCAATGCGCGTCACTGATGCTATTCATATGATTGGAACATATCTAGAAATAATGCTATACTCAACACTTACTAACTCGTTCATCTCACTGTAATGGTACTTTGCATGTGTTACAAAGTTGGTAATAATGATGAAGACGGACTCGGTGTGACTGGGACTCGTGTTTATTCAGAACTCTCAGATACAAACACAATAAACTCACAGCGCTGACTGACAGCGCTCTCATAACTCAGTAGGTACTATAAATAACTTTGTTAGCAATCGCTTCGTCTCCATGATGTCCGGTTCGCGAACGAATCATTCTTTTGAATCGGTTCTTTTTAGTGAACCGAACCAGTTCACCAAATCGGACTGAATCGTTCTAAACGGTTCGCGTCTCGAGTCAGCGCTGATCCATAATTTACTAAAGTTACTAACTTTCTGACATGAGTGACAGCCCCTCCGACTAGAAATAAACTAATAACCTGAAGTATATTCTAGTAACTACAACAGTTCACTGAACTGAGACATGCTGAGAACTGATGAGAAGTGAACACAGGTCCATCCGTCTCTGGCAGACTCGTGCCTGCTCGTGCCTCGTTAAACCACGCCCCCTCCGCTCATTTAAAATGCAAAGATGTCAGCCAATCACAACAGTGGGCGTTTTTACTGAAGTCTCACAGCAGACACGCCTCTTGAAGCAGGGCATTCAGCCACAGGGCAAACATTAGTATTGAAAAAATGCCTTTTATTTCTAAATTATGACATTTTATGATGTAAAAATCATACTAACAATATAAGTACACCTCAGAAAACACTATAAAATAATAGAAAAATGCAATGCCATGGGACCTTTAACAAAAGTTGAGTCAACAAGAAAAAGCTAGGGGAAATTAGTACTAAGATTTTTTTGTTGTAGTACGAGATTTTTACAGTGTGGATTTTTGCTGAACCAACACAATAAAATCAGTAATTTCAACTTTCAAGTTGTGTTTTTTACAGTCCCTGCACATTGAAAAATGATGCTAAAGGGATACCCTGTGCGTTAAAAAGTGACCCCAAAGGGTCCTGACCAAGCGTCAATATGTGACGAGTTGGGTGTGAGAACGTGTTGGCTCAAACATTTAAAAATTTTCCTGACAAAATATTTTAGCTATACTAGTCACATTAATTTCAGTCTCATTTTTTTCTATTTTTATTTAGCCTAAGAAATCTTAGAGAGAAAAAAATCTCAGACAAAGTTATCTAATTGAAACATATTTGACATCAGATATGAAAGAGTAACTTCTGAGGAATACTGTTTTTCTTCTGGATAGCAATGGTGCTGTAATTGTTGGGTCAAAACCATGAGTTAGTGACGCAACTGTTCTCTCTGTAACTGCAAACAGAAAGAGACACTGTTCTGTGTACTGCTGTCTACGTGTGGTAGATGACAGAATGACTAGTCAGACCTAGTCAAGCAGAACAGAGTTGAACTATCCTTAAAAACTCTTTCGCTCTTTCTCTCTCTCACACACACACGCGTATAAACAGAGTGGGCATATGAAAGGAAACGGGCATCAGATTCACTTTTTATTTGCAATGAAGTCAGAGACTTAGTGTGTGTGTGTGTTTGTGTATTTTATGGTGTGTTATGCTTTCTTGGCGATTCACTCCTTTTATTGAATGCGCAAACAATGCCAGCAGTGTCTGGGCCTCAGCAAACACACACAGTCCCAATGAATTCTGAGGAGTGAATTGCTTGAAGGAAAATGTGTCCTTTTCCACATCTTCTTGATTTCTGCATATGCAGAATGTTTGGTGCAGCTCTGTTCAAGTAGAATTAGTCATTTTAGACCGATAAACCTCCTGACCCCAACAGAGGAATAATTACCCAACCCCTCCTTTTTATCTCACCTTCTCTATCTCTCTCTTTCCATCAGGTGAGTCAAGTCATCATCAGAAAAAGTGTCAGTGGTCACTAAGGAGGCGACGTTCCCGTTTCGACCCTCTTGGGAATCTCATCACGTCTGGATACCTATTTAAAGAAACTACTTTAGAGGTCGGCTCCTGCGGCGGCAGACGAGGCCAATTCAACTCAAACAATGCCAGAGACTCTTAATCATCAACATGCGAGTCATTCTGCTCCTTGAGACAAGACCTGTAAGCAAATGTTAACTAGTTTTTAAAGATTTGACAAACCTGTCAGAATGTTTTCTAGTGAGCAGAAGCATCTGATTCTTATAAACAGGAAACAGACTGGCACACTTAACATTTGTTACTAATGTTTCATGAACACACTGAAAAAATAACTGACCTCCCTGAACAATTCGACATGCGGCTAGAATTGGGAGAAAACTTTGAGTGAAGCGACTCCTCTCTTGAAATATAGGAGGTATCCTTTATCGATTCCGATTCTTATTGATTCCTAATTTCGATTCCAAGAACTTGGATATCATTCACATTTAAAAAATCAATGTGCTAAAGAACACTTACACAAGGAGCTTTTGTCTATGGTTTAAAAATACCATAGCAAAAACAATTAGCCTAACTAATATACATTTCAATCATTACTAAAGACAAGTAAACAAATTAGCAATCACAGAAATAAATACAACTGAACAAAGATATGACGGAAATAAAATAGACTTATTTAGACTTATTAAAATAGACACTTTAAAATATAGTTTTTACATTACAAAAGTTATTCAGTCAAGAACAGCGAGTGAGTTTTCTCTTTGTCTTTTGTTGTTTGATTAATAATGTTATTATAGAGACGGCAGCAGGAATATTAGGCTAATGAAACTTTAAGAGCTGCATGGATCCAATATACTGTTGCACATAAATTTTCTTTGTCAGCTGCTTACGTTCACTTAAGACATAACACATGCGACAGCGCTTACGAGAATATTTTGACATATTTTTGCTTGTATTTGTCTGTTCAAGTGCAAAAAGACACGGAAGAGAATGTCTCAGTGTGGCGAGCAGCGAGGCCGAGGGACCGTGAGGGAGGGATGATGAGCGCCAGCTGCGAGTCGCAGCGATCTCGGCCCTCGCGGAGGAGTGAGGGAGTATAAAGGAGGAGCGACGACAGTGAGGGACGAGAGAGGACCAGGCCTGGATTTTGTGTTATGTTTTATTTTAGTTTTGTTATCAGCTGCAGTCGTCCGTGAGGGGCTGCAGCCTTTATTTTCACTTTGTGTTTATTTGTGTTTGTGTGGAGGCGTCAGTCGACCGCGAGGGGCTGCCGCCACCATTTTATTTTGTGTTTCTTTCTTATTAAATATGTTGAATGTCCGCCGGTTCCCGCCTCCTTCTTCCCACACGAAGCTTTACTACAGTGGTGCCGAAACCCGGGAGGAAGGAGGGACACGCTGTCGAAGAGCCCTCGCAGCTGAGGGGGATCGCGGTGCCGCGGAGTTCGGGCAGCGCGGAGGAGAGAAGTCCGCGAGCGGCTGCCCGAAGCGGTGGAGCTGGAGCGGATGAAGGTCGGTGGGACGGAGAGCTCGCTGCCGTGCCCCTGGGTCGAGGTGGGGTGGCTGCCGTCTGCGAGGGGACGAAGGAGTCCCCAGCGCTTGCCCGGAGCCGAAGCCTGCTGCCGTCCGCCATCTTGGGGAGGAGCCGGAGTCTGCTGCCGTCCGCCAGGTTGGGGAGGAGCAGGGAGCGCGGGACGGGGACTCGCTTCCGGCCGCCCTCAGAAGGAGGAGCCACCGCCGGCCGCCAGGGGGCGGAGGAGGCTCGAGCCGTCCACCGAGCGTCCAGTACCACCGCATGGCACCGCGAAGAAGAGCCTCTCGGCTGGCTGAGGACCGAGCGGCAGTGTGTCTGGGAACCGGACCAGAATTTTTTTTTTTTTTCTCCTCTCTCCACTCTCTCGTCTCTGTCGCTCCTCATGCTCCCCGCTCCGTTCTCTCACCTCGCTGTTCTTACCCCCAGGTCCCGCGTCCCGCGGGTATGTGTATGCTGCAGTCGTCCGTGAGGGGCTGCAGATTTTTATTTTCATTTGTGTTTGTTTGTGTGTAGGCGACAGTCGTCCGCGAGGGGCTGTCGCCGCCATTTTATTTTGTGTTTGTTTGATTAAAAGTTCTGTTGATTGTCCGCCGGTTCCCGCCTCCTTCTTCCCACACGAAGCTTTACTACACTCAGGTTACTACTGTAAGGCCGGTTTCACACTGCACGCGTTAGTAGATCGTAAGCAGCGCATTTTATTTTTTGCCCGCCATGTTAACAGATTAGAGCATTCACACGCTGAATTAAAGCCACAGTGCATTGTCCTTGATCAAAATTTACCTGATTAACATGAAAAATAACACATTTCACCATGAAATCATGTAGTGAAGTGTTTCACAATCACCATATGACATCCAGCGCTGTGAAAAAAAGAAATAAAATACACGAAAACACATCGCTGCCCAAAGTTTTTGCCCAAACTTCAAAGGCCCATTTAAATTATTAAAATTAGAGGCATATCTTAACTTTAAGGTTACTTTTATCATGTAAACTACCTACAGTATATACAGCATGTTATATGCATATGTGTTTGGGACAGAGGGGAACACTGTCGCATTCGCAGCAGATATGCTGCCCATCATAAATCAAAGCACGAGACAGACAGGGGTCGGAGGAGAACAACGGAAAATGTGACAGAATGGACAACATTCATCTGTATTTGCAGTGCACACACCACGGTTCAGCTGTTTGCGACAAAAACTGGCAGTGTGAAAGCACAACGGGCACGCACTGCTCCCGCTCTCCATACTCACAGCTTCTGCGCTGCCACAGTGTGAAACCGGCGTAACCTTGGTTCCCTGAGAACAGGGAACGAGACATTTCATCTGGGGAACGCTCCAGCGTGACTGATGACTGAAGCACTTGTAAAACACGGCAATCCTATTGGTCGGCGACAGCCTTGACGTCAAACTAGTGCGACCCGGAAATTTAAAAGGGGCGTCTAGAGAACCTATCATCCACTTCTGCGTCTGAAGGGACGACGCAAGCAGCCCTGAGACGTGCCCCGAGACGTGGGAACTCGCACTGTGTCAAGCGCTATGGGGAACGAGAATACTGCTGTGACACTCCCCCTATTATTAGGGAATTTCATGGCCTAACTATGCCCCCTACAAAATAGCTCACACTATTAGGAGGAGATATAAACAGTTCAAACCTGTTTCCAATGAGCGAGAGCCTTCACCACTCTAATATTAAGAGGAGGCCTACCATGCTCTATGACTTCTGTTATTAAACAAAAGGGCTTAGCCAGACCGTCAGAACAATGATTTCATCATTGGTCCAGCCCAGGTCCTGATGCTTAAAAATGAAGAGGTGGAAGGCAGACAAAGAGGTTAGTGTTAACAACCCTCAGGGTGGGAGGAGATGTTATCTGCCTCTACCCGAGACTGCTGGTCACATCTGTGCTCTATTACCTCTCTAAGGTCCTGCTTTTTCCGCCTAGAGTTGCGCTGTCTCTGTGACCTGCTCCATGTCGGAGCCGGTGCTCGAGCGGCAGCACTCTCTCTGGCCCTGCCTACGATCTTCGAATTGAGATGGGCCAGGACCCCCTGCCTGTTTGGATGCAGACTCGGACCGGCGTGGTATAAAGGTTTTAAATACAATAGTGACTAGCAAAGAGAAGAATGAAACAAATTAGGGGATTATGTTTTCGTTGATTTAAATCTGGGCGGCCTTTGGAGGCCTCAGATATCGAAATATTATAACCATGTTTTTTGTTTGAAGTGAAAGGGGGGCTTTAACCACAAGATAGCCTATACATATTTTCTTCCTTCGCAAATTCAAGAGTGTGATGAGAATAGATTATTGAATTGGATTATTATTATTATTATTATTATTATTATTATTATTATTATTATTTTTCATTCAGTTTAGATTTTCGTTTTAATCATTTAAAACTTTGTACATGCACTTTGACTCTGAAGAAAAACTACTGTAAAATCCTGAGTGCTGCGTTTTCAAATTAGCACATGTGTGCTTCCACACCTGGTGGATGTGATTATCCAATTCGTTCATTAGTGTGATCATTGGCAATCCGGGGCTTTGTAATGACAAGGAAGTAACCTCACAATCCTTATCTATGTCTAAAGGGTCCTGCTCACTGTGCGATTTTTCTAAATCCTCTGCGAATGTTGCTTGTCAGACTGTACGAACATGATCCCCGATGTAATGCATGTCACACTGTAGGATCTCAGTTATCATTATGTCAGACTGTACGACCGTCAGACGTGAAAAACGGACACAAGCAAGCAAGAGACTCATACGGACTGAGTTTTACGTCATCAATCCGTGACACGTTTGGTAACGGTGAGCCGCATTCACAGACACAACGGTAGCGTTCAGCAAACAACAAATACAAGCGGTGGCATTTTTCATTCACCTGACTATTTTCGACATGTTCCCTGTTGTGATTTGATGTTGTCGCACGAAATGCGTCATCAGGCTCCTATTGGTTCTTGATTTGACGGTCGTCCTAGGAGAAGTCACACTGCGGGATTGCGCCTCAAATCTTCTGACACTGCCAGAATTTTGTCCGAGGTAAAATTTGATCGCAACAGTCATTAATCGGTTGTCGGTGCACATGTCAAACTAAGGATCAAAGACTTCAGATTTTAGCCTAGGATCAGAGAAATCTTTTAGGATTTAAAAATTTGTCTCAGACGGCCAAATCGTGGCCAAAATCACAGTGTGCACCCGGCTTAAGGTGTGAAAATGTGTGTAGTTTTACATATCACTGGTGTAATGTTTTGCAAAAAGAGTGAAGCAGACCTTGTGTGTAATGTTGTGCAAATCTGTGGAGGTGTTTTGCTCATTGGAGTAGAATTTTGCAAATTGTGTGGAAATTTCTATTTTAGTGTGTAAACAATCGTAAAAAAAACTGTAAGTACAGGCCTAATTGATGAGCTTATGCACCTTTTTAATATTTTGGCAATATTAAATAAAATATGAACAAAATTTGCAATGTTTATTACGCTAGTCTACTTTAATGTTTAACCAGGACTTTTGCTTTTAAATGCTTTTATTTTGTACAAAATAGCACAGAGTCACACTTGTGGTGTGGAATCCAATATTTGGTGATGATATCGCATAATGAGTAATTTCATTTTGTACAAAATAAAAGCATTTCAAAACAAGCTACGTGAAATAAAGTAAACAAAGTAAGTTACATAAAACCGTAGATTGAACAAATTTGAATAAAAAAGTAAGAGTAATTACTCATTGGCTTACTGGGGTACATTTTATTTTGATGATCCATTTTAGACATTCTGCTACCTATAAGTAATTTTGCAACCTCATGTCAACTAACTTTCATGAATTTCCAACTACATGTCAATTAATTCTCATTAGAGTGTTAGTAAAAAGTTGGGTTAATGAAATAAGTTGAAATGTAGTTACTTATAGTTATTATAGTGTTACCGCTTACTGCATGTGTTGGTTAGACCTTTCTTAAGACTATATAGAGGCTCTTTTGACCTCAATAAGCAACCAGCTAGAACACCCTATCAATCATCCAGAGTACCTTAGCAACCTCATAGCAAAGCACTAAAAACGACTCAAAACACATAAGCAACCACTCGCAACACCCTAGCATTGAGTGCTCACATAATGTTTCTCAGACAACGACAAAGATCTTCTTTACTTTTGTACGTTTTCTATTGGTTTACATTCCAGTTGTCGTATCTGATCTCTCTTTCCATTCTCTCTTTGGCTCACTGACATTTTTCAAATGTTTTTTTTTTTTTTTTCAATTCCTTGTTTTTCTCACATTCTCTTATTCTCTTTCCCTTCGTCTCAGTCTTTCTCGCTCTCGGTCGGACAGTGTTCCTTCTGTGTTGTGGCCTGGTTTCACAGTAACAGTAGAACGAAGCTAAAACAAAACCAGCCTCTCTCTCTCTCTCTCTCTGTGTGTGTGTGTGTGTGTGTGTGTGTGTGTGTGTGTGTGTGTGTGTGTGTGTGTGTGTGTGTGTGTGTGTGTGTGTGTGTGTGTGTGTGTGTGTGTGTGTGTGTGTGTGTGTGTGTGTGTGTGTGTGTGTGTGTGTGTGTGGCCTGGTAAACCCTACGTTATGGGGACAAAATGTCCCCACAAAGATGGCAATATCCGAAATCCTCATCCTTGTGGGGACATTTTTTGGTCCCTTATGAGGAAAACATCTTATAAATCAGACTAAGATGTTTTTTGAAAATGTAAAAATGCAGAATGTCTCCTGTGATGGGTAGGTTTAGGGGCAGGGGCAGTGTAGGGGGATAGAAAATATGGTTTGTACGGTATAAAAACCATTACGCCTATGGAAAGTCCCCATAAAACATGAAAACCCAACGTGTGTGCGCGTGCGTGTGCGTGTGCGTGTGTGTGTGTGTGTGTGTGTGTGTGTGTGTGTGTGTGTGTGTGTGTGTGTGTGTGTGTGTGTGTGTGCGTTTGGATACATTTTGACAAATTTAGGAATTTGTATCACACTATCTCAGGAAAATGCAGGAAAATGCTACTCAGACATAACATCCTCATGATAGTCACAGCACTGAAATGTTTTATCATGTTATTGCACGTACATTAGTAGTAGTGCAAAAAAGAATATTGTTTCACATTGGACCCTGTGCCTGAACAAAGGAAAGAAAAATCGGGGGTTCAAAGAACCGAAAAGATCAGAAGACATATCAAAAACATCTCAAAGTGTGCTCAGATTCACCAAAATATTAAAGTTTTGAATCAAAAGAGATTCCAATAAAATATAAACTTCAATATTAAAACACAAAAACCTTTCTCATCAAATCTTACAAGGCCACATTATCTGAACTGGTATCCTCATTCATTTCCATATTCATTCTTTAAGTCATCGATTGTCTTATTTTGTAGCTATTTTTATTTCTCCTGAGGAATTTTAGGAGAAACATCTTAGACAAAGTTAAAACAAAATAACACCAAAATCTCCATTTGAGCTTTGAAAGAGCCACCGAGCAATACTTTGTCCTCCTAGACCTGTCTGTGATGTATAAGACGAATGTGATGAAGAAACTGAGCCTTGATATGAGCCTCATATCTAGTGGCAAACCCAAGCTGGGACAGTGGACTAATTTATATTTCAGAATTCTCCAGAGAAAACTAAATACAGGAAAGCTGTGAAGCGGAAGTGCTCTTCCTCCTGCCAAACAGCACAGCCTCAAAAATATATGGTAAACTATAGCCCCAAATTAATTTGATTTGGCCAGAAGTGAAACCAAGCACATTAACTGTGAAGTAGGCCTATTCATCAGACCAGTGTCAACATATAATATATAATTATATAGGTAATGCAAATCTTCTAATAGCTTTAGATTTCAACATCTTCAAGTCCATTTACTGTTCTTAAATCATGTCAAGGCTTTTGGCCTAAATCAAATTGAGCATTTTTGTGTATATCTGCCCATATGTGTATGCAGAATATAACTGAATACTCATAATTTGCAAGCAAAAAAAAAAAAAAGTCTCATCCTCTGAACTTTCTTCATTCTGACTGTCGTTTCATAGGTATGTGTGTATATTCACACATTTGTCTCTGCTAAAATGGTGCAATATGTGCTTTAGAGAGTCTGTGAAACATTTGTTGTGGGGGGGCAATAAGTGACAGTAAAGGGAGAGTGTTTATTAACCACATTTCCTCCAGTACAGATTGAATATTGGTTAGATTTGGTTTGTGGCTACAGTGCGCCATCTGCTGGTAGACAATGCAAACAAAACAGATTACTTTTATTTATGCTAAAAAATGTGAAAACCTATTGCACAACAAACAAATCAAATATTTAATAGTGAATAATGCCTGATGTATGTCTGCCTGCCATCTAGTTCTTCAACATCATCATCTTCGTCATCGCCTACTCAAATTCAATAGATTATGTGACAGTTTTTCCCAAGTAAGCACATTTTCCCGGCACTTCCATAACCATATTGTGTCTGGATGTTTTACCTTGTTATTCTCAATGACCACGGTTAGTCTCAGGGATACTTTTCATTAGTCTATATTTACTGTAATAGGCAATAAGTCCAGCAGCCAAGATTTTTTTTAAAGATTAAAACCAGTATAATTTAAATAACACATATGAATGTTCTACCTTAGTTATTCTCAGTGAGTGTGTTTACATGAATGTTTCTAATAAGCTGACAATATGTGTGGTCATGTAAACGCATTAATCCGTTTTCCTTTATTGGCATAAGATCATAAACGGCTTAAGAATAAACCGATAGACAGAGCTAGTTTTCGCCCATTACCCAGATTTTGCCAATATTGGGCTGGGCTGCAATTTCAGGAATGCAGTTCTAGGACCACGTTTCTAGGACCCTAGTTTTTTGTGACAGCGCCACCTAGCCAATTCTACTCCAACATTTTTTGCCAGCCATGTAATCGTCAGTATGGGGCTGTGTTCTGTCAGCTTTTTTAAGCAAGTACACCCAAGTATGTATCACTGCAGCCCAGAGACCTCCAAATGGGAGGACCTAACCTCCAAGTGGAAGGGACTTATTCCGCAAGTAGGTTGGACTTCACAAATGGGCAGGGCTTATGCGGAAATCCCCAAGCCCTGTGAATGATGATCAAGTGACCAAATAAACCAAATAAAAACAACAATTAAATGCTAAGTTTTTTCATTGCACATTAAATTTAATTTATTGTCATTATTGTGATGTCCAGTGCCATTCAATTTCAAAATTGCATTTAACATGTTTTAACATACTTTGCCATACAGTGATGGTGTAAGCTATTAAAACCATTACGTGTATATCACAAAACCACAAATACTCAAGCAAATGGCTGGTCTGGATAATATAGAATCTATATTCAACAGGATCAAGATGAAAATGAACATTAAATTGAGACATGGCTGCACTGAATATTTTTCCCTTTGCATATTTTTTATTAAAGTGAATGATTACAGTAAAAATATTACACAAATGAATGCAAGTTTGAAATCTGAGGGTGGATACATTATTTTCTTATTAGGTGAATATTTAAAACATGTACAAGTCACTCACACTCATAATAATAATAATAATAATAATAAAAACATTGCCACAATACATTACCTGCTTATGGTCTTCAGTATCCATAACACCTGGGGCCTCATTTATAAAACTTTCCATGAATTTCATCCTAAAAGTGTTTTTGTGCACAGAAACTAGAAAAACTAAATTTAAATCATTATTTTATTTATTTAAACAGTTACTGTGGACACTGGACATGCACAGTATTTATGATTAGGACTCACAATGAGAATTTAAAGTGGTTTTCCTTCTTCTGCCGTCAGTCCCTCAGTTCACCATTGGTGTGGCCAAACTTCTCAGTCTCCAAAATGTTTGTATGAATGGGTCAGAGTTTGCGTACTGGTGCGCAAATTTTCCCCGTCAAGTTTGTTTTTATAAATCACAATTTATGCGTAGGAAGGGGCGTGCAACCTCTTCCAGGGCCTGTTTTGTGCGTACGCATGGTTAGAAATGGGGCCCCAGGCCCCTTGGGGAGCAGATTGTGGAAATGGATATTTAAAAGATCTTGTAGGCTAAGACATTGCAAATATGCTACTGAGAACACGCTAACTATATTAGTAACTGCGTCAAGACTAGTGGTGGGCCGTTATCAACGTTAACGTGCTGCGTTAACGTGAGACTCTTATCGGGCGATAAAAAAAATATCGCCGTTAATCTATTCTCAAAGTTGGGTTGGGAGCTGGGTCTATACTACGCAAGCTATGATGACTTTCACCTTGATATTTTAGCACGGATGTACACCTAGCCGAATTGCACTGTAGGGGCGAGAGAACGAGTCTTCGAACCTGTGTGTATGCCTACTAGTGTTGTCAAAAATATCTATATTTCGCTATGTATTGATACTGAAATATCTGAAACGATACAATACTCATTTTCTACAGTATCGATATCAGCTGCGCTCTCCTCTCCTCTCCGACCGACAGCGAGTGACACGCACCCGCCTCCTCTCATTCAGTTTAATCCTCTGAACATTGCGAACGGGTGTTCTGCTGGACTTTTGTTAGTATTGGTGTGACCGGTCTGAATTTTGCGCGGGGTTGCACATAACGTTAATTCTACTAATTCCCGCAAATTCCGCGTTTGCATCTAAAGCGCACACACACATACCGTAATAAAGCCGCCTCTGACATACAAGTGCAAAAAGTAGCTCCTTTTTCCAGCTTATTAATGGTCAAATACACTCAAAAATGTCTCAATGCCCATCTTGGTGAGTTTTAACGTAAACACAGTCGTAACCAGCTCACAGGAACAGTGTTTGGGAGCCATGCGTGCGTCAGGTCTTAAAGGGACAGAAGTTATTTATTATTCAAACTACAAAAAGACAAACGATCACTTACGAGCACACATATTCTGAATGCCTTTGGCAGAATTCAAATGAGCCATTTGAATTTTGGAATTAATCTAGATTAAAAAAAATTATCTATGCCCACCACTATTCAAGACTAAACTAATTATGCAGAAGTCGCTATGAAAATCTGTACTTTTTCATTACGTGTAATAATTTTTTGAGCGCAAATTTAAAAACTTTATAACAAGCTTAGCCCTTCATTTCACCATTCAACGTGATGATATTTACGCTGAAAATAATTTTTTTTAGTAGCGAAGCGAAATGTGTTACTTAAGCCCCATTTCCACCGAAATTACCCGGAACAATTTGTACCAGGAATTTTTTTTACAGGAACTTTTTTTCCCCCAGACCTGCTACTGTCTGCATTTCCACAGCGGTCTAAAGTACCGTGAAGATTAGGCAAATTAGTCCAGAGATGTTGGACTGCGCGCGGCTGCTCCTCCCAGTCAGCGACAGACAGTAATAATTTTTGCGCGATACTGTCTGCAACAATAACAAGTATGGAGGAGATGCAAGCAGTGCTGCTTTTGCTAGTTATGTAATTAACAAAACAGTGGAAAAGAGACGAGCACTGATACTATAAAGCGTATTCTGAAAGCTTGTAAAGCTAGATTTAAAATAAGACAACGTATGTTATTATCAGCTATTACAGACATTGACCATGCGATTGCTGAGATAACGCGCACCATCGGACAGAAAGAGCAAGACTGATATTTACTGAACGCTGAACGAACCTCGCAAGACTTTTAAAAATGCCGGTTGAAATAAAATGCTGTGTGAGCTCAACCAATCAGCATGTTCAGCGCCCAAGTCCCACCCCCGAAAGTTTCCGAACTTTGAAAAAGTACTACCTCGCGAGCAGGGCCGTTTGGAGGGGGAAATATTTACTCAGAACTTCATTTAGACCCTGGTTCCTGCGGTCGAAACACACCGAGTACCACCCCAAAGTCCCTAGTTCCTGAGGAAATTTTCTGCGGTGGAAACACGGCATTATGCTGCTTTCACATGCTTTTGGAAATGTCCTACTTCCCACTTCTGAAGCCGTGATTGCCAGTTCATTGCATAAAAATTTTAGGCTTGTTCGACTTCATGTAGCACTATGCAAGCCGATCAGTGTCTGACTTGAAGCAGGGCATGTCAGTTAGAAATTTTTATCCGATTTGAGATAAACGTCACTGTGACATATTGTAACTGGTGTTAATTATTTGACTTATGCGTTTTGTTCCCTTCTATATTAGTTTCCTTCATTTACTGTTCATACTGTTTAAATTTTTCTGTTTTGTAAACAGAAGGGTTTAATGAACTTCCCAAAATTCTGTTCCCATTATTGTTCATGAGTTATGAGAATAAACGTTAAAGTAGAGGAACTTTTCTTCAGGTGTTTGTTTGGGGAGGGATTATCATCAGTGGAACACCTCCGGGGTTTTCCCTTGTGCGACATGCGATTGCTTCAGTCTACCTGTGCACGAGGCTGATAAGCACATGCACTGTTGATTCTCTCCGTGAAAATCTCTGTTTGTACACGAGAGAGAGAGAGAGAGAGAGAGAGAGAGAGAGCAAGAGAGAGAAGCCGATGCCCCATTGATCAACTGATCTTTATCTGTAACATTGATCTCATCATTGGGTGGTCGTGTGTTCCTTGTGTGTGAGGGTGTCCGGTCCAGAAATGCTACATAATTTGGTGCCATGACCCGGATGCACCAGATCTGCTGCAGATGATCATTGGGGTGTAACAACATGGGATCACACCGCTTCTAATATCGCCGGCGAATCTGATATTGATGAAGAATCTTCATTGTTGACATTTTGGTGTTAGTGCCTGGACATTGACAGTAACTGAACTTAACTATCTTGCTTTGCAAACTAGGCACGCGCATTGGACTTTTTCCTTTTTTCCGTTTCTGTCATCTCTGCTTGTAGAAGCATATGATAACTGTGGTTAATTTTTTTTGTGTATGTTTTTTATTGTTAACATTGGCCATTTGTAATAAGGCTGAAGGGAGATTGAATGAAGACCTGGTAACGCCACATATTGGCAGGGGCCGAGGGCTACTGTGGGTAGGTGTGCCTAAAGTCTGAGCAGCAACCCTCTAGGACAATGCCTCTGTCCCTGATTCTCACTTTGTCCAAATTAAATCTTATAGTCAAAGCTGACATTAAGGAACCGCAAATGTTCAGAAGGGACTGTGCACCATCCTGTGAGTGGATTGAACAGATGGAGATGTATTTGTCCAAAACTCAGTGTAGAAGAGGTACTGAACCTTAGGCATCAAAGTCTCTGGCCACTTTGTTGCCCAGACCAGTGACAATCAGGGAAACTAGTTCACTCACATCGAGGAGGGGATGATGTGAGTGTTGCAAGTCAGCCCCTCATGAGAAAAGACGATCCGATGGTCATCTATAGCAGCAATTGTCAGGTTTCATCAAGTGACAGTATCATCTTGTTTCCGAACATTGCAAAGCTTGAAAAAGCTGACAGTTTGTTTTATACCGATGTGTTGGTAAATGTTACAGTTACTTGCCAAGGCCTGTTAGACACTGATTCTATGGCATGTGCTATTAAAGAGGAAACTGAGCGCAAGTTGTTGGATGCATGCAGGATTCTTGAGCCTGTTCAGCCCCATACTGATGTCTTGCTTGTTGGTTGTTGTGGTGTTTGGGTCAAGCCCAAGTGCAAAAAGGAAGAATTGTGCGCACATCCAATGAAACTTTTACAGGTGCCAGATTCAATAAAGAATAAATCAAAGTAAACAAAAATCTGCACACTGTTAATGCTGCTCCCAAAGATTTATTAAAACATACAACATTTCGACCCAAAAGGGTCTTCGTCAGGCCAAGTGCATCCACCAGTTGACTATACTAACGTCATCAAGTATGTTCTCAGCAACTTAAGTAGTCCCAAAGCTATTGGCCTGTGATGAACCAGCCAAATTCTACAGGAGAACGTCTCGGTTGCATATGCAACCCTCGTTCCCTGCGGGGGTTATGTCAGTGACTGACCAATGGGGGTTTCGCTTAGAAGCCTATCACCTTCAAGTTCTTACAAAACGAGCCAATGGCAGTGGAATGCCATGGGTCTGCGGAATTTGCATAGCGTAGCTCCGCCCCACCTCGTGGGTATATAAAGAAGGATGCTGGCAATCACGCTTTATGTTGTGCTGAGGAGCCGAGACTGAACTCCCATCCGTTGCAGCGGTACAGCGGAAGTGGCATGTGGACGTAACGTCTCCGTTCCCCCCTCAGGGAATGAGGGTTGCAAACGCAACCGAGACGTTCCCTTTCATTCAGTCACTCCGAGTTACATTAGTGACTGACGAATGGGGGTCCAATCTAATCAAGCCATTCGGCTGTCTTCCAGTGCCCTGCGCAAGTGTGAGCTCCCTGTCGTGAGACTAACACGGACGAAGGACTCTACTTAACACAGGAGTACCAAGGTACACTGGGAAGTATATCACACGTGGAGAAATACAACACAATGCCTGCCCGAAGGGAGGACTTAAGAATACACATATGACCCACGTATGGGCTGGATATGGAGAACACTGAGGTATCCAGCCAAAGGTGGAATGTTTCAACCCCAGGGTTGGCAAGGGGCTTGCGAAGGGAAAGACACCTGCTCAGAGAGGCTTACAGTGGAAATACACGTGAGGTTGCCCAACGGGGGAACCATGCACATGGAGGAACCTAGCCTAACACAAGTGCTGACCGATCGGGCATGTACTCTGGTGTCGGCATCAACAGTGCTGGAGGAACTCAGGGCTTCAGGGGAAAGTCACCTGATGAAATATCACACGTATCCAGTCCGTGGAGTGGAATGGCAAGCAAGCGAAGACACTGAGCCGGTCCTAGTTACAGGCTACTGGAAGCGAGTACACGAGAGGCTCCACTCTGATATTATCAAATCTGGCGAATGTGTTTGGTGTCGCCTAGCCTGCAGCTCTGCAAATTTATGTTAGCGAGGCACCATGCGCTAGAGCCCAGGAGGAGGCCACGCTCCTGGTGGAGTGTGCCCTCACGCCTAGGGGGCATGGACGACCCTGCTTCTGGTAGGCCAAGACAATGGCGTCCACTATCCAGTGCGACAATCTTTGCTTTGAGAGAGCATTTTCCTTCAGCTTCCCACCATAACAGACAAAGAGCTGGTCGGAGGTCCTGAAACAATGCATTCTGTCTATGTAAGCACGGAGAGCACATACTGGACAGAGCAGTGCCAAGGCTGGGTCTGCCTCCTCCAAAGGCAGCGCTTGCTGGTTCACCACCTGATCTCTGAAAGGAGTGGTGGGAACCTTGGGCACATATCCAGGCCCAGGTCTCAGGATCAAGTGAGAGTTAGCTGGCCCGAATTCCAGGCACGCTTCGTCCCCTACCCTCTTGATGGAGGCCTAAGCGACCAGGAGCGCTGTCTTCATAGACAATAACTTAAGCTCCACTGATCGCAAAGGCTCAAATCAGTGGAGCACTCTGCCGGGCAGATAAGATTGTCCAAACGAGGTCCCAAGAGGGTAAGAGAGGAGAGCGAGGAGGATTCAGTCTCCTAGCCCCCCTCAGGAACCTGATGACCAGGTCATGCTGACTATTTTCGACTCCACAAGGTCATGGTACGCAGAGATAGCGACCACGTAAACCTTCAGGGTGGAAGGAGACAGCCTTCGTTTCAACCCTTCTTGGAGGAAGGAGAGCACAGACCCGATCTCGCATTTCCAGGGGTGTTCTCGGCGAGAAGAACACTGTGGCGAGGTTGAGGAGCGAGAGACATGGGAGGAGCGAGCGAGATCCTCAAGTCCTCTCATGAGGGAGCACAGAGGCATATAAGGACGAGCGACACCAGTGAAGGACGAGAGAGGACCAGGCCTGGACTTTACGTTGTGTTTTGTTTACGCCCTAGCGGAAGTGATGGTAGCCACACACAACCTGTGGGTGCCAGAGGGTGCCCCGTCTCTGAGAAAGGAGGTCCTTACTCGACCAGGGAGGGGCTGTCGCAAGGAGTTTTTTTAATGAGTTCGGAGAACCAGGTCCGGCCGGGCCAATATGGGGCGACCAAAAGGATCTGCTCCTTGTCCTCCCTGATCTTGCACAGAACCTGTACGAGAAGGCTCACTCGGGGAACGCATACTTGTGGCCAGCTGTGCGCTAGTGCATCCATGCTGAGGGTTCCCTCGGTCAGGGAGTAAAACAAGCTGCAATGGGAACAGTCGTGGGAGGCAAACAGATCTTCCATTCTCCAGGAAGTGACTGAAAACATGAGAGCTCGTCGGCTGCACGGTTCAGATCTCCCGGGGTGTAAATGGCACGAAGCAACCTCAGATGCTTCTGACTATATATGAGGAGATGGCGGGCGAGTTGCGACATACGGTGGGAGTGTACATCAACCTTGTTGGTTGATGTACACTACTGTGGCCATGTTGTCTGTCCGGACTAGTACGTGTTGACCTTGATATCAAGTCTTACTTTGTATTGGAAAGGCCAGCATTGGCAGTTGATTTAGATATCAAGATGTGTTTTCAATATAGGTTGTGGTAGTGCCAAAGAGTTTGTCCGATAACCGCCTATCAGAAACTGAGAAAAGTGCTCCCAGAGATGGAAGAGCAAGAGATTATTCGAAACTCTAATAGTGAGTGGGCATCTCTGTTGGTCCTGGTATGGAAGAAAGTGGTTATCTTCATGTTTGCGGCGATTACCGCTAACTTACAGTTTTTTACAATCACTTTGGCACTTATTTCAGAACTTTGAAGTCATTTTTCAAAACTCTAGTCACAAAACAGTCATCACTTGTAACACAGGCTGTCCAATGTTCAAAACATTGCATTGTGCATTCATATCTTTAAAGAAATCTTGCACATGCACAATTTGTTGTTCAAAAAAACAAATTTATTGTGAATTACCTTTGAAACGTTCATTTAGATCACCCACACACAAACAAACGATAGTTTCACTGTTCGTACAATCATTAAATATTGTAGTACAAAATAGGTGACACAGGTTGGCCAGGTTTACATGTAAATACATCCCTGTAGTAATAGAGAGAATACTACAGACACAGTGGAATCATTGAAGAAAATCTGAAATATATTGATGAACTATACAGTACAATCACAACAAGGTTTATTTGAATCAAAGCAAAATAATTAGCTACGAAATAGAAAAGTAAAGACAGTACTGTAAAACATCAAATGCAGTGTTCCTCAACTTGCTTGCACTGTAAAAAGCAAAACATAGGAGTGATTACTGTAGGTACTTCTACATTTTCACCAACTCTGTCTTGTGGATTTGGCCACAGGTTAACCTACATCACAATGGATGTTTTCATTGCCAAACATCTTAGAAAAAACCTTCGGGCATGGCGAATCCAGGCCTGGCACTGGTCTGCTGTGATGTCATTGCATGCGTCATCCATGGCCTGGAGAAGAGTGACTTGCTCATGAGGGCGCCTATCATAAACCTTTCATCTCCATGTGGAGAAAAATTCCTCCACCGGGTTAAGGAAAGGAGAGTATGGAGGTAAATACAGGGTGGTAAATTGTGCATGGGCCTGAAACCATGCTTGCACCATATAAGCATGGTGGACCCTGACATTATCCCACACAATGAGGGATAATGTCACGCCATCAGCTCTACAGACCTGATCAAGCTCATCAAGGAAGGTTACAAGAAGAGCTCAATACGAGGTCTGCGTCCCACCACACCATCTTCTGATATAGCCGCACGCATGGTAATGTTGGCCCGCGTTGTCCAGGTACTTGGATGGTTGCCCGCTGGCCAATGAAATTCTGACCTATTCTCCTTGTCTTGGCCAAGTTAAAGCCTGCCTTATCCAAATATATGAATTTGTGATGGTTGTCATCAGCATCCAGCTCCATCACCCTCTAAAAAAAACATTTTGGAAAGAGATTTACTGATTACTGTGCAATGTAGAATGTTTAGGGAATTTTATTACAACAGCCATCTTGAAACTGAACATACCTGAACATACCGTTCATTGGACACTCTTTGCTGTTACTGCCACTGTCTTGGTCCATGGCCTTGTCCTCTACCACGTTCCCCCACACCTCTCAAACGAGGCCCACGACCACCTCTCAGAAGGGGTGCTTGTCCCCTGCCATTCCTTTGACCAACACGTCTTCCTCCCACCACTGCTGATTGACCTCTATTGTGACCTGGATCACCTGCCGGCTACATGTTACATATCGCTATGTTGTTGCAAGTTCCCAATAAATTCCCAATAAATTTTTTATATACTCATTCCACAATGTGAACTCAATCATCAGTAACAAGTTGGCAGAATTGGACAAGAAATTACAAGGGCCTGCATCCATACAGTGCAGTACTGTCAATACTGTAAATAGTCTGAAAAGTGTTACATGGGACCATAGAAACGGTGTCTGATACGTAAAGAATTATGATTAAATATTACATCCATAGATAATGTAGTCTAATTGGTTTATGCTCCACACTAATTGGTGAGACTGGCCCTCATTTATCAATCTTGCGTAGAAACGGGCGTATATGTTGGCGTAAGATTATGCTTACACTCCTCTCACTGCCTGATATATGAAGATGTGCGCACCTCTGAAATCCAGGTGTACGCAATACCTGCCCTTGATAAATGCCGCGGCTGAAAACGATCGTCATTAGAATAACACGCCCCTATATATTCAAGTCTCTGCCTCCCCCACGCCCTCATTTTACGCCATGGACACACGGAAGACGGCAAAGAAGCTAAACTTCTCCATCGTGGAGATCAAGACCATCACCAGGGAAGTGGAAAAAAACTAAATTGTTTTATTTGGGAGTTTAAAGAGTGGGATTAAAGGCACCCACAAAAACAAAATATGGACCCAAATTACGAGTACTGTTAAAAGTGTGGGGGTTGAGAAGCGCACTCCAGCAGAAGTAATAATGTTTTATTGCTTAATATAGACCAGTAGTGATCAAGTTAAGTATGAGTTTTCTTGTTTATTGTAGGTGAAAAAAAAGTGGTCAGATATAAAGATCGCCACAAAGAGGCGCGTCTCGGCACTGAAGAGAAGCCAGAGTCAGACTGGGGGAGGCCCACCGGATCCAAGCCTCCAGCTGACACCGAACGAGGAGCGGGTGGCAGCCCTCATCGGAACGGCGTCTTTAGAAGGTATCACCGGTCGGGGAAGATACCGACAACATTCATGGTAAGTACACTTAAATTTGATAGACCAATAAAAAAAAATGTAAAAAAAAAACCATCCATAGTTAACTCATTTTATTTTAATTTTGTTTTGCAGATGATGGCACTGCAGGCCCCAGGTGCAAGCGGGGGAAGCCGAGGCCCGTCCACCAGCCTCCCGTGCACCACGGCCAAGGGTCCTGACGGATGAGGTCCTGGAGAGACAGACAGAAATTTGTAGACTACTGGTCGAAAATTAACCATTCATTAGTGTCAATAAATATGACATTAAAGCAAATAAATTAAAACTTAAAAAAATAAAACAATGAAAACGAAGTCTGTGTTATTTTAACTTACCCTTAAAACCGCCGAACAAAGTCCTGTCTGAGCTGAACAGCTCCTAAAGCCGGTGGTGCTGCCGGTTTGGCACACGGTTTATCTCAGCCATGTTGTGCAAGACGGCACATGCCAAAATGATGTTGCACACCTTCTGTGGCGAATAGAGCAAGGTACCCCCCGCGTGTGCCAGGCAGAGCCATCTACCTATTAGGAGCCCCACGCAGTGCTCCACAGTGGCTCGTGTTCGTGCGTGGGCAGGGTTGAAGTTGCGCTCCTGATGTGTCACGGGATTTGGCAAAGGGGTGATGAAAAAGTCCAAAAGAGGATAACCCCTGTCACCTAAATGGGAAAAGAGAGGTTATGAAACAAATATATTTTGCAAAATAAATTTGCTCTTATTACTCACCTAAAAGATAACCATGACCCCTCAATGCGCCCTCCTGCAGCCGTCTGCGCACGCTGCTGTGCTCAAAAATGAAGGCATCGTGGGTGCCTCCAGGCCATCGTGCCACAACATTTAATAGGCAGAGTCTGGCATCACAAATAGTTTGCACATTGACTGAATGATAATTTTTGCGGTTGATGTATGCGTAATCATTAACCGATGGTGGTTTCAGACGCATGTGGGTACAGTCAATTGCACCTATGACATTTGGAATCCCAGCAACCTCATAAAACACCCTTTTAATCATTGTTTGCTGGGCATTGTCGTATGGGATTTGGATGTAGTGTGGGATGAGAGTCCTAATGGCAGCCAGCACGGATGACAGCATGTGGCTCATGGTGGGTTGGGATATGCCAGACCTGTCAGCAATCTCCCGTTGAAAGGTTCCAGTGGCCAAGAACCCCAGTGTGGAGAGAACCTGGACTGGAACAGGTAAGGCCCTTGACCGCCGGGTCTCACGTTGGAGGTAGGGCTCCAGGTTATTGCACAGCTCCAGGAGAAGATGCCTTGGAAGACGGAATTTTCTCATCAGCCATTCATCTGATTCATTCAGAAGATCTCGCCTATCCTGAAACACTCTTTCCCTTCTCAAGGGCGCATATGCGTCTTCTAAAAGCGCCAGGTCAGCCATCATTGACAATTGGTTTACGGTGGAAATCCAGTTTAAATAACTGTTTGGATCACAATGCATTATTTTACAGCACGTGTTTTGAAACAATTAGCATTTAATTTCGTATCATCTCACATGTATTGGGGTGTACAATAGTGATGATGATGTGATATGGAGTACCATTCATTCACATTAATAATTGCATGACAATTTGATTCTTCTTATTATTCTTATTATAATTTTTATTATTAATGACGCTTATTGTTATTTAGAAGAAGAATGTTGTTATTATTATTATTTAAAAGAAGAAGAATGTCATTTTTATTATTTTGTCAGTCTGTCAGGGTTCTGTCACTTCGGTCTAGTTTACTCTTGGTTTGTGACAGAGCCCTGACACTCCTGTATTGTTTGTCTTGTCTTGTGTGAGCGCGCAGCTTTGAGCATGCTCGAGCTGCGTGCTCTTCTGTCCTTGTGTTTGTGTGCGGAGCGTGGTGTTCGGATTCCAGCACTTCGGTCTAGTTTGGGTTTCGGTTTTGTGTTGGGATTCGGACATTCATGCTCCGCATGTTTGTTTTTTGTCGAGCGCACGGAATGAGCATTCGCTCGTTCTCGTGCGCTCTGTCTTGTTGTGTGAGCATGCGCTCTTCTGTCCGTGTGTGTTTGTGTAGCACGCGGTTCGTGTTTACGTCGGCCGTGTGCTTTCATGTTATGTTTTGTATTGTGTAGCACGTGACTGGTGTTTTTCACTGGTTGCGTGCTTTCATGTTGTCATGTTTTGTGTGAACATGCAGCTGATGAGTTCTCATTAGCTGCATGTTCATGTCATGTTTGGTGTGAGCACATATCTTGTCTAGTGTTTCTCTGTGCCATGTGCTCATGTCTATTATCTAACCCCGCCCACCTTGTTTCCTGATTATTGGTTCACTTGCCCCACCTGTCCTCCCTCGTTACCCTCTTTTGTTTGTTCCCTATTTAATCTCCTTGTGTTTTCAGTCCAGTGCGGAATCGTCGTCTTTTCAATCTCCTTGTGTTTTCAGTCCAGTGCGGAATCGTCGTCTTTTCATCCTCATGTTTCCCTGCTCCAAGTCAAGTCAAGTCAAGTCAAGTCAAGTCAAGTCAAGTCAAGTCAAGTCAAGTCAAGTCAAGTCAAGTCAAGTCTTTCCCCCTCGGGGTAGTTTGTTTTTGTCTTGTTTTATTTTATTATCAACATTAAACAGCCCTTATTTCTGCATCCTTGAGTCCTCGCTTCATCCCTTCAAACCCTGACACAGTCTGAATTATTTTCAGTCCCAGTCCGTGCGCAGCTGCCGGGCCTAACCCTGAAACGTCAGGTAAAGCGCACAGGCTTGCAACTGGAGGAATACATATGCCTACAAATCAAATGCTTTGGTAAAGTCACACAAATTAAACATTGAAGTCCATGTTGCACAAAAATAAACACTAAAGTTTATAATTACTATGTTGTTGTTTTTTTACAGTGGGTCATAATATAGCATATCTTTGTCAGTGCATTTTGTGGTGTTAGGAATTGTTTTTTCTGCGCATTTTCGCACTAACTCAAAACGTGTGTAGACCACCTCCTGAGCTGGCGTAGGATTTGCCGTATGCCAACGTCCATATTGTTAAATCTCAAAGTCACCGTGGTTTTGGGTGTACGCCAGGTGTACGCTGGAAATTTGGTGTACGCACTTTTGATAAATGAGGGCCAATGAATCTGGTTATCTTGAAACTTTCATGATCTAAACAAGGAAAATTGTTTGTTTCCATACAAGAGTAATGCAGCAGTTACTTATTTTGTTAATGTTAGCCCCTAAAAAGTGCCTTTTCCTCTGGAGGACCGTGCGGTTGGGGCATGTTATTGACAGTTCAGTGGTAGCGACCAACCCAGACAAGGTCAGCCCTATCAGAGTGGAGACAGAGTTCGATTTGATGATGGAGGGTGGGGTAACCCCATCCCAAAGGACTATTCAATTGTTCCTTGTAATGATGTTATATTAACAGAGATTCGTCCAAAATTGTTCCACTATCGCGAAACCCCTGTTTGCTTTGATGGCCACACTGAAGGGCAAGAAGCATCCGGAGAAGTGTGCTGCTGTGTTCAGGAAGTTGAGACATGGTGACTGGAATGAAGAGCACAGTAGGGCCTTCCAGTAGCTAAAAGCTGCTCTGATGAATTCCGTTGTACTGACACATTCTGATTTCAGCCGCCCATTTGTTTTGTTTACTTACGTGTCCATGGATGGGTTGGGCACTGTGTTGTCGCAGGTTGCAGAGGGTGAGACTAGAGCCCGGCCAATTGCTTTTGCTAGCAAGGCCCTTACACATGCTCAGGCCAAGTATCCTGCTCACCGCTTAGAGTTATTGGCTTTATTGTGCATTGCTTGAGGAAGCGGAGCAGTTTAAGAAAGACAGTAAAGGATGCATTCAGACTTAGTGCTGGTATCCAGAGCGTTGAAAGTCCTTCTTGTGTAACGCCAAGCCATTGTTCGCTTATCAGTGCTGAGGTGTCTGTGGGTTTAAAGGGTCACAGTGACTGGGAAGCAGGAGTGGAATCGAGAGCGCTCTCCTGGATGACCCAAGACACCCAGCAATGCCGCCTCTTGGGCAATGCCCGTTCTGTCAGGGTTCTCCTCTGACAGCTCTGTATGTTTTGTCATTGTTTAATGTGTCTTTGTTTGTGTTTGTTTAATGTCTCCTTGTTTGTGTTGTGCATGAACACATGGCTCTGTCTTGGTTTGTGTTTGCCATGTGCTCCATGTGTCCTGCCTCCTTGTTTCCTGTTACCATGCCCCCTTGTTTAGTCCTTGTCTAGTCCTCATTGATTAACTGATTGTGTGCTCACCTGTTCCTTGTCTGAGTGTGCTCACCCTTTCCTCATGTTTTCTGCTCCTTGTTTGTCTGAATGTGTTCACCTGTTCCTCATGTTTTCTGCTCCCTTTATAAAGTGTGTTCTTTTCCTCATGTGGTTGCTGGTTTGTTATACGTTGTACCTACGTGTGTTATGCTAGTATTGCTAAGTGTTTGTGCTGCCTTTTGGTCTTGTCTTGTTTTCTGTGTCTCTAGTTCCTGTCCTGCAAGTAGAGCTTCCCTGGCAGCTTGCTCTCCTTGCCTAGCTGCAATCTTGGTGAGTTCCCTGATTTCCCTGAGTTCCCTGAAGACTTAACTGCATTGCCCTAGGATTCCTGCCTGGCCATCGCTGGTATCCTCTGGTCTCATGCTGCTCTGTCAGAACTTCTCTCCAGTCTGCCACCTTCTGGAGTTAGTTATTGTGGCTGCTCTACCTGCCTGTGATTGTGGTCCTAACCTGCCTACTGTTTGGACTGTTCACCTCCTCACCATTTCTTGTCTTGTCAGCTGTTTGTCAATAAACCCCTGATCACTCATTCCTGCATTTGAGTCCTCTCTCATAGAACTGCGACACGTTCCCACTCTTCTCATTAGATGAACTTCGAGACAGACAACAGAACGATCCTTGTCTGTCCAAGGTCCTGTTTAATGTCAATAGGGGCAAGAGAGCCTCAGTACATTACAGTATGTTGTCCCATCTTCTTTGATAACTTAGGTGATGACACGCATCCACGACGAAGCAGGGCACCAGGGCCAGTAGAACTATGCACCTGGCAAGACAAAGGTTATTT